>CAMGYJ010000008.1:92492497-92802552 GCA_946122785.1 Linum tenue
TGATCTGTAACCTTCAAATCCAAAGAATTGGCCTGTCGACTCCCACAAAATTACGAAAATGCCATCCAGAATAAATTGGCCCAAATCGATGCTTAATGGACTAATCATTCGTGGAGATTAGAACAATATACTCTTTTATCGGTGGAGAATAGTCTCGGCCTGATTCCGTGATCTGTAACCTCCAGGATTGATAGAAAATGACATTTCGGAAAAATCTCCCAAAATCTGTGATGGTACCCCTTTGCAATCTGCCAAAAATTGACCCGGAATAAATCCGTCCAAATCGGTGCTTAATGGACTTAATCATCATTGAAGAATAGTCTCAGGCCGAATCCGTGATCTGTGGCCTTCAAAATCCAAAGAAAATGGCCTGTCGACTACCACAAAATTACGAAAAGCCATCCGAGAATAAATTGGCCCAAATCGGTGCTTAATGGGCTTCTAATTAGTGGAGAATAGGATCAATAGACTTCATTATCGGCGGAGAATAGCCTCGGCCAGATTCCGTGATCTGTAGCCTCTAGAATCGAAAGAAAATGACATTTCGAAAAAATCGCACAAAATCTGTGATGGTACCCCTTTGCAATCTGTCAAAAATTGACCCGGAATAAATCCGCCCAAATCGGTGCTTAATGGACTTAATCATCGTTGAAGAATAGTCTCAGGCCGAATCCGTGATCTCTAACCTTCAAAATCCAAAGAAAATGGCCTGTCGACTCCCACAAAATTAGGAAAATGTCATCCGAGAATAAATTGGCCCAAATCGGTTCTTAATGGACTAATCATTCGTGGAGATTAGGATCAATAGACTTCTTTATCGGTGGAGAATAGTCTCGGCCTGATTCCGTGATCTGTAACCTCAAGGATTGATAGAAAATGACATTTCGGAAAAATCTCCCAAAATCTGTGATAGTACCCCTTTGCAATCTGCCAAAAATTGACAAGGAATAAATCCGTCCAAATTGGTGCTTAATGGACTTAATCATCGTTGAAGAATAGTCTCAGGCCGAATCCGGGATCTGTGGCCTTCAAAATCCAAAGAAAATGCATGTCGACTACCACAAAATTACGAAAAGCCATCCAAGAATAAATTGGCCCAAATCGGTGCTTAATGGACTTATCATTCGTGGAGATTAGGATCAATAGAATTCTTTATCGGTGGAGAATAGTCTCGGCCTGATTCCGTGATCTGTAACCTCCAGAATCGTTAGAAAATGACATTTCAGAAAAATCGCCCGAAATCTGTAATGGTATCCCCTTTGCAATCTGCCAAAAATTGACCCGAAATAAATCCGCCCAAATCGGTGCTTAATGGACTTAATCATCGTTGAAGAATAGTGTCAGACCGAATCCGTGATCTGTGGCCTTCTAAATCCAAAGAAAATGGCCTGTCGACTATCACAAAATTACGAAAAGCCATCCGAGAATAAATTGGCCCAAATCGGTGCTTAATGGACTTCTAATTAGTGGAGAATAGGATCAATAGACTTCATTATCGGCGGAGAATATCCTCGGTCAGATTCCGTGATCTGTAGCCTCTAGAATCGAAAGAAAATGACATTTCGAAAAAATCGCACAAAATCTGTGATGGTACCCCTTTGCAATCTGCCAAAAATTGACCCAGAATAAATCCGCCCAAATCGGTGCTTAATGGACTTAATCATCGTTGAAGAATAGTCTCAGGCCGAATCCGTGATCTGTAACCTTCAAAATCCAAAGAAAATGGCCTGTCGACTCCCATAAAATTACGAAAATGTCATCCGAGAATAAATTGGCCCAAATCGGTGCTTAATGGACTAATCATTCGTGGGGATTAGGATCAATAGACTTCTTTATCGGTGGAGAATAGTCTCGGCCTGATTCCGTGATCTGTAACCTCAAGGATTGATAGAAAATGACATTTCGGAAAAATCTCCCAAAATCTGTGATAGTACCCCTTTGCAATCTGCCAAAAATTGACCAGGAATAAATCCGTCCAAATTGGTGCTTAATGGACTTAATCATCGTTGAAGAATAATCTCAGGCCGAATACGTGATCTGTGGCCTTCAAAATCCAAAGAAAATGGCATGTCGACTACCACAAAATTACAAAAAGCCATCCAAGAATAAATTGGCCCAAATCGGTGCTTAATGGACTTATCATTCGTGGAGATTAGTATCAATAGAATTCTTTATCGGTGGAGAATAGTCTCGGCCTGATTCCGTGATCTGTAACCTCCAGAATCGTTAGAAAATGACACTTTAGAAAAATCGCCCAAAATCTGTAATGGTATCCCCTTTGCAATCTGCCAAAAATTGACCCGAAATAAATCCGCCCAAATCGGTGCTTAATGGACTTAATCATCGTTGAAGAATAGTGTCAGACCGAATCCGTGATCTGTGGCCTTCAAAATCCAAAGAAAATGGCCTGTCGACTATCACAAAATTACGAAAAGCCATCCGAGAATAAATTTGCCCAAATCGGTGCTTAATGGACTTCTAATTAGTGGAGAATAGGATCAATAGACTTCATTATCGGTGTAGAATAGCCTCGGCCTGATTCCGTGATCTGTAGCCTCCAGAATCGAAAGAAAATTACATTTCGGAAAAATCGCATAAAATCTGTGATACTACCCCTTTGCAATCTGCCCAAAATTGACCCGAAATTTATCCGCCCAAATATGTGCTTAATGGACTTAATTATCGTTGAAGAATAGTCTCAGGCCGAATCCTTGATCAATAACCTTCAAATTCCAAAGAATATGGTCTGTCGACTCCCACAAAATTACGAAAATGCCATCCGAGAATAAATTGGCCCAAATCGGTGCTTAATGGACTAATCATTCGTGGAGATTAGGATCAATAGACTTCTTTATCGGTGGAGAATAGTCTCGGCCTGATTCCGTGATCTGTAACCTCCAGGATTGATAGAAAATGACATTTCGGAAAAATCTCCCAAAATTTGTGATGGTACCACTTTGCAATCTGCCAAAAATTGACCCGGAATAAATCCGCCCAAATTGGTGCTTAATGGACTTAATCATCGTTGAAGAATTGTCTCAGGCCGAATCCGTGATCTGTAACCTTCAAAATCCAAAGAAAATGGTCTGTCGACTCCCACAAAATTACGAAAATGCCATCAGAGAATAAATTGGCCCAAATCAATGCTTAATGGACTAATCATTCGTGGAGATTAGGATCAATAGACTTCTTTATCGGTGGAGAATAGTCTCGGCCTGATTTCGTGATCTGTAACCTCCAGAATTGATAGAAAATGACATTTCGGAAAAATCTCCCAAAATCTATGATAGTACCCCTTTGTAATCTGCCAAAAATTGACCCGGAATAAATCCGTTCAAATCGGTGCTTAATGGATTAATCATCGTCGAAGAATAGTCTCAGGCCGAATCCGTGATCTGTAACCTTCAAAATCCAAAGAATATGGCCTGTCGACTCCCACAAAATTACGAAAATGCCATCCAAGAATAAATTGGCCCAAATCGATGCTTAATGGACTAATCATTCGTGGAGATTAGGAACAATATACTTCTTTATCGGTGGAGAATAGTCTCGGCCTGATTCCGTGATCTGTAACCTCCAGGATTGATAGAAAATGACATTTCGGAAAAATCTCCCAAAATCTGTGATGGTACCCCTTTGCAATCTGCCAAAAATTGACCCGGAATAAATCCGTCCAAATCGGTGCTTAATGGACTTAATCATCATTGAAGAATAGTCTCAGGCCGAATCCGTGATCTGTGGCCTTCAAAATCCAAAGAAAATGGCCTGTCGACTACCACAAAATTACGAAAAGCCATCCGAGAATAAATTGGCCCAAATCGGTGCTTAATGGACTTCTAATTAGTGGAGAATAGGATCAATAGACTTCATTATCGGCGGAGAATAGCCTCGGCCAGATTCCGTGATCTGTAGCCTCCAGAATCGAAAGAAAATGACATTTCGGAAAAATCGCACAAAATCTGTGATGGTACCCCTTTGCAATCTGCCAAAAATTGACCCGGAATAAATCCGCCCAAATCGTTGCTTAATGTACTTAATCATCGTTGAAGAATAGTCTCAGGCCGAATCCGTGATCTGTAACCGTCAACATCCAAAGAAAATGGCCAGTCGACTCCCACAAAATTACGAAAATTCCATCCGAGAATAAATTGGCCCAAATCGGTGCTTAATGGACTAATCATTCATGGAGATTAGGATCAATAGACTTCTTTATCGGTGGAGAATAGTCTCGGCCTGATTCCGTGATCTGTAACCTCCAGGATTGATAGAAAATGACATTTCAGAAAAATCTCCCAAAATCTGTGATGGTACCCCTTTGCAATCTGCCAAAAATTGACCCGGAATAAATCCGTCCAAATCGGTGCTTAATGGACTTAATCATCGTTGAAGAATAGTCTCAGGCCGAATCCATGATCTGTAACCGTCAACATCCAAAGAAAATGGCCAGTCGACTCCCACAAAATTACGAAAATTCCATCTGTGAATAAATTGGCCCAAATCGGTGCTTAATTGACTAATCATTTGTGGAGATTAGGATCTATAGACTTCTTTATCGGTGCTTAATGGACTTAATCATCGTTGAAGAATAGTCTCAGGTCGAATACGTGATCTGTAACCTTCAAAATCCAAAGAAAATGGCCTGTCGACTCCCACAAAATTACGAAAATGCCATCCAAGAATAAATTGGCCCAAATCGATGCATAATGGACTAATCATTCGTGGAGATTAGGAACAATATACTTCTTTATCGGTGGAGAATAGTCTCGGCCTGATTCCGTGATCTGTAACCTCCAGGATTGATAGAAAATGACATTTCGGAAAAATCTCCCAAAATCTGTGATGGTACCCCTTTGCAATCTGCCAAAAATTGACCCGGAATAAATCCGTCCAAATCGGTGATTAATGTACTTAATCATCGTTGAAGAATAGTCTCAGGCCGAATCCGTGATCTGTGGCCTTCAAAATCCAAAGAAAATGGCTTGTCGAATACCACAAAATTTCGAAAAGCCATCCGAGAATAAATTGGCCCAAATCGGTGCTTAATGGACTTCTAATTAGTGGAGAATAGGATCAATAGACTTCATTATCGGCGGAGAATAGCCTCGGCCAGATTCCGTGATCTGTAGCCTCTAGAATCGAAAGAAAATGACATTTCGAAAAAATCGCACAAAATCTGTGATGGTACCCCTTTGCAATCTGCCAAAAATTGACCCGGAATAAATCCGCCCAAATCGTTGCTTAATGTACTTAATCATCGTTGAAGAATAGTCTCAGGCCGAATCCGTGATCTGTAACCTTCAAAATCCAAAGAAAATGGCCTGTCGACTCCCACAAAATTACGAAAATGCCATCCAAGAATAAATTGGCCCAAATCGATGCATAATGGACTAATCATTTGTGGAGATTAGGAACAATATACTTCTTTATCGGTGGAGAATAGTCTCGTCCTGATTCCGTGATCTGTAACCTCCAGGATTGATAGAAAATGACATTTCGGAAAAATCTCCCAAAATCTGTGATGGTACCCCTTTGCAATCTGCCAAAAATTGACCCGGAATAAATCCGTCCAAATCGGTGATTAATGGACTTAATCATCGTTGAAGAATAGTCTCAGGCCGAATCCGTGATCTGTGGCCTTCAAAATCCAAAGAAAATGGCCTGTCGAATACCACAAAATTTGGAAAAGCCATCCGAGAATAAATTGGCCCAAATCGGTGCTTAATGGACTTCTAATTAGTGGAGAATAGGATCAATAGACTTCATTATCGGCGGAGAATAGCCTCGGCCAGATTCCGTGATCTGTAACCTCTAGAATCGAAAGAAAATGACATTTCGAAAAAATCGCACAAAATCTGTGATGGTACCCCTTTGCAATCTGCCAAAAATTGACCCGGAATAAATCCGCCCAAATCGTTGCTTAATGTACTTAATCATCGTTGAAGAATAGTCTCAGGCCGAATCCGTGATCTGTAACCTTCAAAATCGAAAGAAAATGGCCTGTCGACTCCCACAAAATTACGAAAATGCCATCTAAGAATAAATTGGCCCAAATCGATGCATAATGGACTAATCATTCGTGGAGATTAGGAACAATATACTTCTTTATCGGTGGAGAATAGTCTCGGCCTGATTCCGTGATCTGTAACCTCCAGGATTGATAGAAAATGACATTTCGGAAAAATCTCCCAAAATCTGTGATGGTACCCCTTTGCAATCTGCCAAAAATTGACCCGGAATAAATCCGTCCAAATCGGTGCTTAATGGACTTAATCATCGTTGAAGAATAGTCTCAGGCCGAATCCGTGATCTGTGGCCTTCAAAATCCAAAAAAAATGGCCTGTCGACTACCACAAAATTACGAAAAGCCATCCGAGAATAAATTGGCCCAAATCGGTGCTTAATGGACTTCTAATTAGTGGAGAATAGGATCAATAGACTTCATTATCGGTGGAGAATAGCCTCGGCCAGATTCCGTGATCTGTAGCCTCTAGAATCGAAAGAAAATGACATTTCGGAAAAATCGCAAAAAATCTGTGATGGTACCCCTTTGCAATCTGCCAAAAATTGACCCGGAATAAATCCGCCCAAATCGGTGCTTAATGGACTTAATCATCGTTGAAGAATAGTCTCAGGCCGAATCCGTGATCTGTAACCTTCAAAATCCAAAGAAAATGGCCTGTCGACTCCCACAAAATTACGAAAATGCCATCCAAGAATAAATTGGCCCAAATCGATGCATAATGGACTAATCATTCGTGGAGATTAGGAACAATATACTTCTTTATCGGTGGAGAATAGTCTCGGCCTGATTCCGTGATCTGTAACCTCCAGAATTGATAGAAAATGACATTTCGGAAAAATCTCCCAAAATCTGTGATAGTACCCCTTTGTAATCTGCCAAAAATTGACCCGGAATAAATCCGTCCAAATCGGTGCTTAATGGACTTAATCATCGTCGAAGAATAGTCTCAGGCCGAATCCGTGATCTGTAACCTTCAAAATCCAAAGAATATGGCCTGTCGACTCCCACAAAATTACGAAAATCCCATCCAAGAATAAATTGGCCCAAATCGATGCTTAATGGACTAATCATTCGTGGAGATTAGGAACAATATACTTCTTTATCGGTGGAGAATAGTCTCGGCCTGATTCCGTGATCTGTAACCTCCAGGATTGATAGAAAATGACATTTCGGAAAAATCTCCCAAAATCTGTGATGGTACCCCTTTGCAATCTGCCAAAAATTGACCCGGAATAAATCCGTCCAAATCGGTGCTTAATGGACTTAATCATCATTGAAGAATAGTCTCAGGCCGAATCCGTGATCTGTGGCCTTCAAAATCCAAAGAAAATGGCCTGTCGACTACCACAAAATTACGAAAAGCCATCCGAGAATAAATTGGCCCAAATCGGTGCTTAATGGGCTTCTAATTAGTGGAGAATAGGATCAATAGACTTCATTATCGGCGGAGAATAGCCTCGGCAGATTCCGTGATCTGTAGCCTCCAGAATCGAAAGAAAATGACATTTCGGAAAAATCGCACAAAATCTGTGATGGTACCCCTTTGCAATCTGCCAAAAATTGACCCGGAATAAATCCGCCCAAATCGGTGCTTAATGGACTTAATCATCGTTGAAGAATAGTCTCAGGCCGAATCCGTGATCTGTAACCGTCAACATCCAAAGAAAATGGCCAGTCGACTCCCACAAAATTACGAAAATTCCATCCGAGAATAAATTGGCCCAAATCGGTGCTTAATGGACTAATCATTCATGGAGATTAGGATCAATAGACTTCTTTATCGGTGGAGAATAGTCTCGGCCTGATTCCGTGATCTGTAACCTCCAGGATTGATAGAAAATGACATTTCAGAAAAATCTCCCAAAATCTGTGATGGTACCCCTTTGCAATCTGCCAAAAATTGACCCGGAATAAATCCGTCCAAATCGGTGCTTAATGGACTTAATCATGGTTGAAGAATAGTCTCAGGCCGAATACGTGATCTGTAACCTTCAAAATCCAAAGAAAATGGCCTGTCGACTCCCACAAAATTACGAAAATTCCATCCAAGAATAAATTGGCCCAAATCGATGCTTAATGGACTAATCATTCGAGGAGATTAGGAACAATATACTTCTTTATCGGTGGAGAATAGTCTCGGCCTGATTCCGTGATCTGTAACCTCCAGGATTGATAGAAAATGACATTTCGGAAAAATCTCCCAAAATCTGTGATAGTACCCCTTTGCAATCTGCCAAAAATTGACCCGGAATAAATCCGTCCAAATCGGTGCTTAATGGAATTAATCATCGTTGAAGAATAGTCTCAGGCCGAATATGTGATCTGTAACCTTCAAAATCCAAAGAAAATGGCCTGTCGACTCCCACAAAATTACGAAAATGCCATCCAAGAATAAATTGGGCCAAATCGATGCTTAATGGACTAATCATTCGTGGAGATTAGGAACAATATACTTCTTTATCGGTGGAGAATAGTCTCGGCCTGATTCCGTGATCTGTAACCTCCAGGATTGATAGAAAATGACATTTCGGAAAAATCTCCCAAAATCTGTGATGGTACCCCTTTGCAATCTGCCAAAAATTGACCCTGAATAAATCCGTGAAAATCGTTGCTCAATGGACTTAATCATCGTTGAAGAATAGTCTCAGGCCGAATCCGTGATCTGTGGCCTTTAAAATCCAAAGAAAATGACCTGTCGACTTCCACAAAATTACGAAAAGCCATCCGAGAATAAATTGGCCCAAATCGGTGCTTAATGGACTTCTAATTAGTGGAGAATAGGATCAATAGACTTCATTATCGGCGGACAATAGCCTCAGCCAGATTCCGTGATCTGTAGCCTCTAGAATCGAAAGAAAATGACATTTCGAAAAAATCGCACAAAATTTGTGATGGTACCCTTTTGCAATCTGCCAAAAATTGACCGGGAATAAATCCGCCCAAATCGTTGCTTAATGTACTTAATCATCGTTGAAGAATAGTCTCAGGCTGAATCCGTGATCTGTAACCTTCAAAATCCAAAGAAAATGGCCTGTCGACTCCCACAAAATTACGAAAATTCCATCCGAGAATAAATTGGCCCAAATCGGTGCTTAATTGACTAATCATTTGTGGAGATTAGGATCTATAGACTTCTTTATCGGTGGAGAATAGTCTCGGCCTGATTCCGTGATCTGTAACCTCTAGGATTGATAGAAAATGACATTTCGGAAAAATTTCCCAAAATCTTTGATAGTACCCCTTTGCAATCTGCCAAAAATTGACCCGGAATAAATCCGTCCAAATCGGTGCTTAATGGACTTAATCATCGTTGAAGAATAGTCTCAGGCCGAATACGTGATCTGTAACCTTCAAAATCCAAAGAAAATGGCCTGTCGACTCCCACAAAATTACGAAAATGCCATCCAAGAATAAATTGGCCCAAATCGATGCATAATGGACTAATCATTCGTGGAGATTAGGAACAATATACTTCTTTATCGGTGGAGAATAGTCTCGGCCTGATTCCGTGATCTGTAACATCCAGGATTGATAGAAAATGACATTTCGGAAAAATCTCCCAAAATCTGTGATGGTACCCCTTTGCAATCTGCCAAAAATTGACCCGGAATAAATCCGTCCAAATCGGTGATTAATGGACTTAATCATCGTTGAAGAATAGTCTCAGGCCGAATCCGTGATCTGTGGCCTTCAAAATCCAAAGAAAATGGCCTGTCGAATACCACAAAATTTCGAAAAGCCATCCGAGAATAAATTGGCCCAAATCGGTGCTTAATGGACTTCTAATTAGTGGAGAATAGGATCAATAGACTTCATTATCGGCGGAGAATAGCCTCGGCCAGATTCCGTGATCTGTAGCCTCTAGAATCGAAAGAAAATGACATTTCGAAAAAATCGCACAAAATCTGTGATGGTACCCCTTTGCAATCTGTCAAAAATTGACCCGGAATAAATCCGCCCAAATCGGTGCTTAATGGACTTAATCATCGTTGAAGAATAGTCTCAGGCCGAATCCGTGATCTCTAACCTTCAAAATCCAAAGAAAATGGCCTGTCGACTCCCACAAAATTAGGAAAATGTCATCCGAGAATAAATTGGCCCAAATCGGTTCTTAATGGACTAATCATTCGTGGAGATTAGGATCAATAGACTTCTTTATCGGTGGAGAATAGTCTCGGCCTGATTCCGTGATCTGTAACCTCAAGGATTGATAGAAAATGACATTTCGGAAAAATCTCCCAAAATCTGTGATAGTACCCCTTTGCAATCTGCCAAAAATTGACAAGGAATAAATCCGTCCAAATTGGTGCTTAATGGACTTAATCATCGTTGAAGAATAGTCTCAGGCCGAATGCGGGATCTGTGGCCTTCAAAATCCAAAGAAAATGCATGTCGACTACCACAAAATTACGAAAAGCCATCCAAGAATAAATTGGCCCAAATCGGTGCTTAATGGACTTATCATTCGTGGAGATTAGGATCAATAGAATTCTTTATCGGTGGAGAATAGTCTCGGCCTGATTCCGTGATCTGTAACCTCCAGAATCGTTAGAAAATGACATTTCAGAAAAATCGCCCGAAATCTGTAATGGTATCCCCTTTGCAATCTGCCAAAAATTGACCCGAAATAAATCCGCCCAAATCGGTGCTTAATGGACTTAATCATCGTTGAAGAATAGTGTCAGACCGAATCCGTGATCTGTGGCCTTCTAAATCCAAAGAAAATGGCCTGTCGACTATCACAAAATTACGAAAAGCCATCCGAGAATAAATTGGCCCAAATCGGTGCTTAATGGACTTCTAATTAGTGGAGAATAGGATCAATAGACTTCATTATCGGCGGAGAATATCCTCGGTCAGATTCCGTGATCTGTAGCCTCTAGAATCGAAAGAAAATGACATTTCGAAAAAATCGCACAAAATCTGTGATGGTACCCCTTTGCAATCTGCCAAAAATTGACCCAGAATAAATCCGCCCAAATCGGTGCTTAATGGACTTAATCATCGTTGAAGAATAGTCTCAGGCCGAATCCGTGATCTGTAACCTTCAAATTCCAAATAAAATGGTCTGTCGACTCCCACAAAATTACGAAAATGCCATCCGAGAATAAATTGGCCCAAATCGGTGCTTAATGGACTTATCATTCATGGAGATTAGGATCAATAGACTTCTTTATCGGTGGAGAATAGTCTCGGCCTGATTCCGTGATCTCTAACCTCTAGAATCGATAGAAAATGACATTTCAGAAAAATCGCCCAAAATCTGTGATGGTGCCCCTTTGCAATCTGCCAAAAATTGACCCGGAATAAATCCACCCAAGTCGGTGCTTAATGGACTTAATCATCGTTGAAGAATAGTCTCAGGCCGAATCCGTGATCTGTAGCCTTCAAAATCCAAAAAAATGGCTGTCGACTCCCACAAAATTACGAAAATGCCATCCGAGAATAAATTGGCCCAAATCGATGCTTAATGGACTTATCATTCGTGGAGAATATGATCAATAGACTTCATTATCGGTGGAGAATAGCCTCGGCCTGATTCCGTGATCTGTAGCCTCCAGAATCGAAAGAAAATGACATTTCGGAAAAATCGCAAAAAATCTGTGATAGTACCCCAAAATTGACCCGGAATAAATCCGCCCAAATCGGTGCTTAATGGACTTAATTATCGTTGAAGAATAGTCTCAGGCCGAATCCGTGATCTGTAGCCTTCAACATACAAAGAAAATGGCATGTCGACTCCCACAAAATTACGAAAATGCCATACGAGAATAAATTGGCCCAAATCGGTGCTTAATGGACTTATAATTCGTGGAGAATAGGATCAATAGACTTCATTATCGGTGGGGAATAGCCTCAGCCTGATTTCGTGATTTGTAGCCTCTAGAATCGAAAGAAAATGACATTTCGGAAAAATCGCCCAAAATGTGTGATGGTACCCCTATGGAATCTGCCAAAAATTGACCCGGAATAAATCCGCCCAAATCGGTGCTTAATGGACTTAATCATCGTTGAAGAATAGTCTCAGGGCGAATCCGTGATCTGTAAACTTCAAAATCCAAAGAAAATGGTCTGTCGATTTCTACAAAATTACGAAAATGCCATCCGTGAATAAATTGGCCCAAATCAGTGCTTAATGGACTTATCATTCGTGGAGATTAGGATCAATAGACTTCTTTATCGGTGGAGAATAGTCTCGGACTGATTCCGTGATCTGTAACCTCCAGAATCGATAGAAAATGACATTTCGGAAAAATCGCCAAAAATCTGTAATGGTACCCCTTTGCAATCCGCAAAAAATTGACACAGGATAAATCCGCCCAAATCGGTGCTTAATTGACTTAATCATCGTTGAAGAATAGTCTCAGGCCGTATCCGTGATCTGTGGCCTTCAAAATCCAAAGAAAATGGCCTGTGACTCCCACAAAATTACGAAAATGCCATCCGAGAATAAATTGGCCCAAATCGGTGCTTAATGGACGTATCATTCGTGGAGAATAGGATCAATAGACTTCATTATCGGTGGAGAATAGCCTCGGCCAGATTACGTGATCTGTAGCCTCCAGAATCGAAAGAAAATGACATTTCGGAAAAATCGCCCAAAATCTGTGATGGTACCCCTTTGTAATCTGCCAAAAATTGACCCGGAATAAATACTCCCAAATCGGTGCTTAATGGACTTAATCATCATTGAAGAATAGTCTCAGGCCGAATCCGTGATCTGTGGCCTTCAAAATGCAAAGAAAATGGCCTATCGACTACCACAAAATTACGAAAATGCCATCCGAGAATAAATTGACACAAATCGGTGCTTAATGGACTTATCATTCGTGGAGAATAGGATCAATAGACTTCATTGTCGGTGGAGAATAGCCTCGGCCAGATTCCGTGATCTGTAGCCTCCATAATCGAAAGAAAATGACATTTCGGAAAAATCTTTCAAAATCTGTGATGGTACCCCTTTGCAATCTACCAAAAATTGACCCGGAATAAATCCGGCCAAATCGGTGCTTAATGGACTTAATCATTGTTGAAGAATAGTCTCAGGACGAATCCGTGATCTGTGGCCTTCAAAATCCAAAGAAAATGGCCTGTCGACTCCCACAAAATTACGAAAAGCCATCCGAGAATAAATTGGCCCAAGTCGGTGCTTAATGGACTTTTCATTCGTGGAGAATAGGATCAATAGACTTGATTATCGGTGGAGAATAGCCTCGGCCTGATTCCGTGATCTGTAGCCCCTAGAATCGAAAGAATATGACATTTCTGAAAAATCGCCCAAAATCTGTGAAGGTACCACTTTCCAATCTGCCAAAAATTGACCCGGAATAAATCTGCCCAAATCGGTGCTTAATGGACTTATTCATCGTTGAAGAATAGTCTCAGGCAGAATCCATGATCTGTACCCTTCAAAATCCAAAGAAAATGGCCTGTCGACTCCCACAAAATTACGAAAATGCCATCCGATAATAAATTGGCCCAAATCGGTGCTTAATGGACTTATCATTCGTGGAGAAGAGGATCAATAGACTTCATTATCGGTGGAGAATAGCCTCGGCCTGATTCCGTGATCTGTAGCCTCCAGAATCGAAAGAAAATGGCATTTAGGAAAAATCGCCCAAAATCTGTGATGGTACCCCTTTGCAATCTGCCAAAAATTGACCTGGAATAATTCCGCCCAAATCGGTGCTTAATGGACTTAATCATCGTTGAAGAATAGTCTCAGGCCGAATCCGTGATCTGTAGCCTTCAAAATCCAAAGAAAATGGCTCGTCGACTCCCACAAAATTAGGAAAATGCCATCCGAGAATAAATTGGCCGAAATCGGTGCTTAATGGACTTATCATTCGTGGAGAATAGGATCAATAGACTTCATTATCGGTGGAGAATAGCCTCGGCCTTATTCCGTGATCTGTAGCCTCCAGAATCGAAAGAAAATGAAATTTCGAAAAAATCGCCCAAAATATGTGATGGTACCCCTTTGCAATTTGCCCAAAATTGACCCGGAATAAATCCGCCCAAATCGGTGATTGATGGACTTAATCATTGTTGAAGAATAGCCTCATGTCGAATCCGTGATATGAAGGCTTCAATGTCCAAAGAAAATGGCCTCTCCTCGCCAAAAAATTACGAAAAATGGCAATAGAAAATGAATTGGCCCAAATCGGTGCTTAATTGAGTTATCATCCGTAGAGAATAGGATCAATAGACTTCATTATCGGTGGAGAATAGCCTCGGCCTTATTCCGTGATCTGTATCCTGTAGAATCGAAAGAAAATAACATTTAAAAAAACGCCCAAAATCTGTGATGGTACCCTTTTGGAATCTGCCAAATTTGACTCGGAATATATCCGCCCAAATCGGGCTTGTGGACTTAATCATTGTTGAAGAATAGTGTCAGGCCGAATCTGTGATCAGTAGCCTTCAAAATCAAAATAAAAATAAAATGACCCCTCCTCGGGCAAAAAATTACGAAAATGTCATTCGAAAATAAATTGGCCCAAATCGGTGATTAATGGACTTATCAACCGTGGATAATAGGATCAATAGACTTCATTATCGGTGGAGAATAGCCTCGACCTGATTTCATAATCTATAGCCGCCAAAATCGAAATCAAATGGCATTTCGGAAAAATCGTAAAAAATATGTGATGGTACCCCTTTGGAATCTGCCAAAAATTGACAAGGAATAAATCCGCCCAAATCGGTGATTGATGGACTTAATCATTGTAGAATAATATCCTCATGTCGAATCCGTGATCGGTAGCCTTCAAAATCCAAATAAAATGGCCTCGCCTCGCCCAAAAAGTTACGAAAATGCCATTCGAAAATAAATTGGCCCAAATCGGTGCTTAATGGACTTATCAACCGTGGAGAATAGGATCAACAGACTTCATTATCGGTGGAGAATAGCCTCGACATGATTAAGTGATCTATAGCCTCCAGAATCGAAAGAAAATGACATTTCGGAAAAATCGCTCGAAATTTATGATGGTGCCCCTTTGGAATATGCAACAAATTGACCCGGAATAAATCCGCCCAAATCGGTGCTTAATGGACTTAATCATCATTGAAGAATAGCCTTGGGCCGAATCCGTGATCTGTAGCCTTCAAAATAGAAATAAAATGGTCTGTCATCGCCCAAAAAATTACGAAAATGCCATCCGGAAAGAAATTGGCCCAAATCAGTGCTTAATGGACTTATCATCCATGGAGGAATAGGATCTATTGACTTCATTATTGATGGAAAATAGTCTCGGCCAATTTACGTAAACTGTAGCCTCTAGAATCGAAAGAAAATTGTATTTCAGAAAAATCACCCGAAATCTGTGATGGTACCCCTTTGGAATCTGCCAAAAATTAAACTAGAATAAATCCACCCAAATCCGTGCTTGATTCACTTATCATCCGTAGATAGGGATGGCAATGGGTAGGGTCGGGTGCGGGTTTACCCTATACCAACTCCTAACCCGCCGGGTAGAGCTTTCTAAAATACCCGACCAAATAACCACCGGGTATGAAAATGATATAACCATACCCTACCCACTGGGTAACCACGGGTATTCGGGTAACCATGGGTACGAATCCTAAACTATGAACTTATACACATATATACTGTTGTCCATTAAAAATTCTCAATACTTGTAAGTTGTAACTGTTCTAGCTTCAACAATCCACACAAATAAAAACAACAAACACATAATAATTGTTCTTGCTTCTACAATCCACACAAACATAATAATCGTCTACATATTCATCATCAATAATGATAGCTAAACTCAATTTCTCAAGCTAAAATAAATTTCTCAAGGGAAATTGACCCTTTGGTTAGCGGGGCGGGTATTATCGATTACCATACCCGTACCCTACCCTTTATTTTGAAACCGGGTATTACCCGTACCCGCCCCTTAACCCGTCATAGCGGGTAATTACCCTCGTTGACCGGTTACGGTCGGGTAGGGTACCCATGGTTACAGGTTGGATTGACATCCCTATCCGTAGAGAATAGGATCCAAATCGGTCCAAATCGGTGCTTAATTCACTTATCATCCGTAGAGAATAGGATTAATAAACTTCATTATCGGTGGAAAATAGCCTCGGCCTTATACCGTGATCTGTATCCTACAGAATCAAAAGAAAATGACATTTCGAAAAAATCGCCCGAAATCTGTGATGGTACTCCTTTGGAATCTGCCAAATATTGACTCGGAATAAATCCGCCCAAATCGGGGCTTGATGGGCTTAATCATTGTTGAAGAATAGCCTCACGGCGAATCTGTGATTTGTAGCCTTCAAAATCCAAATAAAATTGCCCCTCCTCGATCAAAAAGTTACGAAAAATATCATTCGAAAAAAATTGGCCCAAATCAGTGATTAATGGACTTATCAACCGTGGAGTATAGCCTCGGTCAGATTCAGTGATCTGTAGCCTCCAGAATCGAAAGAAAATGGCATTTCCGAAAAATCGTTCGAAATCTATGTTGGTACCCCTTGGGAATCTGCCAAAAAATGACTAGGAATAAATCCGCCCAAATCGGTGATTGATGAACTTAATCAACGTTGAAGAATAGCCTCAGGCCGAAACCGTGATCTGTAGCCTTCAAAATCCAAACAAAATGGCCTCTCCTCTCCCAAAAAATTATGAAAAATGACATCCAAAAATAAATTGGCCAAAATTAGTGCTTAATGGACTTATCAACCGTGGAAAATAGGATCAATAGATTTCATTATAGGTGGAGACTAGTCTCGGCCTGATTCCGTAGTCTATAGCCGCCTAAATTTAAAGAAAATGACATTTCGGAAAAATCATCTAAAATCTGAGATGATACCCCTTTGAAATCTGCCAAAAATTGACCAAGAATAAATCTGCCAAAATAGGTGCTTGATGGACTTAATCATTGTAGAAGAATAGCCTCATGTCGAATCCGTGATCGGTAGTCTTCAAAATCCAAATAAAATGGCCCCTCCTCGCGCAAAAAATTACGAAAATGTCATTCGAAAATAAATTGGCCCAAATCGGTGATTAATGGACTTATCAACCGTGGAGAATAGGATCAATAGACTTCATTATTGGTGGAGAATAGCCTCGGTCAGATTCAGTGATCTGTAGCCTCCAGAATCGAAAGAAAATGGCATTTCTGAAAAATTGTTCGAAATCTGTGATGGTACCCATTTGGAATCTGCCAAAAATTGACTAGGAATAAATCTGCTCAAATCGGTGATTGATGGACTTAAACAACCTTGAAGAATAGCCTCAGGGCGAAATCGTGATCTGTAGCCTTCAAAATCCAAAGAAAATTGCTTCTCCTCGCCCAAAAAATGACTAAAATGCCATCCGAAAAACAATTAGCCCAAATCGGTGCTTAATGGACTTATCATCCGTTGAGAATAGAATCAATAGACTTCATTATCGGTGGAGAATAGCCTCGGCCTGATTCAGTGATTTGTAGCCTCCAGAATTGAAAAAAATGGCATTTCGGAAAAATTGCCCAAAATCTGTGATAGTACCCCTTTGGAATCTGCCAAAAATTGACACAGAATAAATTCGCACAAATCGGTGCTTGATGGACTTAATTATTGTTGAAGAATAGCCTCAGGCCGAATCTGTGATCGGTTGTCTTCAAAATCCAAATAAAATGGCCCCTCCTCGCGCAAAAAAATTACGAAAATGTCATTCGAAAATAAATTGGTCCAAATCGGTGATTAATGGACTTATCAACCGTGGAGAATAGGATCAATAGACTTCATTATTGTTGGAGAATAGCCTCGATCAGATTTAGTGATCTGTAGCCTCCAAAATCGAAAGAAAATGTGTGATGGTACCCCTTTGGAATCTGCCAAAAATTGATCTGAAATGCATCCGCCCAAATCGGTGCTTAATGGACTTAATTATTATTGAAAAATAGCCTCAGGCTGAATCTGTGATCTGTGGCCTTCAAAATCCAAATAAAATGGCCCCTCCTCGCGCAAAAAAGTTACGAAAATGTCATCCGAAAATAAATTGGCCCAAATCGGTGCTTAATGGACTTATCGGTCATGGAGAATAGGATCAATAGACTTCATTATCGGTATAGAATAGCATCGGCCTGATTCAGTGATCTGTAGCCTCCAGAATTGAAAGAAAATGGCATTTCGGAAAATTGCCCAAAATCTGTGATTGTACCTCTTTGGAATCTGCCAAAAATTGACCCAGAATAAATCCGCACAAATCGTTGCTTGATGGACTTAATCATCGTTGAAGAATAGTCTTAGGCTGCATCCGTAATCTGTATCCTTCAAAATCCAATAAAATGGCCTCTTCTCGCCTAAAAAATTTCGAAAATGACATCCGAAAATAAATTGGTCCAAATCGCCGAAATCGGTGCTTAATGGACTTATCATCTGAGGAGAAAAGGATCTATAGACTTCATTATTGGTGGAGAATAGCCTCGTCTTGATTCCGTGATCTGTAGCCTCCAGAATCGAAAGAAAATGACATTTGGGAAAAATCGCACGAAATCTGTGCTTGATGGACTTAATCATTGTTGAAGAATAGCCTCAGGCCGAATCTGAGATCAATAGCCTTCAAAATCCAAATAAATTGGCCCCTCATCGCGCAAAATATTACGAAAATGTCCTTCGAAAATAAAATTGGCCCAAATCGGTGATTAATGGACTTATCAACCGTGGAGAATAGGATCAGTAGACTTCATTATTGGTGGATAACAGCCTCGGTCAGATTCAGTGATCTGTAGCCTCCAGAATCGAAAGAAAATGGCATTTCCGAAAAATCGTTCGAAATCTGTGATGGTACCCCTTTGGAATCTGCCAAAAATTGACTTGGAATAAATCCGCCCAAATCGGTGATTGAAGGACTTAATCAACGTTGAAGAATAGCCTCAGGGCGAAACCGTGATCTGTAGCCTTCAAAATCCAAAGAAAATGGCCTCTCCTCGCCCAAAAAATTACTAAAATGCCATCCGAAAAACAATTGGCCCTAATCGGTGCTTAATGGACTTATCATCCGTGGAGAATAGGATCTATAGACTTCATTATAAGTGGAGAATAGTCTCGGTCTGATTCCGTGATTTGTAGTCTCCAGAATCGAAAGAAAATGACATTACGTAAAAATCGCCCGAAATCTGTGATGGTACCCCTATGGAATCTGCCAAAAATTGACCCGTAATAAATCCGCCCAAATCAGTGCATGATGGACTTAATCATCGTTGAAGAATATCCTCAGGCCAAATCCGTGATCTGTAGCCTTTAAAATCCAAAGATAATGGCCTCTCCTCGCCCAAAAAATTACGAAAATGCCATTCGAATATAAATTGGCCCAAATCTGTGCTTAATGGACTTATCATCGGTGGAGAATAAAATCAATAGACTTCATTATCGGTGGAGAATAGCCTCGACCTGATTCCGTGATCTGTATCCTCCAGAATCGAAAGAAAATGACATTTCGAAAAAATTGCCCGAAATCTGTGATGGTACCCCTATGGAATCTTTCAAAAATTGAAGCGGAATAAATCCGCACAAATCGGTGCTTGATGAACTTAATTATCGTTGAAGAATACCCTCAGGCTGAATCTGTGATCTGTAGCCTTCAAAATCCAAAGAAAATGGCAACTCCTCGCACAAAATATTACGAAAATGTCATCCTAAAAAATTTGGCCCAAATATGTGCTTAATGGACTTATCATCCGTGGAGAATAGGATCTATAGACTTCATTATCAGTGGAGAATAATCTTGGTCTGATTCCGTGATCTGTAACCTCAATAATCGAAATAAAATGACATTTCAGAAAAATCGCATGAAATCTGTGATGGTACCCCTTGGAATCTGCCAAAAATTGACCCGGAATAAATTCGCCTAAATGGGTGCTTGATGGATTTAATCATCGTTGATTAATAACCTCAGGCCAAATCCGTGATCTGTAGTCTAGAAAATCCAAAGATAATGGCATCTCCTCACCTTACAAATTACGAAAATGCCAACCGAAAATAAATTGGCCCAAATCGGTGCTTAATGGACTTATAATCCGTGGAGAATAGGATCAGTAGACTTATTATTGGTGGAGAATAGCCTCGGCCTGAATTCGTGATCTGTAGCCTCCAGAATCGAAAGAAAATGAAATTTCGGAAAATTCGCCCGAAATATGTGATGGTACCCATTAGGAATCTGCCAAAAATTGACCCGGAATAAATCCGCCCAAATCGATGCGTGATTGACTTAATCATCGTTGAAGATTAGTCTCAGGGCGAATTTGTGATCAGTAGCCTTCAAAATCCAATGAAAATGGCATCTCCTCGCCCAAAAAAGTACGAAAATGCCATCATAAAAAAATTGTCAAAATCAGTGCTTAATGGACTTATCATCCATGGAGAATAGGATCTATAAACTTTATTATCGGTGGAGAATAGTCTCGGACGGATTACGTAATCTGTAGCCTCCAGAATCGAAAGAAAATGGCATTTCGGAAAAATCCCCAGAAATCTGTGATGGTATCCCTTTGGAAACAGCAAAAAATTGACGCAAAAAAAATCCACTCAAATCGGTCCTCGGTGAACGTAATCATCGTTCAAGAATAGTCTCAGGGCGAATCCGTGATCTGTAGACTTCAAAATACAAATAAAATCGCCAGAAATCTGTGATGGTATCCCTTTGGAAACTGCAAAAAATTAACGCAGAAAAAATCCACTCAAATCGGTTCTCGGTGAACGTAATCATCGTTCAAGAAAATAAATTGGCCCAAATTGGTGTTTAAAGGACTTATCATCTGTAGAGAATAGGATCAATAGACTTCATTATCGGTGGAGAACAGCCTCGGCCTGATTCCTTGATCTGTAGCCTCCAGAATCGAAAGAAAATGGCATTTCGGAAAAATCGCATGATATATGTGATTGTTCCCTTTTGGAATCTGCCAATAATTGACCCGGAATAAATCCGCCCAAATCGGTGCTTGATGGACTTAATCATCGTTGAAGAATAGCCTCAGGCCGAATCAGTGATCTGTAGCCTTCAAAATCCAAATAAAATGGCCTCTCCTCGCCCAAAAAAATACGAAAATGCCATCCGAAAAAAATTGGCCAAATTCGGTGCTTAATGGACTTATCATCCTTGGAGAATATGATCTATAGACTTCATTATCGGTGTAGAATAGCCTCGGCCAGATTCCGTGATCTGTAGCCTCCAAAATCGAAAGAAAATGACATTTCGGAAAATCGTATGAAATCTGTGATGGTGCCCATTTGGAATCTGCCAAAAATTGACCTGGAATAAATCCGCCCAAATCGGTGCATGATGGACTTAATCATCGTTGAAGAATAGCCTCAGAGCGAATCCGTGATCTGTAGCCTTTAAAATCCAAAGATAATGGCCTCTCCTCGCCCAAAAAATTACGAAAATGCCTTTCAAAAATAAATTGGCTCAAATCTGTGCTTAATGGACTTATCATCGACGGAGAATAAGATCAATAGACTTCATTATCGGTGGAGAATAGCCTCGACCTGATTCTGTGATCTCTCTCCTCCAGAATCGAAAAACATGACATTTCAAAAAAATCGCCCGAAATCTGTGATGGTACCCCTTTGGAATCTTTCAAAAATTGTCGCGGAAAAAATCTGCACAAATCGGTACTTGATGAACTTAATCTTCGTTGAAGAATAGCCTCAGGCTGAATCCGTGATCTGTAGCCTTCAAAATCCAAAGAAAATGGCATCTCCTCGCCCAAAAAATTACGAAAAATGTCATCCTAAAAAAATTTGGCCCAAATCTGTGCTTAATGGACTTATCATCCGTGGAGAATAGGATCTATAGACTTCATTATCTGTGGAGAATAATCTCGGTCCGATTCCGTGATCTATAGACTCCAGAATCGAAATAAAATGAAATTCGGAAAAATCGCCTGAAATCTGTGATGGTACCCCTTTGGAATCTGCCAAAAATTGACCCGGAATAAATCTGTCCAAATCGGTGCTTGATGGATTTAATCGTCGTTGATTAATAGCCTCAGACCAAATCCGTGATCTGTAGCCTACAAAATCCAAAGATAGTGGCCTCTCATCACCTTAAAAATTACGAAAATGCCAACAGAAAATAAATTGGCCCAAATCAGTGCTTAATGTACTTATCATCCATGGAGAATAGGATCAATAGACTTAATATCGGTGGAGAATAACCTCGGCCCGAATCCGTGATCTATAGCCTCCAAAATCGAAAGAAAATGACATTTTCAAAAAATTGCTCGAAATCTTTGATGGTACCACCATTGAATGCAAGGGTAATTTGAATTCCGTGAGAAATGAGCCACCGCCACACCTGCGCCCGTTTCTTTCTCTCCGTCCAGGACCAGCCGCCATAACCTCCGGTCTCTCATCGGGATCTGGAGAGGAGAGATGTGGCCGGCGAAGAACTGGTTCGCCAAGTGGTAACTGCGATTCTCCATGATCTATATTTGACGAGGAAGGAGGCGGTGAAGTGACCGGAGGTACGATGTCGACGGAGGATGAGTATTTATAGACTCAACTGGTGATTTTGGACGGAGTTGCAACAGAGTATTGAATCAAATCTTGAAGTCAACCGTTCGGAATTTATGGTAAAAGTGGAAGACGGAGAGTTTTCTGTTCGTTTGGTCATCGGGTGGTTTGGCCAGTTCTCATGGCTCTGCGGGTAATGAACTATCATTTCGGGAAACTCGGGGTCGGATACTATGCTAACCCCTAAAGGGGTAGTGGTTTTTGACACCCTCCTCTTGATTGGTCACTTTTCCATTTAATCATTTGATAAGTTTTATTAATGAAAGTTGCTTTTTACTTTATTTATTGTAATCTTGTAAATTGGGAAAGCCTTAATTGTGATAATAATTATGAATGGGGAAGGAGAAAAACGTTGGAGGAGGAAAGTGCCTTTCAACTCCTATATTTCCCATATTCCCTCCCGAAAAAATAGCAACCCATCCCTCTCCTCTACAGAAATCGATGGTGGCCGGAACCCATCGAGTTGCTTGCCGACTGTGGGAACGCCTTCGACTCTCAAGACCTACGAGAGAGCCCAGCAGATGCTCAAGGACCTCGAATCCGAGAAGATGAACAGCAAGGCAGGGGGGGATGTAGCTGAATGGAGCAGATTGTTCGATGCCTTTCTGGGCTCCTCTTCCATTTGGCAGCCCCAGCCTTGCAACAGCAAATCATCGCCTTCTCATCGGGATGATTTCGGCGATGAAAATATCAACAGGGCCAATACCACAGTAACTAACTAACTAACTAACTAACAACAACAACAACAAAAACGTGAAGAAGAACACCTAGGGGGTTTCTCGTCGGCGGAGAACCCGTCGGAGATGAAGAAGAACGTGAAGAAGAACACCTGGGGGGTTTCTCGTCGGCAGAAAAAAACGCACCAATGGAGTGGTACGTGTACCAGTGGAGTGGTACGTGTACCAGTGGAGTGGTACGTGTAACCATATGTCCTGTTTAGGCTTAAAAAATTGTGAAGACTTTATGTTTATTCACATTCGAAGGATAATTTATTGCTTTTCGCATTGTTGTTGGCATTTCCCTAATTTTGCAACCCATTTTGGAACACAGTTTTTGGCTACTAATGGAAAGTTCCTATTTTTTCCCTATTATTGTTTATCATTGTTATGAAAAATATTATTGCACTGGTATTGTTCTCACTCTAACCTACCTTGTGGATTGCTCGCACCAGTGGAGTGGTACGTGTACCAGTGGAGTGGTACGTGTACCAGTGGAGTGGTACGTGTAATTAATGTACCAGTGAGAGAAATTAATTATGTAATTAATGAGGGTGATTTCGTTTTTCCCCAGATTCTTTCTCTTTTCCAATGTGGTGAGAGACCCCAAATTACAAGATTAAAAAAAATAAAAAACCAGTTTAATTAATACTTGCCAATGATTGGAAATAAAATTGGCCAATCATAAAGGGGGTGTCAAAAATCACTACCCCTTTAGGGGTAGTCACGCTAACTGAACCCGGGAAACTCAAAAGGGCCTACAGAGAACAAACCAGGCCCATAATACCACTTAACCAATAGTTCGGCGATCCATCACACTGAAAAGCCCGTATAGAAGTTGGGCTTGGGGCATAGAAGTGACCGCATGAAAACAAAATAGATGAAAGAGAGAGAGAGCAGCGGCATCGGGGAAATAAAAAAAGTCACGTGGGTGCACGTGAGAATAAGGGTGGTGGCCTCGCGTGCCGGCGTGCATTGCTTTTTTTAATTTATTAAAATATGGGGCCCCACGTGAGCAGGCAGCTGTCTCTTCTCTGCCCTCTCTCTCCATCTGGCAGCTGAGCTGACTGACAATTTCGTCTTTCCTCCCTAATTTCTTTTATGTTTTCCTATTAAAACCCATGAGTTCTTTTTGTGACCAGTCTGACACGTCAGTGGTGTCAGTCCACCTATTTTGGTTCTTCTACTACTACTCTACTCCTTTCTGGTCATGTGAACCAGAAACCATACGAGTACGACTATAGATAATTATCCATACCGACAAAACAATAAAAATTATCATGGAGAATTTTTTTTATTTAAATCCGTGAAATGAAATGATCAAATGACCCCAAAAGACAAATTTAATTTCATTGTAGGTGGAATATCAGAATTGTGCATCTCGGAGAGTTGTATATATCACATTAGTTGTCTATAATTAAGTAAAGCGATGTAAGGGTAAGGTTGTGTAATTTAAAATTACAGATAAGATGTGAACAATCGATGGTTTTGTTGATGGTACTCACAATTTTATCGATTGTTTAATTTGTTTGTGTTTTTTTTTTTTTTAAATGAGACCATTTCGTGTTACTTTACTGTTAGTTCGTGGCAAACATGCTCAATGGCTTTTCGTTTCTGTCCTTCGATGTTCTCCTGGAGCGTCGTATTACTTGGAGCTAACTCAGCTGAGCTCCTTTGTGCCATTTGAGACTGTTGAGCACTGCTGACTGTTGGAACTGTTTATAAATATACTCAGATCCCTGGAAGAGAAAGATATATGTGAATAGAATATAAGGGACAAAAGAAGACAAAAGTTTATTAATAAGGTTGAGGAATATCTTGGGAAGAAGTATACAATTTTGGAGTATTATAGGGGACCCTGGGGAGGAGAAGAGAAGGCCTGAGTCTGGAGGAAAAGCATAGCTAGCAGTAGCAGGTGACGGAGAAAGATTTTTTTTGCTAGTGGTGCATATATGTTAAGCAAAGTGTTTTCGAAGCGCGAGAAGAGATGAACATTTAGTTGTAGTGTGTTCGATTTTCTACACATACGATTTGATTGGTTTCATCGCGAGTTTGATAATCCGGTTATGCACCTAATCGGCCTCTTACCTTAAATTATTTGCACCACAATATGAGTCAGGAAATGGGCCTGGGCTTCATAAAGTTTGTTCCGGACCGCGAACTCCAAACGCAGGCTGGGTGGGAGATTATTTGGGCCCAGTTCTCGCGAAGACCCTGGCCCAGAAATACTAAAAGTAATCTTTGACCTGGATGTAGGATGTTAATCCATTACAAGAGCTCAATTAGATTAGGGGAAGCATGGATCATAACTAATCTGCCAATACCATCAGATTGTTACACCAGACCATGAACAGAAATATAAGTTGACTCTCCATGTTTCCATGATTTCTTCTTCTGGGTACCTTAAACTGGAGAGACAGACAAGGATCTTGTTGTCTCTGGTCACAAAAAATTTAGTATTGTAAACTGGTTTTTTTGTTTTGTTTTGTTTTGTTGTTGCATAGTTCATGCATCTTGTCTAGGGCATTTTCCCGAGTAGCACTGCTGACACCAGGGGGTGTAAGTGTAAGTAAGCAAGGTCTTTAGCACCAAAAATTGATAGTCAAACCCTATGCCCCCAATAAATTACATGCAAAAAATCCTGTAGTAGATGAAGGAGAGAAGAAGACGACAAAAAGAGAGATGACTCAGAGAAGAGAAGGAATGGCATGGGGGGCAGTTTTGACTATCTTCTCTCTGTCAAGAACTGTTTTGTGGGCAGGGCCAGCAAATTAATATTTGAGGCCTTGAAGGGGGAAAAAAGAAAAGAACACTGTTGTTGTAAGCCTGGGGAAGAGAAGAAAACAGTGGAAAAGGGTATCATCTCAGTACTGCTAAAATCTTCCCCCACAGCCAGCCTTATAAATCTCTGCCTCTGTTTGAGAGAGTGAGTTGGGGATTGGCAAATGTGCTCTGAGCTCGGCTGTGAACCAACTACATTGTCGGCCCTCATTACCACCATCTTCATACGAGGGAGAGCTGACTTTTGTTAGAGCTACTTCTTTGGTTTGTCTTATGCTCTGTATTAAAATTAGGATCTATTTATTAACTTATCAATTTCGATTAGTTAGAATTGTTAAGAAAAGTTGAAAGATGATTAAACTTAATACTATTATGCTAGGCTATGAATCATCACTTCATAGTTCATACAAGCCGTGAACAACATCATTATGATAGCAGTCCACATCATTACCAAAGTATTTAGCTGAATACAATCATGTGTATCAAATTTTCATTCTTTTGTTGAGAATGATTGATTCTTTTGTTTTGAATCCTTCATATAACTTACGTAAACTGCTTACTCAAATCATTAACAAAGCGAAAAACAACTTGGAAAATGGACTGCGTAGTAGCCATTTCACCAATTGAGACACATTAGTCAGAGCACCAAAGCTAAACCAATAACCATTTGAATTAGATGCAAGTTATCGTTAGCACAAAAAGGACCAAAGAGTTTGCTCCATGACCATGAGATCTAGTCCCATGGTTTTGTATTTATTTTCTCCAAACAAACCAACAAATGCTAAGATCCATTCCCAAAGCAAAATGCAGAGAAAGAGAGAGAGAGAGACATGCACGCATACACATCCACATAAAGACTGCAGGTTTAGACATTTCTCATCTCTTTTCTCTACAAAAAACAATCCCATAATTATCTTTTCAAGTTCTTAGTTTTTATATAATCCTTTTTCCTCATCTTCTTCCATTGGCTTCTCTCAACTGTCTCGTCAGCCTCACTGTCTTTTTTCTCAAGTTGTCCACTGCCCTTTAACCAAACTTTTGCAGTCCCCCCCTTTGTCAGAACTCCCACCTCAAGAAGAAAAAAAAAAAAACAAAAACAAAAACACAAAAAAGAAACAAACTTTCCTTCTCTCCTTCACAAACCCAACCAAACCCATTAATAAAAACCCCAACCAAACCCTGCAGTAAAGCTTACTCACTTAACCAAAGTTAAAAGAGAACAAAACCCAAACCTTCCCTTCCTCGCTCCCTCTCTCTCTCTCTCTCTCTCTCTCTCTGTGTCTGTCAATGGACTTCCATCTGAAGCAATGGAGGAACCAACATGAGTCAGAAATGGAAGAAGAAGAACAACAACAGCCATCCACCAAGATTCCAAAACTCCTATTGGATCCCTCTCCTCCTCCTTCTGCTGCTTCTGACCACCATCCTCCTCCTTCTACTACTACTCCTCTCCCTTTGTTTGTACCTTCAGCTGATTCAACTACCAAGCTCACCAGCAACCTCAGCTACAGCAATCTGTCAGCAGTTCCCACAAGTAAGAAGAACCTCATCTACACTCTTCATTTCCCCGTTTGGTCTAATTTCAGCTAACAAAAGATTCCACCTTTACCTAAAACACACTTCATTTCTTTTCAACCTTCATTCCCCTTCTCTTTTGTTTGGCCTAATTTTGTGATAAAGTTTGAACCTTTACTTCCACTCAACTTCATTATTTCCCCCCCTCTACTACTCTGTTTTTTTTTTACCCTCTGTTTTTGTTTTTTGAATAGGGATGGGAAGTTACTTCAGCTTGGCGCAGTGGCAGGAGCTGGAGCTTCAAGCTTTGATCTACAGATACATGTTGGCTGGATCTGTTATACCTGCTGAACTCCTCAACCCAATCAAGAAGAGCCTTCTCCTTCACTCTTCCTCTGCTTCCCCTGCTTCCTTTTTCCTTCAGCATTACTCCAATCCCTATCAGCCTTCTGCCTGTAAGTAGTTGGTACCTTTTGCTTTTTCAACATGTTTTGTTATGGTATTGCTTCTGATTGATTCCTCCAATATAGGTGGGTAGTTAATTCTTGAGAGTGTAACATTGAAGTCATAGATTATTTCTAGACTGTCTGTTCCTCATAGATATTTGAACCCTTTTCTGTGTGCTTCCCAAGTTCTTGTGGTACTCCTCTTTTTTTGGTAAACGGGAAAAACATCTTTGTGTTTGCAGAAGAGTGGAATCTAAAGCTAAAAGGAGAAAAGTTTGTGTTTTTTTTATTGTTCAAATCTTGAGAGCTATCATTGATCTTACATCAAGACTGGAGCTTTTAACGGTTTATGGATATGTTTTTTTGGTTTTTGTTTTGCTAGTGTTGCAAGGGGGATATTGGGGAAAGGCAGCCATGGATCCGGAGCCGGGGCGGTGCCGGAGAACCGACGGCAAGAAATGGCGGTGCTCTAGAGACGTGGTGGCTGGCCAGAAGTACTGCGAGCGCCACGTCCATCGCGGCCGCAACCGTTCAAGAAAGCCTGTGGAAGTTACCACCGCCGCTGTCCCCTCCTCTCTTGGTGCTGGTACTTGTTTCAACTCCTCCACCGCCGTCCCATTTGGCGGTAGCTCTGCTCGCCCGCCGCTGGCGGTACCTCTAGCTAGTGGAATCGGCGGAGGAAGAGGGGGGTCTTTCCCTTCAGCTGATCTACTCCATCTGAGTCAAAGGTAAATAAAAATCTCATCTTTTTGATCAACCGATTAATGGGTTTTGGTGGGTTTAATTCGGTGATAAAAGGGTCTTGTCTCCTTTTCTCAAGCAATGGCGAAAGTTGTTTCCCCAAGTTGGGGATTTATGAGACGTCACTGTTTTCAGTTCTTTAGAGTGAGCACTAAGTTAAGAAGAGAGTCAGAGTGTTGCCCCCACCATTTTTTTTGGTTGGTTGCTGGTGGGCAAAGTTACAAAGTAGGACCAGTCCCATTTATGTCTCAAATCTGGGGAGAATTTTCGGATCTCTCATGAATGGACAAAACATGGCCACTTTTGCCTTACCCTTATCTTCCAACTTTTTTTCAAGTAGGTATGGAAGTAATGGTTGTTGTTCTCCAATGTAATTAAATCTCAAATGCTCTGTTTTGTGTTTGTTTGTTTGTTCTGTGCAGATCATCGGGGACTGAGGCCGGCAACAACAGATCAGACGGCGGCCACGTCCTGAGACATTTCTTCGACGACTGGCCGAGAGAGTCGGAGGATAACGGCGCCGGAATCGGCTCCAGTCCGATGCATTCCGCAACCTGCCTGTCGATATCAATGCCGGCGCCGGCGGCTTCCGACGTGTCGTTGAAGCTGGCTACCGGGAACGACAGCGGGGCAGGGGAGGATGGAGAGAGTGAAAGGGCCCGAGCCCAAATGAACTGGGCCACGGGATGGGCTGGGAACCATATGGGTGGGCCGCTGGCTGAGGCCCTGAGATCGTCCTCTTCAGCGTCGAATTCGTCTCCTACAAGTGTTCTAAGCCAGATTCCTCGCGGCACTGCTACTGAGACTAGCTTCGTCAGCGCTTAGAAAAACAGCCATTTGATTTCTCTCCTGCTTTGGAAATCTGTGTATACGACATCGTTTAATAATTGCCTCTTCTTCGTGCTTCGATTTGTGTTCTTTTGTATGAGATGTTAGTGGATTCGTTTCATTTTATTCGTACGAGTGTGCCTCTAGTATTTACAGTAAATTGCCTTTGTTCGATGACAGTCGTCGGTCTTTCTTCTATCTGAATTGTTTCAAGTCTGCATGTGACGTTGCAATTTTATCGGATGACCCCTGAGGTGAGAAAGCTGTATGTAAGTATGTAACATTATCGGACGGTAACTTGGTACAAGCTATGTCATCTTATTAACTTGGGAAGGAAGGTGGCAGAATAAGACATTATTATGATCTACTACATGGCAAGGCGCAGTAGTATTATGACTTTTATGAGGCATTTCGCTGTACAATAGACTAATGATAATAGAATTGATTACTAACATCATAACTTACGCCTCTACCTTACTAGACGTGGCCACTTGAAGCAGAATGACAGCTTCACCCCATACCAACCATGAAGCCAAAGACGTCCACCCCTCCCTTCTCTGCGTCTTTGCCTTGTGTTCGGTTCAGTTATCACGTCATCTCTGGATGAATGAACTGCTTGGAGAGCTAGACTTCCAAGAGAAATGGAATGGCATTTTGCAGCTGCGACTGTATCTGAGGGTTTCCATGCAGCTGTTGTGCCATCGAGATCAGAGTGACGATGATTCTTAGCTCTGGACGAGCTCTGATGCAGCATCATCCTCTGCTGCTGCCTCGGGTGCATCTTCTGGTTCTGGTTCTGGTTCATTGTCGTCAACCAATGTGGAGGTTGTTTCGATCTTCAAGGGAGCGGATTCAGGTTTATCCTCCACCAAAGCGTATACTACTGCTGTTCTTGCTGGGGCGTACACCATGATGGATCGAGGCCTGTCATCGTACCAACCTTCCTGTCAAAGAAAACAGTAACAGTTGTTTCGTGAGGGCATGCGTACAAGTTCACGAGGACTGTGGAGGAGTGAAGGGGATTTTCGTACGAAGGTAAAGTATTCGGCGTTGTGATCAAGCCTGTCGAAGCCTCCGAAGAGTGCATCATCCGAGTCCAAAACAATCTGTGGAATGAATAGAGAGAAGGTGCTTTGAGACGAGATGAGGAAATGCAATGATGGTACCGGGAACAGAAAAGAGTTGGGAAAGAGGACAAGAGAAAGAGGGTGCGGTGCGTGTACCTTGTACTTTCCAGACTTGTGGCAGCCAATTCTGTAGTCGGAGTAGCTGTTGTTCCAGTGGAAGTTGAAGACGAACACAAGGTTCCCTCTCTCAAACACGATCACCCTATCACCTTCGTCTTTCCTCGATATGTACTGGTGAATGTCAGTCATGAACTGCAATAAAAACCAGAACCCACAGCTCAATTGTCATTTTCCATATCGGAAATAAATACAAAGACAACAAATGAGCAGATGAATAGGAGCATCAGCAACTCACGCCATAGGTTCCTTCAAGGTGATGCATTGCCCTATCAAATTCTTGCAACCCATGGTATCTTAGATATTCTGCATCCCCCTGTGCAAACAGGACAAAACAGAAAGGTGACTATTGTTGTGAGAAAAAGAAGCTAAAACCTAAAATACATCCAGTCTTACTGAGGCGAGTTTAATTTGTCCAGCAAAGGTCACTAAATATTGAGTGACTGTGCCACAAATTTCAAGGCCAGCTTACCAGATCAAATCTGCGTCGGCATTTATCAAAACTGTTGTTGTTCCCTGGAACAACTTTGCCATTGGGAAGATGTTGATCACCTCGTGGGAAATCAATCCACTCTGGATAAATAAGAAATAACGGGCACCATTATTATCTATGAATATGGTGAATTTTCTCATCAAACATTTATGAAGAGAAGAAGAGATAAAATATTACCAGGATGTCCGAATTCATTTCCCATGAAATTCAAATATCCTTCACCCCCCAATGCCATGGTGATAAGCCTGATCATTTTGTGCAATGCTATGCCCCGATCTATGAGAGGAGTGGCTGGCCGGTCAAGAGCCATGAAGTCATACATATCCTGAGAAAATGAACATATTTGAGATGCATATTCCGACACAAGGCGGAAGGGCTAGGTAGCAAGTTATCAATGATACTACCAACAGGACAATTTACTGACACTCAAATGACAGGAACGCGAAAAAGTACTAGCTCTATTTGTTCACTTCCTGACGTAACATCTAAAATGGTCACCATATAAAATTAACAAAGGAGTATGACCTTGTCCATCAACCAGAAGGCAATAGTCTTGTCGCCAACAAGTGCTTGATCATGACTTTCTGCGTATGAGATACATTTTTCCAACCACCTTCTATTTGTCAAAGTGTGAATGATATCGCCCATTCTCCAGTCTTCATCTCTCTTCCTACAGAAAGCATGGACGCATTTAATATACAGTTCAGATATTCTTCCCAAGGAAACATCAAGCAGGCTAAAGAATTAAATAGATTCAGACCAAATAAAAATTGAATTCTATTATTGGTATGAACATACTGTAGAAGTTCGATCCATTTATCAGCAATGGCCATGTGAAGACGGTAATCGAATCCTACTCCACCATCTTGGATAGGAACGCAAAATGTAGGCATTCCACTAACCTGTAAAACAAAATGCGATTGGCACGCAATGAACCTAAGATTAGGCTGCATTTCAATCAATAGAGGAAATTCTAATGTCAATTTTCACGAGGTGGCAGCAAACATACATCTTCGCCAATGGAGACGGCCTCAGGGAAAAGACCATGAATCATATCATTAACAAGCATCAGATAGACGACAGCATCTACATCCGTTGCAAATCCAAAGTACTCGTTGTAGTTTCCTGTAAAAGTCATCTATAAGAAGCTTTTTATTAGCTGACGGATAGACAATTTTGGAGCACAAATAAAAGAATAGTTCAGTGAGATAGGCGAAAAACTTATAATTTTATAACATTTATAGTAGAAAGTGCATGGTGAACTATGGGATTGATTATCTCAAGTCAGCCATGTGGTTGGATAGGATAAAACATATAGTTATCTAGTAAGTGAATGCAAAAAAGCAGTCAATTCAGTCTATAGTATAAAATCACAGCTCGATACCTGCAATCCATGATGAGTGTACATCATTGAAGTAACACCATCAAATCTGAACCCATCAAATTTAAACTCATCCAGCCACCAACGTGCATTTGACAGAAGGTATCTAACAACCTGTATTAACCAACAAGTAGTCAATAAGTAGAGCAGAGAGGAAGCAGAGCATAGGCATTGACATGTTTCTCAAGATCCCACCTCCCAGCTTCCATAGTTGAAAAGACGAGAGTCCCACATCCAATGATGTCCCCGTGATCCAGAGTGGAAGTAGTGGGAATCAGTCCCATCAAACATATTCAGCCCATCCAACGTGTTATTTGATGCATGGCTGGACACAAGATAAGTATATGATATATTAGAGAAATCCATTTTAGAGTAATGAGTATGTTTGAATCTATTTAAGAAACAAAAGCCTGGGTTACTTCTTAGACAGCAGCTTTATACACTGCTAACAGGGTGCTTATTTATCGCTCTATGGCTAATCAGAGTCAAAGAGAAAGAGACTGCCAAGTAATCTCGTTCATAACCTACGGTAAATACTCATCACCAAGCTAGAATTTATGCACTGAGCTCGAGAACATAGAGTAGCAAAGTAAATGGACCCGCGAGGTGAGAGGAGGGAGAAACAACATCCCACTGTGAGAGAAACCTGATATTGGGAACATTCTCTCATGGATCTGCTTAAAAACAGTTCAATCAATATAAAACTTATTTCTGTCTCACCTGTGAACAATATCCATGAGAACTAGTAGACCTAGTTCGTGAGCTTTATCTATCAGAGACTTCAAATCATCTGGTGTCCCAAAACGACTGCTAGGCGCAAAAAAGTTCGTGACATGGTAGCTGCAGCACAGAAAGATAAATTTTGAGCTAACAGTTCAATGTCCTTGAAATCAGCCAAACAATTTAACCTCTTTGACAAAATGAAAAGATAAAGGTGCTCAATGTTAAACTATTAAGCTACCCGAAGCTGGCATAATATGAGTGCTCCTGAATAGCCATGATTTGAACAGCATTATAGCCAAGTTTCTTGATGCGGGGCAGCATTTCATCTCTGAAGTTAGCATATGTGTTGATCTTTGGTTCCTGTGTTCAATTGCACATATTAGAAGGGAAGCTATATACAGTAGAAGGTAAAAGAGTAGAGGCATGGAACCCGTTTCTATTGTGTTAATAATAGTGCAGAACAAGACACTAGTAACAAGTTTCACCATCAGCACTTCCCAAACTCTGGGGAAGCCCTAAAAGAATATCATCTCCAGAAATTACATGGCAGAGAGTGGAGAAAACACACCGTACTGCTCATCCCAACATGTGACTCGTAAATCCTCAGTGATTTTGGTTTTTTTGGTTGTGGATGCTTGAATACATACTTCTCCTGTAACAAAGGAACACAAGATCAGAACCAGATAAGTTTTAAATATCCATACTTAAGACAGAAAGGCACACTCGGCATTAAACTTATATCAGCAGGCAGCAACAAGAATTAAGCTACCAATAATTTTGACAAAGAGAGAGAAAAATGATCCGCTGCTGAAACTTAGCATCGGCACAGTGGCTGCCAAATACTCTCAATAGTTGGTATTTGCTGAGGCATGATTAATAATTTATACACAAACTAGCATATGCCTAGGTACAATTAAGAGTAGAAACTTATCACTTTCAAGCTTAAGGTCAGTCTGAACTAATGCATTAATCAGATGCTATTGGTTTCACCTACTACAAGAAGTCATTAATTTCTTAGAGCATAGATCCCATCAGAAAGTTCTCTTAGTGTTTCCCGTGAAAAATATAAGTCAAAGGCAGAGCAACACCTCTTCTGGTGGGTCATAGTAGATGCCGTTGTATGGGATTTCGCCAGGAGCTTGTACAGCAAACTTAATCCAAGCAGGAATAGAATCCTTCAAGCCAGATGGAGTATCCATTCGTATCTGTATATTGTTGGACAATAATTCATTATTCTCCTTCACAACTGTTAACAAATGGCTGTGTAACAACTGATTCATCAGGTTATGCAGTCACTCTAGATTCAGAGTACTTCAAGAGGCATATTACCTTCACCCTTGAACCATGGGGAATTGGCGATGAACCATCTGCATTGTTGGGCAAAAAGATCTCCCAGACACCAAACTCATCCTGCCCAGAAAAGGAGAAGGGGATTTTAGAGGATTTTCAGTCCAAGAGCCAAAGTTGACCCTTGTACACATACATGATTTTAGATCCAGATACGCTCAATAAAAGACAATTCAGTATATTAAGAATGAGCTGGAAATTAACAAAGAAATTAGGAAGGTCACATACCCTAGCCATGACATCTGCATTGGGATTCCAGTTGTTGAAATCTCCTATTAATGCTGCCCTCTGAAAACAGGAAGATGCCATTTTATTACTCCCATTCAACATTCATCAATAACAGCAGTCCACAATCATCAGACTATCATAATGATTCATCCTCTTATATAAGTCCGAAGGGCAATTCACTATCACCAGGTCCTACTTAGTGGTCACACACATATCTTCATTGCTACAATGTAATTCATTATATCTATACCCCAGAAAGATATAAGTGCTGTGAATGTATTTTCAGCGGCAGTCTATTGGGTCGACAAAATGCAGAATGAAAGCAAGGGTACTTACTGTTGCTCCCGGTGCCCATTCTCTATATGTTATCCCTGTCTCACTGAGAATTACAGTTGAGATTAGAGCCAGAGAAAAGATCTGCTAATTAACTCATGGAATTGAACTTCCTTACTAGAACAATTAGAATATTAAAATGCCTGCTACAGCTGCAAATTTCCAGTTACACTAGATACTAGATGTGTAAATAAATGCGAAGATATGACATTAGGAACAGGCTTGGAGAGGTGAACTAATACTTCTCCTTCAAAGAAGTGAACTCAGTTTCACAGGCATCAAATATGATTTCAAATAAAGCACAGTACCTGCGTATAAACCCAAACTTCTCATAGCCACGTGAAAATTTCTCTAAACCACCTTCAAACTTGTCAATGTCCGCACGCATTCTTTTGTACTGTGAATATCTGTAGATCATCAGAACAGGGGGTGTTCACTAGGAGGTTTAAGGCCTGAATCATCACCAAACAATCTCCATCTTCTAGGACAAGCACAAAGGCATCATAACAATTCCCCTCAACCATTCATAGGGTGATCAGTGAGTACAAGGTTTGAGCCTTGAGCTTCCAACCAATTAACGAATTATCTAATATCGCACCTGTAATCAAGATGCTGACGGAAACTAGACAAAATTGGATCAATGTCATATATTCTCTGCCCAGCACCAGGTGGAGGAACGGTTCTCTTGTCAGTTTTCTCTCTGGTGTCAGGCAATACCGCAATTTTCTCCTGTTCGTCCAAGACCTCAGTACTCGTGTCGCCTACCATGCTTGAGCTTTCTGGTACCTCACGAAGGACCTAGAAAAAATTATCATAAAAGAACCATGAAAACCCATAATTGAGCAAAAAGGTAAGAGTGCATCGACAAATGGCAAATGTACAACAATTCTCAAACCTTGGGATCCTCTGAAACAATGTCTGAAGTCTCTAGTTGATCTGTCGATGAAGGAGGCTTGGCTCCTGGAACAAGAACATTTGTTGTGAAAGAGGAGTCACCACCAGGAACGAGAACCTTTCCGGAAGTGGCTGTCGTTGAGGCCTCAGAATCATATGAAGAACTTCCAGCAACAATCTTCCCTACAAACAAGCACCAGATTAGTCTTCTATAACACAAAAGAACCAACCCCGCCAGCTACAAAAAAGAACCACTCTACATAATTCAGTCAAAACCAAATGCACCGCACATACAGACAATGTAATGCTTCAATTCCTAAGTATTCCACCGTTTTAACTCAATTCGTTCCCCTTTTTAACTCAATTCAATTCGTAAGTATTACACCGGGATCAGTCAATCAAATACTACTGTTTCATCGAATTCACAGAAAATGCAAATTGACAAACGCATTCCACTGCGGTACAAACGAGAAGAGACGCTGAATCATTTCATAAGAATTAAGATCACGCCATTGCTATTCGCCCATAAGCTCAAAACACTTTCCACCCACCAAAACCTTCAAAATCCAAACAGAAAGCAGCTACTAACACAATTTCATCGGTATCAACATGCACTAGGAGAAAACACATTCAATCCTGCGATCAAAATTCAGTAGCAGCAGGCCAGTAATTCCGAAGCAAACGAAAAAGAAAAACAGAGGAGTATAGCGAGAAATAGAGGAAGTACGTGAGAGCGAGTGCTTCTTCAAAGGGAAAGACAGCGCGGTGGAAGCGTTCCCGGCGACGGATGAGGAATTCCGGTGAGAGCTAGAGTTGTGATGGACGGACGGGACGCAAGGCAAGCGGATTCCTGAAATGGTGTAGTACACCATTTTTTCCCCCAGCTTTCCGCTGTCACTACTCGCTTTCTCTCTTCTCTGCAGAGAGAAATCAGATTAAACAGCGGGAGGGGAGTGAGAAGTGGAAATGAGCGGAGCGCTGTGGGGCAGATCTAGTGAGCGAGTGATGGTGGAGAAGCCATGAGAAGCGGGGAGTGAGAGAAAGAAGAGGAGAGGTTAGAGATATTTCTGCGCGGAATTTTCTTTTCTTGGGTTTACGAAATTCTTGGGAAAATAATTAAGTAAAAATTCAGTTGGGAGAATAATTAACTGGCTTTGCTTTGCCACGATAAAATCGAACGAACGAGCAAAGGAGAGCGGTAAGTAAAGTAAGTGCGTGTGCCGTGGGCCCGGCCCATTTTTTCCCATGCACTACTCACCGTTAATTTTTTTGGTTGATTTTATTTCTTTTGAGATTACAGAAAAATAAAAAGCGGGTCATCAATCATGTGTGATGCGTCGTCGTTTACTGTGGCGGGTGGCTTTCCGGTAGACCGGTACTGGTCCCTTCGAGTTTTCGCGCTTTTTTCTTTCGCGGAAAAAATAGAGAGGCCTTTTGGGAGATTTTCCTTTCTTTGAGAACTTCTTTCCTTTTCTATGAAACTGTAAAATCTTTCTGGAATCTTTTGTAACGTGAAAGTTGAATTACGGTTTCCTTTCTCTTTCGGGGGACGAAAATGACAGAAGTAGAGCAAGATATTAATATAGCAGTACTAATTTGTTCTTTACTGCTTCTCCAGTTTCCCATCAAAATGGACTGGAATATGCCAGAGCACAATACCAAATGATTCCAACCCAAATTCACACAGCCTGTGAGATGGAGTTCTTATGTCATATATAGTCATCTTACCCTAGCTAGTAGCTACAGTCTCAAGAACACACAGGTTTCCTGCCCACAGGAGCGAAAAGGGCACACAACTACAAGGTTACAGCACACAGTAGTAAATAAGTCATACATGATCGGTAGATGGTTGTCTCGTAAATCAATCTGGCCTATTATTTCGACGAAATGTCGTCAGTGTCGCGGACTAATTTCATCGAGGGAAGGACGATTGCAGCGATGGGTTTATCTGGCAGGCCGCCACCTTCGTCAATGATCAATCGAAGACCTTCAATGTGAAGCTTGCCATGGTGGCCGCTAACCACGACTGTTGGCTTTTCGGTCAACTCCTGGAGAGAAAAAAAGGATTCACAAATTCAGCTCCATCGTCTGATCATTGTTCAACTAAAGGAGTTCTCTGTTGAGAGTTGAGAGATTCACCTGTGGGATGTTCCATACGTTCTTCCTCCCGCTCAAAGGCTCGATCTTTGGCACTAGGGTGTCTTTAGCTTTCAAGAGCTTCAGCTGTTCCTGCACGTCTTTCCCCTTTTCCAGACCGGCATGGACTGCGATCAATCTGCAGTGTTTAAGCTGTCCTTCATTCTCTATGCACACATCTTCCTGTTTCAGAAGAAGCAGAAGCAAAGCTAAGCTTTGAGCTATCTTGCACCAACTTCACAAATTGGCACAACAGGTATTTCAGAAGAAACAAAAGAGGGTTTGCTTACTTCTTCATGGACCCAAGCCATATTAGCCAGAAACTCCCTGTGGCTTTCAGGAACTGCCTTCCTCAAATCTATAGCACAATCAGCAGCTCAAGTCAAAAGAATCAAAAACCACTTTCCAAATCGAATCCTAAACCACTTAAACTATAGAGAAACCCAGGAAACTACCAAAAACAACTGACAGAAGTATCAGTCATTGACAATTTGAAACAGCATCATCCACCATAACCAAAAACCGCACTTCTAAATCAAACAACCACCAAATTGACCCTTTCTAGTCTACATCCAATCCTAGTCCAACACGCTGAACCAGAAGAGAAGAAGCTGGAACCAGTGTCTGAAAACAAAACAGCATAATCCACCATACAAATAGGGACCCCATTTCTAAAACAATCAAAGCATCAAATGAGGCTTTTCTTCAACCAGAAGAAGCTCAAAACCAGCTCCTCAATTCAAAACAGTACAATCACGTTGGGAGAGGTCGAAAATTGGATCTTAACTAGGGGTTACTGGGATTGGAGGAACACACAGTTTATCTATCATCAAATGAATCTAATATAGTCCCTCACATCTTTTAACATCCAATTCTTACAAAATGAACTAGAATGAACTCCAAAACATCTCATGAAGAACAAAAAGAACAAAAGATCAGTCATTTGCACTTGGAAATGAAAAAAACAGAACACAAACCCAAATTACCAGAAGATCCATGCTCGACGCCGTACGACTCAAAAGTCGGGCCAGCATCATAAATCGAACCCAGGTACTCGGTCCCTTTCGCAACATTCACCTTCACAGTGATCTTCCCAGCCCACCTCCTCCCTTGCAGATACATTTCCTCATATCCGTCCCCTTCGTACCACCCTTCTCTCTCCTTATTAGCCTCGTACTCTTTCCATCCTACACGGAAAGACTCGGCGTTTCCCGGAAGAAGGCCGAGGAACGCCGCGAAGGCGAGGTCGTGGTTGCCGGAGAGGAACACGTGGCTCTGGTTCGGGTACTTGGCAGGGAGGCCGATTAGAAAGTCCATGACTTTCTTGGTGTCCGGGCCGCGGTCGCAGTAATCGCCGAGGAAGATGACGAGTGCGGTGGAGAAATCTGCCGGGTCGGTTAGGGTTTCGAGATTGGACCAGAGGTTTTGGAGCTTCGTGATGTAGCCATGGATGTCGCCCACGCAGATTACGGTCCTCGGCCTCGAGTTCGACATTGGACGGTTGCTCTGTGGTGGGGGGGAGATAGTTTGTACTTTGCAACTATCACAACTTTATTGCCGATGTGAATTTAATTCGTGCCGTAGATATATATATATATATATATATATATATATATATATATATATATATATATATAATTGTTTTTTTCCCCTTCTACTACATTTTAAATTTGTGCATTTCTTATAAAGTAAAAAGATTTTCATTGGCAAATTGTTGAACTTTGTGTATTTCAACTATAAAAACAATTTACCATAGTCAAAATTAACCGTTTGAATAATGAATTCTAATGGATCAACTTAATATACTCCTTTAGTTTCGATACAATTGTTCGGTGGCGGAGGTGGGTCACTGAGGCCAAGGTGGGTCATTTGCATCACCTTAGCCCAAAAAATATGGAGTAAATTAATTTATATGATTGTTGATAAATACAAAATTTCTATATGATTGTAGATAATTTTACGTAAAGTAATGTTTTATGATCTCTATTTAACTTTTAGTTTATATATTCGATAAGAGATTTTAGTATATACAAAAACTCGAAAAGTAATGTTATTACTTAGACCTGTTTGTTGCTATCGGTTGTCATTCAAGTATTGAAAGAGTACTTATGCAATTAGCAAAGTAAAGAAATACTTCATAATAAGATGAGTTGTGTAATCATGAACGATTTTTCGTTGTAATATCTTAACATCTCTCATAATTTGCTTGATGAATATATTTTAGGGGTTAATTGCATGGTTGGTCACTGAAATTATAAAAAACGTTCAAGTTTGGTCACTCGAAATATTTAAATCCATTGGTGGTACTTCAGTTTACTGAAACCGTTCACGTTTGGTCACTCTCCGTCCAACTCCGTTAACTTTTGCTGATGTGGCAGTCAACTCTCAAAGTTGACCGTTAACTTAGTGACGTGGCAATTAAAAAATTATTAAAAATAAAAAAATAAACTTTTATATTTTTCACCTCATTATTACATTTATTAAAAAAAATAAAAAAATAAAAAACCTAATTTCTTATTACATTCATTAAAATACTGGTCTCCCCTGTTTTCTACCCGGTGTTCAACCGAGATCGATTTCCCGGCGACGCTGAGGGACAGAGCAACGATGCTCCAGCAGCTGCCGAAACTGACACAGCATGAACCAGAACCAATCAAATCAAGAAATCACATTGAAGAAAAGTTAAAAAAAAAACAGAGGAAAGGAAGAGTCAGGAATTCAGGGGCTCTGTGGGAGAGGAGGCAAGTAAGTATCTATTTGAAAGCAAAAGCAAAGCCCCATTTGCCAGCTTTAGCATTCAATGAAGTTTCCCCAAAGAAACCAAAAGGACCCAAATCCAAATCAGACAAATTTGTAGTCAGCATTCAGCAGCAGCACAGCAAATGAAGATTAACCAAACAATGTCAAGTTAATAGTCTGCAAGACAACAGAAGAACATCTGAAGTTCATCTATGGAGGCAAAATGAGAATTGGGTTCATGGGTTCAGTTTCCCTATCTATGGCTACAACTCATGAATTTGACCCACTTCCACCAAATTCTACAGAACCCAAGTTAGTTCCAACCCTGTGGGCCAACATCAACAATGGAAAAGACTATACAGAACCATAAAGATGAAAACTTTGATTCGAGAAATTGGTATTGTGTATCGAAAACATCCACCTTGCTTTCAGTTTGGAGAAACTTAAGCATCAGAAACCACACTAAACTCGTCGTCTTCCTCTTCCACCGGTGCTGGAAAGTTGAGATCCAAAAAACTGTAGTTCTTGTCGATTTTGGCAGCCGGCGGAGGTGGTGGTGGTGGACGAGCGGCAGCTGGCGAAGGGTAGGAACCACCGCCGTTGAGATGCGACCTCTTGTGTCCGCCCAGTGCTTGACCCGAACACCTTTGAGCAATACGGGCACCGGAAAATCCTCTCCGCCGCAGCCACCACATTCCCCATTCCTCCGCCGCCGAGCTGGGTTCCGTTGAGGGAGCAAATCCGGCGGTGGGATCCCAATGCCTGTGACGATCAGAAGTTCAGAACTGTTTCGTCCTGCATTTTAATGAATGTAATAAGAAATTAGGTTTTTTATTTTTTTTATTTTTTAATGAATGTAATAATGAGGTGGAAAATATAAAAGTTTATTTTTTATTTTTAATAATTTTTTAATTGCCACGTCACTAAGTTAACGGTCAACTTTGAGAGTTGACTGCCACATCAGCAAAAGTTAACGGAGTTGGACGGAGAGTGACCAAACGTGAACGGTTTCAGTAAACTGAAGTACCACCAATGGATTTAAATATTTCGAGTGACCAAACTTGAACGTTTTTTATAATTTTAGTGACCAACCATGCAATTAACCCATATATTTTAGAAAATTTTCAAAACATGAACACATTCAACAACATACGTTATATATATCTTTTTCATATTTGACCCACCTTAGATAAATTTCTGGCTACGCCACTGCAATTGTTTCATACGGATCCATTTGACAATATAAAATTTGAACAAAACAATTTTATATGAGAAACATCAAATTGACTCATTTTGAGACAATTACAATTATATACGAATGATTATAGATAATGTGAATCGAATCGTTTCGTTTTAAACGACAATATGAGAGAATTCAAAATTGCTAAAAATTTACAATTGAGACACCTCTTTCTATCGTCTCTGGAAGTTGAGGTACTTGATCCCAAAAGCAAACACAAAGAAGAACAAACAAACGAACCCCAAATGGGCCACGGCGACGGCCGGAAGGAAGCTGTGCTTGTATCCCATCCCCTGTTCCAGCACCTGCTTCACCGTTAGGCTCGCCGAATCAGGAATCTCCACCAGGTTGTCTTTGTCTCCGACCTGGCTCGTCACCATTCCGTACAGCGTCCATGCCACCGGCGACGCCCAGTAGTACCACCTCCACCATATCGGGATTTGCTGAAAAAAAAAAAGAAATGAAATCGGATTAGCAAATCGGGGCCGGAGATTCGTCGGCGGGAAGCAGAGGAGTTTCGAAACGCTTACCGTCCGGGGAATGAGGAAGCCGGCGAACAAGTTCCAGAACGACAAGAAGAAGGACATGGAAATGGCGGCGATCTGGTGTCCCGGTGTAAGCGCGATGAGCATCATCCCGAAGAGCGTGAAGTAGACGAACGCCATGTAGATGTAGTAGAAGAAGAGCAGGAACTTGCCGACCTGCCATTCGAACCCGACCAGGGAGTAGAGGACGACGTGGTAGATCGCCGTCTGGACGAAAACGTAGATCGCTTCTATAGACACCTGCCAGAAACAAATTCGCCGGCGATCAGATGATTTTGTTCCATTTTTACTCCAGAGGCGAGTAAAAATTTCTTACCTGGGCGAATGCGTAAGGCAGAGCAGAATACATCCCGGCTGCTCGTTCGCGGTAGAAGACTGTTCTCTCGACGGAGACAACGGGCTGCACGGAGGAAGCAATGGTAAGTCCGAGGAAGAGAACCGCCGAGTAAATGGCTCCCAAGATGTTCATCAGGTCTTGCAGTTTCTCCCTGTTGGTAGAAATGAAGTGTGCATTGTTGAGTCCATTGCAGTCAGAAGTTGATACCGTGAGTGAAATTATATAGAAGATAGAAGGACTTACGTCTTCTGGCCTCTCTTCCAGAAGATGAGGCCAAACAGGAGGCCTACGAGAAATGTCAAGGCGAAGCGAACAGCGTTGTAACGAGGGTTCCTCCAGTAAGACCAGTTCTGTTTCCAGAAACAAGCCTTGTACTGAGTTGTGAAGGACTGTGAGTACTGCGTCGGGAAGAAGAGATCCTTCGACCCCGGTGATGGTGTGTTGAGCTCCTTAATAAGTTCTTGATTCCGCCTGAAAATTCGATTTGAAAGAACCTGGGTAAGAACATGGTTGCCACAATTCGTCCCGATTTAGTCTGTTGGATGATGTACTTACTGATATAGGGAGGAATTTGCATAAATGTGGGCAAAGTCTACATCTAGCTGCAGTTCCATTGATGGTGAACTCACTTCGAGCATCCATGTGGCGGGATTGTATCCATCTTTGATACCAGGAACTCCCGGGACAGCCTTTTCGTTTTAAGTAGTAAGATTCATCAGAAATTGAGTAGATTGTTGACACTCAGGCAGGGATGGAAAACAATTCAATCTTAGTTATGACTCAGGGTAGATGAGCTTATGAGATGCACCGAGTGGGTTTACCTCGAAATACTCGACGAGCTTATGAGAAAGGTGGCCCAGAGATCCAACGTAGATGACTTGACCACCTCTTTTCATCAGCATTAGCTGCAAGAAGCAACAAACACTATGTGGATGAGTGCAAGAACAAGGAACATTGCAATGTACTAAGAATTCAGAGGCTCACCTCATCGAATGCTTCGAAAATGTCGATACTCGGCTGGTGAATCGTGCAGACGACGGTTCGGCCAGTATCGACTGTGTTTCTCACGGTACGCATGACAATGGCAGCAGCTCTAGCATCGAGGCCAGAGGTTGGCTCGTCCATGAATATGATGGAGGGATTAGCGACCAACTCCACCGCAATTGTCAGCCTCTTTCTCTGTTCTGTTGATAGACCATCTACTCCCGGAAGTCCAACTAAGGCGTCTCTTATTGGATTTAACTCGACCAAATCCATCACTTCTTCTACAAACATCTGCAGGGCAAAGAGTAGAAATGTGATCAAGCCAAAATTCCCAACAACTACTCCTGATCAACGACTTGTGTGAGTGATAGCTTCGTGCCAAGCCTAGTACACGAGAGATTGTTGACCTGTCTTGTTTTCGAGTCGATATCTTGAGGAAGTCGAAGCCAAGCCGAGTAAATGAGAGACTCGTACACAGTGACATAAGGAGAATGGATGTCGTTCTGTTCACAATAGCCACTGACGCGAGCGAATGTTGATTGGTTTTTGGGGTAACCAGAAATGTTGATACTTCCTTCTACATACCCACCGGTCTTCCTTCCAGCCAAGACATCCATTAATGTGGTCTTCCCTGCCCCACTTACACCTACTAGTGCTGTTAGTATTCCTGGTTGAAAAGCTCCGCTGACATCTCGTAACAGTTGGAGCCGAGTTTCTGGAACCCCCTGTGTCTTCATTTCCTGGTTGAGGTGAGAAGAGACCAATTTCTCACTTGTCTGAAATTAAGAATATTGTTCGATAAGACTTGCAAGTTCAGTGAAGTAGAAGGATGACTTACAGCAGGCATATCTACGTAATAGTTCACATGGTTGAATGCTAGCGAAAGGGGTCGGAAGGGCAAAACCATTCCTCTTTTAGTCGAGTTAGAACCACCATTTGCTGATAAACTTCTCATGGCCATGTCCATACCTGTCCAACATTTAAGCGTACTTGAGGCTTTTGAACAAGCTAATGTATGTCTCCTTTATGTTATCTTTTACTTGTTTGCACTGGAAGAAAGCTGGAGGAAGCAGATGAGGAGAAAATGAAGAACAAAGGAGTGATATGTTCATTTAACCTTTTGTCCTCTCTTCCTTCTCTGCATCTTCTTCTTGAATAACAGCTTTCAAGTCAGCAAATGCTGAAACTCGTGGGTGAGAAGAAATCAGCTTTGATTACCATGGAAGAAAACGAAGAACAACTCAAGGGATGATGAAATAGCTTACGGTTCAAGTAACTCAGTGCTGCAATGAAGCAAACATTGAACAGCACGGAAAACCCGAAGAGTGCTGCAACGCAAATCCAGTACCAACTTTCATCAGTAAAGAAACCTCTGGATTTGAGAATTGCTTTCCCAACCGTACTTTCGTTAATCCGAGGGTCCACATTCGGCTGCATCACCAGGAAAAAGTGATTACATGTGTACCTTACTCACAAGTCACAAGCAAAAGCGAACATGAGATAAGTGAAAGAACACTCACCATACTCCATCTATCATCAAGAAATTCATTTATGACGACTGCATTTTGACCGTACATTATAGGAGAAATGTAGTATCCCCAGATCATCCACGATTGGATGTCATCTGCACTCACAGAACAAATAACATCGTAAGCCTTGTACAACTGAAGGAATCTTGAAGAGCAAGATGTTCATCGGCCGCTTACCTTTGGCAATAACGAATCCTCCTAGAGCAAAAATGATAAGCAATGCGAAGGTTCCAAGTGTGTTTGACAGAACTGGTGTTCTTCCAACCACAGCAATAAAGCGGAAAAGGGAGAGCGCCATCTGATGTATACTGAAGAATGCCAGAAACTGTTTGAAAAGCCTGAACAATCACAGTAAAGTTTAAGTCAAGGAGAAGATTGAACCAAAGGTTAAAGAACAAAATATTAAACAACTTTAAATCCTAACTTACCTGCTAGCAGCTGGAGCAAAACCAATAGTGTAGTAAGTTAGAGCAATCCATATGGCGGACTCCACGAAAGAGATGGGAATCCTGAGGATCCATATGGGCAGCCCAAAAGCCCAGGCAGGAAAAAACAAGAAGTCCCTCTGTTTGTAGAACACAGGAAGCCTGGAAGTCGTCATGGAAAGCTCAGCCATTCCATTAAACATCATCTTAATGAGACTGAAGAACAATGCTCCGAGGAACTTGTTCCCATCCGATACAGTCCGGACTTCCATCGTTGTCCTCAGAAACACGGTGAAGGTAATTATCGACATGACTGTTATATGCGTGATCTTGAATATATACACGAAGTTGTTTCGCTTCATCAGAAGCAACTCCCTCGAGAAGCATGCCCTGAAAAGTTCCCAGTTCGAGATCCCGTACTTGCTCTTCACAAGTGCAGCATCGTGTACCTTGGACCTGTCATATGGAACACTAAGATCCGATGCAATCTGCTGGCCAATATGGAAAGAGTGGAAGCCTTCGACAAACTCAGTGACCGAGACATATCGATAAGGCTCGTCCCTCTTGTACCAGTACTGCTCCTGATCTTTCTTGGAAGTCACCTCTTGTAGAAAGTCTGCAACTCCTTTCCTCTCGGGGCATTTGAACCCCATATACTCGAAGAACTCGAGCACATTCTCTCGTGGACCTTGGTACACGATCCTTCCTTCCGAGAGCAAGATGACATCATCAAAGAGCTCAAATGTCTCGGGTGCAGGTTGTAGAAGAGAAATGATCATGGTTACTTCCATGATATGGACCATCTGTCTCATGAAGTTGCAAATCTGGAAAGTCGTCGAGCTGTCCAACCCAGTTGATATTTCATCCATCAGAAGGACCTTTGCTGGTCCACACAACATTTCTCCTGCATTCATCAGCAGCCCTGGTTAGAATAGCTCTCTCATTCCACATGCTTCCCTCCAATTCAAGAGACTCATACCAGTGGTAACACGCTTCTTCTGCCCTCCCGAAATCCCTCTCTGCATCTCATTCCCAACGATTATATCCGCACAAATATCCAATCCAAGTATCTAATAACAAATGCCACACACAACAAAACTCAGCGTGTAGTAAGAGATCGAAAACAGTCTGAAGACTAGAAATGCAGAAGACCAAGACCTTGAGAATGTAATCGGTGACCAAGCTAGTCTTCTGGCCAGAAACTGCAGTGGCCTTCATGAAGGCATCAATCTCAGGATCAGGCTTAACCCCGGCTTGTTTCTCCCGCCTGGAGAGCTCCACCAGCATCTCATATCTCGTCCCCACCCCCAAGCATCGCCCCGAGAAGTCGAATGTCTCCCTCACCGTCATCTCGCCATGGTGAAGATCGTGCTGACTGATGTAAGCACACGTCCTCTGTGGGACAAACTCGTTGAACTCATGGCCGCAGTATGTTATCTTCCCCGACGACTGCTCCACATCAAAAGTTCATTATCCTTCTATACCCACCAATGATCAAACCGCCGCGCAGAGAAAAAAGATAGTTTACCTTGAGATCATGATCGAGCTTTCCTGCAAGTGCAAGCAGCATCGTAGTCTTGCCTGCCCCTGGAGGACCCAGAAGAAGCGTCATCCTGAAGAAACAGAATCAGAAAAGGGGAAACAAAAACAATGGATTGAGAAATGAGACCGTTAGATAAACAAACACCTTGATGGTTTCACTATTCCACTGATATCTTGAAGAATCTGTATCTTCCTCTTCTTCGATGGCGCTAGCCAAATCCATCCAAGAACGTTCTGTTCAAAAATTTTTTGGAAATTATGAGCAAGTCAAACTCAAGAAGAAATGAAGTTCGTTCGAAGTCAAGCCGTTTTCCTAAAGTAGCTGGATTCTCCAAAATTGCGAGAATGACGAACGAATTGGGGAAACTATCACTATTAACACTCCAAAGCAAAGATCTAATGGAGGAAATCAAATCATAACCTCGACGGTGTTAATGGCGGTGTTGAACAGCGTCGGAAGAGCTCTGCTGCCGACGTGAACCTCGCCGTCGACCGATAAATGCTCGTACCTCACTTCAATCTTCGGAACTTCAATCCCTACTCTGTATCAACAAGCCAATCAGAAAACAAACCGGAAATAAATAAAGCAAAATAAAAAAATCAACAGGATCCGAAAGATAGAAGAGAGAAAAATCAAATCCAAATTTTAGAGATTCGAGTTCCAGTCCAGACCGATCGGTTCGATCTCTGAGTCGCCGGAGGAAATCCCCGTTGTCTTTCTCTACGACCTTGAGTATGTTCTCCATCAGCTGTTTCCTCTCCTGCATTCCGAGCTTCGTGACATCAACCTCGCTCCGCACGACGGCGCCGTCGTCGAGCACCGTCTTCAGCACGCCCTTCCTCATCCTCTCGAACGTCGGCAGCCGCTCGATGGCCGCCCACCGGAGCTCCTCCTCGTCGTCCTCCTGCGCCCTCCCTCCGGCCCGACTGAACGCGTCCGTCACCGGCGCCGAGGTGAACACATCGCGGAAGCTCCTTCTGCTGCTCGTCGATCCCACGAGATCGTCCGCCGTAAATGCCGCCGCCATTTCCGCTCGGCTCGGTTCTCGACAAGAAGAAACTATGAAGGAATGGAACAAACGGTTTACTGAACAGTCGCGGTCAGTGAATCTCAATAACCAGGCCGGCGTTAGCTAGGCCGTCGGCATTGCGTGCATGCCCGAACTGCGGCCGCCGGAGGAGAGGAAAGTCAAAGCTTGTGGAGAGAGAAGGAGAGGGAGGTGGCGGAGGTTTGAATCATGGCAGGGAGCTGCGTTGGCACTTGGCAGCAGCAGACTGGAAATATGTAATGGCAATTAGCGCGACCATGTGATTATGGGCGTGTTGTACGCCGTACGGCCATTTTTCTGCGGGGAAAAAAATATATGACTCAATTACCCGTTTAGCCTAATCCGAAATCGAAGTTAATTGATTAACTTAGAGGTGGTTAATTAATCATAAAATTGTGATAAGGGCAGCAGCAGATTCATGAATTTTATTTCTTTAATTTTTGTTGATCATTTTATAGCTCTAGCTTGATCAAATATCGACCACGTTTCACAAAAAAGATATTAATGCTCAAATGCTGGTCAAATAAGCTGCTAAGACATTCTACCAACAGTATACAAATCTATATTATCTCTACCGTTTTACAAGTGTTACAACTTACAGCTATGTAACACTATATATATATTGCACTAATCAGTCAAGAAGATTCAATTCCTCGTCCCAATCATGAATGCCGCATTACTTCGAATTTAGCAGTGAGACACCCAAACAAAAACTGATCATAACTGTTGTTATTTCTATTAAACTCCAAGAAGAACTAACCATGATCAAATTCTGTCGAAAAACTATTACACTATCTACGGAAGTCAACAGAGAAAACTGGGTAAGGAGTACAATATCCTACCAAGTCATAATCCCTTGCCGAGCTTCCACAAATTGCCCTAAAATTGAAATGCACTCACATCTAAGTTCTAACAGACTCATTGCCTTGAGCCCTTGACAGCTCTGTTTCCTTTTACTCTTGGTTTCCTTTTTGTTACGCAAAAACCTTCACAAATAGAAAGATGACTACACTGTTATGCTTTCCATTCCAGGCCCACGATTTTCTTCAAGACACGAGCATATACGGAATACCCCAAAAGTCATGGCCTGAAAGCCCAAAATAAGCCATTCTTCAAACCAAACCCAGGACACAGTCCAAGTATCTTCTCTTGGAAAATCAAACACGGAGGGGAAAAGAGAGAATAAAAAAGTTCTACACTCTGCAGCTTGCAGCCTGCAATCTGATCGTTCACATACGTACTGAAGAAGAAACAAGTTCTAATTCAAGGAATTCTGTTAGTTTACAACAATCAGCTTCTGCTAGACTAGCTTATATCGTTTCTGGACGACTAACTGGGGCAGGCCAGTACCTTCCAGCGTCTAACAGTAAGAAGCCTTCATCAATCTCCACTTGCACATCCCCTGCAGCCGCAATGGACACATTCTATGACCTCTTCCTCCCGCAGGTTCTTGGGAACTCGACAAACACATGTAGTGGCAAAGTTATGATCCCTTGGTTGCATGCATCTCAGGCAGCACAAGCGCTCATAACCAGGCTGAAACAAATCCAGCGCGAAAAAAGAGAAAATCAGCTTGAAGATTACTAAGGTCTCTTGAAAGCCTATATAACAATTAACAAGGACAAAAAGACTTGGGATTTTTAAGAACTAAAAACAAATGGAGTTATAATCTGTCTGGCCCAATTTGATCTTCACAAACACTTGGTCTAGATTCAACAAAGTCAGGACCTGTCCACCCCTATTCAGTATGTTCATTGCCCACCATAATATAAGCAGTAAGCAGTAATAGGAAGACGAAGTCCCGATCAATGAAGAGCATTTTGGAAGTGATACTAGGCTATTGAAGTAAACTAGGTTTGACACTCATGCATAAACCAACGCATTAAGAACTCAGCAAGAGCAAGAAGAGAGTCGCCAGAGGGAGGGTAATAATGCTGACCTTCTTCCACTTTGCAATGAGATTACGGTCTGCATAACCTTGATCCATACAGAACTCATACAATTCCTTGGATATTTCCTTCCTCCGATGATAAAGGTCGAAAATGTATCTGCTCTTTTGATGTGCTATTTTGAAAATAGGCCACAGTGCCTCACATTTCCTTTTGCCATCATGTGACTCGTTCTCAGCTGTCAAATGTCAAGATTAAACAACCATCAGCTAACGTAGACCATTCCACACATAGAGTTAACATGGGGATCCTTGCCAACGTTGAGTATATGGAAGTGAATTTACCTTCTCTCATCTTCGCCTGCAGCTCACGAAGAGTAGGCTCAATCAATTCCCATCCCTCTGGGTACTTGACTCGATTTGTCTTCACCTTTGGCATCTTTGCGTTCTGCATAAGAAAGGGTAGCATTAACCATTCCATTTACTCAACACTAAAGAACATAGAAAATACAGACCAATCAACTACGTACTAAAATTATTTCACATCTCAAAAGTACATGTTTTTTCCCGTATGAACAGGGAACATAAGCAACCAAACTGATGACTCCTACATCATCTATGCTACACCTATGGGCTATGGAAACATAAGTGGGATGACGGCTTACTCAATCGACAGTCTCTTGATTCAAGTTCATTGCAAAACGTTCCAACTATCAAGTACCAACTTCTCAAAATGGAGAAACAACTCAGACAATCAGCAGGCATCCTTAACTACATACGCGATGAAGCTCATAACACTAGAAAATTTCTGATACCAAATAATGAACTAAGTTCCCAACTGAAATCACTCATCATATGAACAGTTCATAAGAATCTACCTAACTGACCAACTGGAGCTGAGGCAATTTCCACCATCTGCATACCCCAAGCCAAAAACAACGAAGTGAACTAAGAACCCCCTATTACCAGCTTATCATCGCAGGTCAATCATAAGAACAAGAAGAGGACCACCAAAGGCGAGCTAAATTTCTAGGTTTTACTTTGCTAATTCCTAATAGCAACAATAAACTGCAGAACTACATAAAACTACCGAGAAAAGTTCTGACCTTTCCGCGGGAAACGACCGCGAAGATATCAAAATCGAAAGAAGAAGCGGCGAGAAGCTACGAAATCTTAGCATACCTTGAAGCAGGAAGGCGAACGAACCCAATTGGCCAGGACGAATGCGAAACTATCTCAGGAGACGGCTATGCTGGAGACGATTGCGAAGAAAAGTAAACGAAGATTGAAGATGTTCGAAACTCCAAAATCGAATCTGGGTTTTCTCCGGTAGTCGTGAACACGGCGGTCCGAGAGGGAGACTGGAATGGAAGACACAAGACAGATGAAGCGATGGAAAACGGACTTCCCGCAGGAGAAAGCCGAAAGGAAAGAACCGCTGTTGATCTGAGTGATTATTCATAACCTTCAACTTAATAACAACGTGGTTGGGCTGGACATGACCAAACCATTGGGCTTCTTTTGGGGCCCAAGTAGTGTACCTTGGAGAAACAAATGAATTAGCCAAAATCTGTGCAGTCTGCAGTTTTTCTCTTTTCTCATAGATAATCTGGGTGATCACATACATAACCAAATTAGTGACTATAATTCAAACACTTAGCCGTGCTAAGCATGTAAAATTGTGCTAACTTTTTCAGAACTAAATCAATACGACCGATTAGTGCGACACAATTCACTTTGAGAAATATTCGCGAAACTTGCACTTAGCTTAATGACAAAATTTATCTTGAAAAAGCATCCCCTCCGGCTGACCTTAGTCTGAGCCATTAGCCCATTACTATGTTTCAGATGATGGAATAATGATGAGAACAAACTGAAGAATCTATCTTCTCATGGACTAATATATTTGAATGGAGACTCAATGCAAGACAGGCTTAATACATAATTAAATCAACTGAGAACAAACAGAACTTTGGCCTAGAGTCTAAAAATCAAGGTTTAAACAAACAAAGGGACTTCTGGTATGATTTCTGGCCCCTTTTTTTCGTATCAAAGGAGGCATAAAACAAAATCCTATGTAAGATGCTGAAGTGAAGAACTGGAAAGGAAACAAAACTTACTTCTGGTTTGGCGATGTTAGGCAATGCTGTTCCCATTGATCAGAGGGTTTCCTTCCTCTCCTTTAAATTCTCCTCCCACCAGCATGCTCTTCTCACCATTCGCTCTCTGATAGAACAGTAACATAAACACAGAGTTAAAGAGGATCTGAAAAGCTTTACTTGGGTTGTGGGAAAGAAGAAGATAGAAAATGGGTTTTATGTGGGGTGCTTCACTTCTGGTTCTAGCTTTGGTATCTTCAATGGCGGTGGCTGACCCGCTAGTTCCATCGCTTACAATCTTTGGGGACTCGGTTTCTGATGTGGGAAACAACAACAATCTCATCACCCTCATCAGGGCAAACTTCCCTCCTTATGGAAGGGACTTCGCTGAGCATAGACCAACTGGGAGGTTCTCCAATGGGAAGCTGGCCATAGACCTCACTGGTAAAGAGGGGATAAGATTTAACTTTTGGTTTCTCCATTCAAGCATCAGCTCCTGGTTTGATTCTGGTCTAATGAAAGTTCTGCTGGTTTCGTTTGTTTCTTAAATGCAGCTGAATTTTTGGGTTTCGACACATATCCTCCACCCTATCTAAGTGAAGACGAAGCCAGTTTGGGAAGCGTCCTCACTGGAGCCAATTTCGCTTCAGGTGCTTCTGGCATGCTCGATGCGACAGCTCACCTATATGTAAGCTTCCTCAACACTACAAATTCTAACTAGAGACTGTAAAGGAGATTTAATTTTAAACCTCTCGCTCTCTTCTTGTTGGTGGGCTGCAGGGTGCCGTATCATTAACAAGGCAGCTCGAGAACTATAAGGAATACAGAGCAGGAGTGGAGAGCAGAATTGGATTTGAGAATGCAACCAACACGTTCTCCAAGGGGATTCATCTTTTGAGCACTGGAACCAGTGACTTCATCCAGAACTACTACGTCAATCCTATTCTCAAAACTCTCTACACACCTGATCAGTGGTCTAACAAGCTCATGAAATCTTATGCTAAATTCATTCAGGTGTGGTTTCAAGACTCATTTTAGCCTTTCTTTCCTTAATATGAAAACCAGTACTAACTAGAAAAGGGTAATGAGACAGAACCTGTACGGGCTTGGAGCGAGAAAGATTGGAGTGACAACCCTGCCACCAACAGGATGCTTGCCTGCAGCCATCACCCTCTTTGGCCACGGAAGCAACGATTGCGTCGAGAGGCTGAACTGGGATGCTAGTTCCTTCAACCAGAAGCTGAACACAACTTCCCAGAGCCTTGTACAAGGCCTCCCGGGGCTTACACTTGTTGTCTTCGACATCTACAATCCCCTACTGAACTTGATAAAAAATCCTAGTGACAACGGTAATACGAGAAATTCATTCAGATTCTTTATACAAACTGTCAATGCACATCCTGCTTACATAAAAACATGCTGACTCACAGTTTCCTTTCTGCTGAAATGCATGGCAGGGTTCGCCGAGGCGAGGAAGGCTTGCTGTGGAACAGGTGTCCTGGAAACCTCATTTCTGTGCAATGCAATGTCACCGGGGACATGTTCGAATGCTACCGAATACGTGTTCTGGGATGGATTCCACCCTTCTGAAGCTGCTAACAAGATCCTAGCCCAATCCCTGCTCTCACAAGGATTGTCCCTCATATCCTGATTCCACAGTTCCATCAATACCACAAAGCTCGATAAGATAAAATAATCAATTCATTGTTCTGTGATTCAATAAGTGTACGTCACAATCTGCAACTAATATATCAAATTCATTAATATAATGTTTCCACAAGCCTCAAGTCTTGGTAGTACTTTCTTCCTTAGTGTCCATTCTCCTCATTCTCGGCTAGGGTTTCCACTAAGAACGTTGCATCGTGATACACTCATTACGCTATGACATATCCATACCATACGCCCACCAAATATTAGCAAGTAAAGCAGCAACAATCGAGATAATCAGGAATAAGACAGCAATTAGAAATGGAAACCAAAGTTTTATCGTATTGAAGAGTGGAAACTGATCAATTCAGTACCAATTTTGAGTTTCTGAAACGGACACTTCCAATCTCTCGAAACATCAACCGAACGCGCGATGCCGTGAATTTCAAGCGGAGAAAGATCGCGAGAATGAAAAGCTCACTGGAGAGGTCAGAAATTCCTTTCCAAAGGCAGAGACACAAGTTGACTTCCCGATAGCATCCGACGAACGCATCGCCGATAAGATATCGCTGGCCGCTCAAAGCATCCGGCATCCGAGCAACTCTTGATGGCGGGAAAAGGAGAAATGAAGGAAAGGGGTGACCATTTCTGTATTTATAGGCTTGTTCAGACTGGACTGGGCTTGGTGTAGTTGGGCTGCTTAGTAATAAAAGCCCATTGTGACTGTGTGGAATAAAGGGCTTTTGTCATCTCTAATAAAATTCTTTGGTCTCCCTCAAAAAAAAAATTTAATAATAATAAAATAAAATTCTTTGGGCGGGTATAATTATTAGGCATTCAAATTGACCAGAACCATAATCCATTAGTAATATTTATGTACCCATAAAAATATTTGTAATCTTACCACTACAAAAGTATATATACTACAAATACTAATATTATTTCATATATAACTTATCAAAAGATGCCATCTTGTTATACAAAATCTTGATCCATTAAAAATGTTTGCTATATCACGGTTCAATTGATATAATCCGCTATCATTACAAGGTTTAAGTCATGGTTGTCACGCCGGTGGCATGCCACCCGGTTGAACCTGGTTCAACCTGTGCCGGTCATGAAACCGGCATGACACCGCCGGTATGACCGGTATGATCGATTTACGCATTTTAAGTAAAATGATATCATTTTAATGAGTTTAATGAATAAAAAAATTAATTTATTATTCATTTTATGAATGTAATAGTTAAAAGTTGATTATATTTGTTGGATTGTAACTAAATTGTCCACACCTATGTTTTATATATGATTAAATACATGAGATATTAATTGTTTTCACAATTTTTTAAATCGGCATGAACCGGCACAAACTGGTTATACCACTGATCGTACCATTCCATTTGCCAAACCGGCACAACGGTATAAACCGGTTTGACAACCTTGGTTTAAGTCCAAGTACACCCGATATAGAGAGATTAACCTTTCTAAAATATTACTCCTACAAAATAACTGTACTGTAACTCATGCTACACTGCTGTCACAAGCGAACAAGCTTGAAAGAGCAGGAATATGTTGGCTCACAAGTTACAAACATATCAAGGAAGAAGTTTATGGCCTTGAGATGTTCAACAGGCCAGCTTCCACCTAAGTTCCAGTCCATGGCGCCTTCATGAATCATGCTATGCTTGAATTTCAGCCTAGGGTCTTGTCCAGTATAAGAACTTGAGCCACTGAAGCTCTTTCAGTGGATCATGGAGAATTCAGCCAGTACTGAGCTCCAAGTGTATCATAACGAAATCCAGTACACATACCTTATACAAGTCCCGGTGTCTAACAGCCACCAAACTGAGAGACTTCTCGAGCATGAGATTTGGCAACACTACCCTTCCATAGCTGACCAGAAAAGCATTCCCCATGGAGTTTCGTTGAGTACCTGAAATGCTGAAACCAAAAGAACCCAATATTCTACACTCAGCTTAATGACAAAAGTCCGTTTCAAACAACATCTGCTTTAACCGTCCTCTCTTACAAGTTACAATGCTTCAGATGATGGAATAACGAAACAGAACAAAATAAAGAATCAATCTTTCTCATGGAATATTAAAATATATAGTTTGAATGGGGACTACTGCAACATAGAGGTAATCAGCTCAACTGAGAACCAACAGAACTTTGGTCCAGTCCAAACACCAAGAAATGGTACCTCTGGTATAATCCGTGACCTGGGTTTCAACTTTCCATCCAAACTAGGCAAAATGCTGAATAATAGAAGAATGGAAAAGGAAACAAAAGTGGCTTCCTTTGGCAGTTTAAGGGGATTGCCGATTGCATGTTCCCACTTTGACAGGCCTTTAAATAGCCCTTCCACCAGCCTGCTTTTTCTCATCATTCACTATAAGCGGGTTCTGATAAAAACAAACATAGACACACAGAGGTCAAGGGGAACTCGGAAGAAAGAGAAAAATGGGTGCTGTTTGGGGAACTTCACTTCTGGTTCTAGCTTTGGTCTTTTCAATGGCGGTGGCTGAACCTCTAGTTCCATCACTTACCATCTTCGGGGATTCGGTTGCTGACGTTGGAAACAACAACAATCTCATCACTCTCATCAGGGCAAACTTCCCTCCTTATGGAAGGGATTTCGCCGAGCATAGACCAACTGGGAGGTTCTGCAATGGGAAGCTGGCCATAGACATAACTGGTATAGTAGAAATAAGATTACTTCTTGGTTTTCTGCTATAGGAAGCTGACCATTCACGAAAGTTGTTCTGGTTTGGTTGTTTCTGAAATGCAGCTGAATATATGGGTTTTGACACATACCCTCCTCCCTATCTAAGTCAAGAAGCCAGCTTGGGAAGTGCTCTGACTGGAGCCAATTTTGCTTCAGGTGCCTCTGGCATGCTTGATGGAACAGCCCACCTATATGTAAACTTCTCAACTCTATACAAATTCTAATTAGATGATGTAAAAGAGTTAAAAGCTTGACACTTCTTTCTCTTATTGTGGCTGGGTCTGTAGGGAGCAGTTTCATTGACAAGGCAGCTGGAGAACTACAAGGAATACAGAGCAAGAGTCGAGAGTCAGGTGGGGTTCGAGAAAGCCACTGACACATTCTCTAAAGGGATTCATCTTTTGAGCACAGGAACCAGTGATTTCATTCAGAACTACTATGTCGACCCTATTCTCAACACCCTCTACACACCTGATCAGTGGTCTGACAAGCTCATGAAATCTTATGCTACCTTCATTCAGGTGTCTTTTCAAGATTCAATTTAAATTTTGTTGCTTACTACGAAAACCTAGGTGATCTGGTTTGTACTAAAGAGAAAAGTGGTAATGTGAACAGAACCTATACGGGCTTGGAGCAAGGAGGATTGGAGTGACAACTCTGCCACCAACAGGGTGTTTGCCTGCAGCTATCACCCTCTTTGGCCACGGAAGCAACAATTGCGTTGAGAGGCTGAACTGGGATGCTAGCTCCTTCAACCAAAAGCTGAACACAACTTCTCAGAGCATTGCACAAGGACTCCCGGGGCTTAAACTTGTTGTCTTCGATATCTACAATCCTCTCTTGAACTTGATCAACAAACCTAGCGACAACGGTAATACGAAAAATCAGTCGATGTCAAAATATCTGCTGTTTACATACAGAATAACCGACTCACTCACAATATCTATGGCAGGGTTCTTCGAGGCAAGGAAGGCTTGCTGCGGGACGGGTGTCCTAGAGACTTCATTTCTCTGTAATTCAATGTCATTGGGTACATGTTCTAACGCTACAGAGTACGTGTTCTGGGATGGATTCCACCCTTCTGAAGCAGCTAATACGATCCTAGCTCAATCCCTGCTTTCACAAGGATTGTCCCTCATATCGTAGATTCCATAGTTCCATCAGTGCTACAAGCACAAGCTTGATAAGTCAAATAAGCAATTCTTTATTCCTTGGGTCAATAATGTATGCACCATCAACAGCTAAATTTATCAAATTCAATAGAGTATCCTATAAGTCTCAATTTGCTGCAGTACTTTCTTCCCCCTTTTGGAGGTCATGCTATCGTTCAACAAGTCAGCTTCCCCTACAGTATCAGAGCTAGCACAGTCAAGGAAGATATTACTCAATAGAAAGTTCTTTGGTGAAACCATGGAGAATTCTGCAATTTAAGCTCCAAGGTTCTACTATTAAATCCAGAACATAAACTTACATGATCACTGCTTCTAAGGAATTTATTCTATATATACAGCTCCAATGCCAAACAGTCACTACCCGGACCTACTTATCCAGCATGACAATTCAACATTTGGAAAACACTATCCTACTGTAGGTTACAACAAAAAGAAAACGTTTTGAATGTCTCACATAGCAACTTACGAAGACGATCACCACTCTACCATCTTCTTAATGCATCAGAAGCTGGAACTTGTCGTCGTCAGTTACAACAACGAAATCGTATCCAAGATCATTGGCGCGGAGGTAGAACTCGTCCATCTCCCTATGCTGGACTTGGATTCCCACCAGCACGTTAGCGCCAGTCTCTCCCTGTCGATTTGGAAAATTCCATATACAGCAGACTGAATAGAGTAACATCAATCTAAGAAAAAAAAGGAAAGGTCTTTAAGGACAAACAAACCTGGCCTCTGTAATGGAACAAGGTAATGTTCCATCGGGGACTGAATGCATCAAGAAACTTCATCAGAGCTCCAGGTCTTTCTGGGAAGACGAATCGACAGAGAAGCTCGTCTCGGACAGATGATCTGCCACCCATCTGTAAAGGACAAAGCAAAACCTCAGCTGTGAAACCAAAGAAGAATAGACTTCTGATGTCAGGTAACAAGTTTGCCACATGTGAATAAGAGGGAAACAAGATCAACTAATAGAAGCCTTATATACGAGAATAAATTACCAAATAACGCAAGTGGTCTTTAACCAAATCGCTTTCTGTCAGATTGTAAGTTTTTAGCTGAGCAGATTCCATCCGCTGCTTCATCGCTTCAAGTTCAGATACCATATGGAGGCCAACACTGCATACGATATCATCGAAAAAATGAAGGGTCACTCTATCATCACCATTTCAAAATGATATAGCATAATATATTGCATACTTGTGGTACAGGGTATTCCCAGAAAAAGGGTAAAAAAAATCCTCTTGAGATTTACAGTTTGACCATTGATAACGCAGACTTCCAAATACACCGACATTTTCACAAATTCAATTCACGGACCTGTACAGGACAACAGCTTCCTTCTCAGAACTACTCCTATACTTGAACTCCGTTATATTGATAGGACCCACCTGTCACACCAAAAGTGAGAATCAGACGCCTAAATGTCTATACAGGAACACTGCAAATCCGAAATTATATGTTAACGAACCAGTTCACAGAAATCTTTGAAACTCCCAGGTTCCTCTGGCAAGACTGTTGCAAGCACAGCTTCCTTTTTTCGGCCAACATTGGCAAGCTCAGTCACCACTCTCAGTTTATCAAAGTTCATGTTCGCCCCACTGGTTATTGCCACAATGTCTCCTCCCTTTATGCCATAGTATTTGCAGTACGCTTCAGCACCAGCGAGCGCTAGAGCACCGGCTGGCTCTAAAATGCTCCTTTTCTCTTCAAACATGTCCTGGCGAAAGTAGTGTTGATGTTATTAAACATTCACTGGGAACTTTAGAAACAAGAAAGCAAGAAAGCTTACCTTAATCGAAGCACAGATAGCATCGCGGCTTACTAGAACCACGCCATCTATCAACTCCTTGCATAGCCGAAAAGTTTCTTCCCCAACCTCTTTAACAGCCACACCATCTGCAAACCCACCAACCTGGTCCAACATCACTCTCTCATTGTGATGCAGCGACAAAGCCATAGCATTTGCATCAGCTGGTTCTACTCCAATGATCTTCACCTGCATTTTGAGTGATCGGAATGGTTGGCTTTTACCCCAAGTAAACCCCTGCCAAACCAGAAGTTCCAATGGAAACATGGCAACTTACATCAGGATTAACTCTTTTAACATATGCAGCAATGCCAGCTATCAATCCACCACCACCAACAGGCACAAAGATGGCACGCAATGGGCCTTGCATCTGGCGCACAATCTCCATTCCGATAGTTCCTTGTCCCATAATCACATCCGGGTGGTCAAAAGGAGGTACAAAGGTCAACCCTTCCTGTTGCCCTCTCTGCTTAGCATATATTTGTGCCTCATCATAAGAGTCTCCCACCAAAACAACTGTAGCACCCAATCTCTCAACTGATTGCCACTGCAGAGAAAATTTGCTGACAATTATAATCACGAGTGATTGCAAAAAAAAGCAGTATAAGTATACTGACAATCAAATTCCCACCTTGATGTCAGGGGTAGTTACAGGCATGGCAATTATAGCATTGCAACCAAGTCTTTTTGCAGCTAGTGCTACTCCTTGGGCATGGTTTCCAGCTGATGAGCAGATCACTCCTCTTTCTAACTGCTCCTTTGTAAGTTTTGCCATCATGTTGTACGCACCACGCAGCTTGAATGAAAACACCTGCATTCCAACGATGAAATTGAAATGAAACCAAACCTCTGAAGCTCGGACATGAACAAGCGAAGTAAAACTCCCATCCCCCAATTTGAGAAGTGAAAGAGAAATCTAGTACTACCACTATCAGAAAAATCAACCGAGCTCCAAAATGTCCGTTCCTGATAAAGATTAAGCATAATGGAGAGTGAATCGAGCGAGAAGAGCTTGGTTTTTGACAATTCCTTACCGGCTGCAAATCTTCCCGCTTGAGCCAGACCTTGACGCCCAGCTTCTCCGAGAGCTTAGGCCCGAACTGCAATGGAGACTCAATCGCCACGTCGTACACCTTCGACGAGAGTATATTGGTCAAATACCCCATCGCCCCGATGACATCGTCGCCGCCACCACCTCCTCCGCTCCGGTCGGGCACCGCCCCGAGGTAACCGGGTGGGTACTGCAGCGAACTCGGAGATACCTTCCTCCTCGGCGGAGCAGCAGACACCTTCACCGCCTCCGCCAACGAATTGTCGCGAGAGCCGACGGCGGGCATCGGCAATGGGGAGATCTCGGCGGCAGGTCTCGACAGGGAGGCGGAGACATTGAGCGGCTTGGACGACGCTCTTCTTGCTCCTCCTCCAGCCAGCGCCCTGGGAGCGCGGAACTCGGCGGCTCCCTGCAGCCTGAGTAGCGGCGGTTGCGGCGGCGCGACGCGGAGAGCCTCCATTTTCGTCCGGGGGGAATTGGGAGCAAGTGGTGACAGAGAGAGGCGGCGTTTTGTGGCGTAATTTGATTTTTTGCTCATATAAATTCTTTTTGGAGGGAGGAAGAAGAACAGAGGGGTTTCTTATAGAGAGGAAGTTTTTGTGGGGTTTTTGTCATTTCTGTTACTTGGCGCATTTTTTAGTAACTTTGTGTGGACCAATCGGATAGAGACGCGTGGTAGTTCTGGAAGTATGAGAAGGCGGGCGCTTGTGCGGGTTCCGGGTAACGGGCCAACGGCTCAGTGAGTTTCATCTTTTTTTTTTTTTGTTATAAATATTGACGATGACGAGAACTGAGTTCAGTCCATGGGTTTGGACTTTCTCATGGGCTTTCTTGCAGTTTTCTCAGCAAGTTGTGGGCCAATATAGCTCCGGACCAATTATGTTAATTTTATCTTTTCCCTTTTTATTGAAAAATGGCTCAATGAACATATTTAGCTCACAAATGGTTAGAATTTAAATGTGAATGGAATTTGGGGAAAAAATCCCAAAATTGTTCTCCATTAAAAGGATATTATTGTACTTGTGATTTTCGGGTTCAAAACTCATGAAAATGTCAAAGTTAGTGCACATTTAAGCATTATGAGAGTACACATATTAATTATAGTTCACTTCTTAATAATTGTATAGTTTTCAGGCGACATTCATCACAAAAATCCTAATAATACCCATTAAATAGAATATCATTACAGTCTATTACTCTTGACATGAATTTCCACGTCCAGGTCAGTCAAGATCAATTACAATATGGAAGTAATTATCCTCTCCTCTCGTTTTCTCTCTTGTCGACCGTAGGAAATATACTCTAGTGCATGATACAAAATTGGATCTTTCGACTGAAGTATAAATAATTTGAAAGACATCCCAATCTTAAAAAATTATGAGCGTCAACTTAAGACACTCTAAACTTTTAGTCTTATACTATGTGTATTCACATAAAGTTGATAAACTTAGCAATAATGGAGATTACAACCATTTTTTCCACTAAGAAATAAGTCTTGTTTGTTTTAACCATTTTGGTAGGTAGGTGAACTCTATCATGAAGCTTCCACCTACATTCAAACTCCCAAAGAGATTAGATTATCAATCACAATAAACCATGAGCAAACGAGTGTTTATTGTGACAGATTTTGTCACATGTGCATTTAATTCAATATAAGAAGGACCCCAAAAAGATTCCTTGTTACGTGGTCACGAGCTCACGGCCAATATATTTGAGTAGGGACTTTAGCTTGACTCATAGTGGCGCTAATAAAAAACGACGGTGCTCAAAGCTAATAAAAAAAAAAACTACAAGATTTTAGGTGCAATTTCGAAGAATTGATAAACAACGACCAACCAAACAGATCCTTGTCCTATACTGCGATTTCTAGTGATACTACTGATGTTAATATCAGGAAGGGTATAGATATTTTGCATGTTGATAGTTGATACACACAAAGAGCATATGCTTTGTTTCTAATTGTGTATCTTAAAGACTATTTAGCTTAATTTATTTGACTTCATTATCAATTCGCAACGTGTAACCTCTGATGTAAACCAAATGGCAATTTCTTCTTCACCAAGTAGTCACACAACTGGGAGGGTTGGAGATGATCGGAGTCATTCGTTGGTGAACTGTTTTACATTTGATAAAGAATAAGTTAATCTTGAAACGTGACAGGTGTAATGGTGAGTTTGTTAACCTTTTAGTTTTGGAAGTTGATTCGTTTGAAATTGCAAGTTATTTGAGTATAGAATATACTTCCACCAAAAAACATCCATAAGGTACTTTTTTTTTTCTCTCCTCATAATAAGAGAAGATTTCACTCTTTTTTTTCGTCATTACATCTCTTCTGAAAACAAAATACAAATGATCAATTCAATTCGAAAAAATAATGTATATATTATACAACTATGATACAAAGTCGAACCTCTGAAACATATGATGTGACAAGAATAGAGATTTACGAGCCACCAAATGAGCCACCCTATTACCATCTTTACCAACAAACTTCAACATATTCTCCTTACTCGAATCCAAAAGAAGGCCGCTCTCACGAAGAGTAACTCCAATCCTTGCATCCATCAAATGTCGAACTTTACACTTGTCAATAATAACCTTATCGTTCTCACGAAACGAAACGTCGTGCAAGCCACGATCGATCACACTCTAGAAGACAATCACACAACATCCGACTCTCCAGAAGCCAAGTTACTCCTTCATAACGTTTAGCTCCTGAAATTATGGTACCACCAGGAGAATCCTGGATTAGGATCCCAGCAGAAACATCACATGGTTGATGTTGTAGCGGTTGCACCATCGAAGAAAGCTCGCACTTGATTCGGTTGCACGCCCATCTCCAACACAAATGGTATTTGCTGCCTGTGATTGAGAGTCTGGCCTTCCAGAATTTATGCTAGGTTCTTGTAGTGGGCTGGAAGCCCAGACTCTGGAAGCCCACTTTCATAATCCGCGGGCCTCGGCCCAGACTTCAGCTCACCACTGCGCGGGAAAAGTACCTACCCAGCGACGCGGCGGGAATAATTCAGTCAAAAAGCAACGATCGACCACAAAGAAGAAGAAGAAGAAAGAAGCCACCGATAACAAAAAAATGAAAATCTCCCTTCAAAGAAAGGAAAGCAAGGAATCTCTCGCCCAAAGGCCAAAACCCAACATTATATTAGCTTCAATTCACAGCAGAAGGAAAACCATAATGCGCCCCCACGAAGTCCAAAACCTCATCGGAATTCCTTCATTAGTTACTTCACACGTGCGATTACCCAAAATTCCGGCCGCCGTCGATGAAGCCAGTGTACCTCCAGGCCGGAATCCCTCTCGCCATCTCCGTTGCCGGTTTCGCCATCGCCCGAATCATTACCTGGGGGAATGGTTCACCCGAATCCGAAACCCAACTCGATGGTGATTCAGAAAGTGATGATGACCAGACAATGTTTCAGGAATTGAAGGAAAAAGTCGAGGAGCTGCAGAGCAGGGAAGTGGAACTGGAGCTTCGATTCCTGCGGTACCGAATCGCGAAAGAGCAGGAAATGGAGCTGATGGAGGCGAGGAGCGAGCTGGAGATCGAGTCGACCCGGGCGGAGTTCATTGCGGGGGAGGTTAAGTTTCTGGAAGCAGAGAAGCAGAGATTCGAGGGTTTGCTGGAGGCGTGTTGGAAGATCGTGCAGCGGCTGGAATTGGCGAATTTGGGGAATGAGTTGCTGGAGAGGAAAGTTGGAGCCATGGAAGATGAGGTTTCGAGGTGCTTGGAAGAGAAAGAGAAAGGGAATTGGTTGATGGAGAAATTGGAAGAAGAAATTGTGGATTTAGGGAGGGTTGTGGATCGATTGAAGGAGGAGAAGGATGAACTGCTTCTGAAGCTGCAAAACTCTGCTTCTACGTCGAAGCCAAAGGTCGAAACTTTGCAGAATGGGGATGGAGAGTTCATATCCATGGAAGACTACAATCGGTTAGTAAACGAGCTGGACCAAGCAAGAAGAGAACATGTGGTGGAAGTTACAGAGGTGACATACTTGAGGTGGACTAATGCCTGCCTCAGGCACCAACTGATGAGAAGTTATCAACAGCAGCAAGAGAATGGAAGAGAACACAGTAATGGCCGTGAGAGTGAAGGAGGAATCATGGCAACCAGCAGCGTTGATCATCATCATCATCATCAGCCTGGTTCCAGGAGGAAGAAGTTGCTTAACAAGCTGAAGAAATGGGTGGAAGGGAGTGAGAATAAGCACGAGGGGAAATGCATTGGATGGGTACCAGAAGGCCATGATGATGATGATGAAGAAGAAGAAATGGTTCCACATAGAAGATCTTGTTCTAGTTTCTGAAAAATAATTGTTACGAAATTGGATAGTCACATGTTTAACGTAGATGTCTAAAATAGTTAACATAAACGTCTAAATATGTTAACGAAATTATGAAAACAATCCACGGTCCTACTTGGAGTTAGATAATTAGATTGTGATATGGGATGAAAATGGTTTATGTGGACGACATTGACCATCTTATCCTCTATCTTCTCCCACGTTGAAATGTGTCACAACAGTTTGACCACCAACTGAAATACAAATCTTTTCAATTTGCTCCATTCTTCCTGATTACCGTTAAACCCAACAGAAATTATGGAAGTCTCTCCCTTCCCCTGCTGCTTCCAGCACAGTTCAATCTTCCCTCGAAAGCCGCTAGCTTCATTTTCAACTGGTATAAATCTTCTCCTCATGCAACTTGGGTTCATCTTAAAGTTGAGAACTTTTGTGCTGAAGTTTGCCCAGGGAAGAGCCAATTCATCGCAAAAAGAAACTCAGCCCTTTTCCCATGTCGCTGTTCTTTGCCTTCTTCGGAGAAACCTCAGCAGCAGAATGAGGGAAGGAGGGCGCTTTTTGGCTATCTTCTTGCATCAACCGGTTAGTTTCTATATGTGGGAAGTACTGGGATTAATGGGTTCTTGTTATCTTATAAGAGCTTTTGATGATCCAAAACATTCTACCATCCAAACCCTAGTTGAGTTTTACCATTGAGTTGGGCTCGATCTCTGCAAACTTCAAGCAGAAAAATCATGCATTCCTGTAGTGGTCAAAATCTGAATCTTTTGTGTGCCCAGCTGCAGGAATTGCTGCATGTGATGCTGCTGAGGCTGTTAGTACCAGCAGAAGAGCTGTGAGTTCCTTTTTATCTTCTCATGATTCACCTGTAAAAAAGGGTTAACATCTTTTCTGAGAAATGATAAAACTGTTCTCATTTTCTGGTGTTGGTGCAGCTTAGAGGAGCAAAAGTACCAGAGGATGAATTCAAAACCCTTCCTAATGGTCTGAAGTCAGTACACCTAGGAAATTCTCACTCCTGTCTATGAGCAAGTGACCTTTGCAAATTAGTCACTTGCATGACGTTTCATCCATAATTCTGATGGAAGACTGGCTTCTTTCAGGTACTATGATCTGAAGGTTGGTGGAGGTCCAGAGGCTGTAAAGGGATCTCGGGTTGCAGTACGGTTTGTGCCTTTGATTGCTTGTCTTCAGCTGATGCACAACTTTTCCTAGAAAGTGCTGAACTTTAGATTCATGGAGCAGATTGTTCTTCAAATTCTAGGTTCACTATGTTGCCAAATGGAAAGGAATCACATTCATGACCAGTAGACAAGGAATGGGTGTTGGTGGAGGAACGGTGAGATTCGTTTTAAGTCTTTGGATCATTTCTCTTTGCTAGATACCTGATATTCGTTCGATTTGGTGTTGCTTGAAGCCTTATGGATTTGATGTTGGCGAATCCGAGAGAGGAAATGTTCTCAAAGGGATAGACCTCGGTGTTGTAGGAATGCGCGTTGGAGGCCAGGTGAGGGAGAGATAGCATTTATCCCTGCATAATGACATTTCTGATTCTGTGTTTGATGATCTCTTTTAGTTCATTAGTGTCTGTTGTTTGCTTTAAAATCCTCAAAAAGCTGAAATCTTCAACATAAAAACTGTTTCCCGGCTTCCATGGATCTATGTTTCCTCACTCTATCCTGTATAATCTTGCCAATGGCTATTAAGAGGTTGTGGAATTGCTTGTATCTTAAGTAAACCATCGTTAATGCAGCGTCTGCTGATAGTTCCTCCGGAGCTGGCATATGGAAAGAAAGGAGTTCAGGAAATTCCTCCAAATGCAACCATAGAGGTACAAGGTTTAAAATCCCATTTCACTAAGAATGCTCAAAGCATTAGAACTTACTAATCTACCCTTGGAATTGCAGATGGATGTTGAACTTCTTTCCATCAAACAAAGTCCATTTGGGTAAGTTGTAGTCTTTTAGAAGTTAACTTGTCTCACTAAATCTGAAAGGCCTCCATAGTATGCATTAACAAACACTACTCAAAATTTTCAAACTGGCAGGTCCCCTGTGAAAATTGTTGAAGGATAATGATATCAACTCCACGGTTGGAAGCCCGTTAATACAGGCCAGTGCTTCAGTTTCAAGAAGTTGAATACCCCCACCTATCTGATATACTGAAATCACTTGTTCTTACTCCTTTCCCAAACATCACTTGGTTAATCCATCTTTTACACGTTGCCAACTTCTTGTGAGCAGCTAAGAGTGCTGATTAGCCACTGTTTAGTTTGTTCGCCCATTTCTGAAAATTCATTCAAATCTACTCCTTTTATCAAACTCACTTTGCTGCCTGTAGAAGTGGAACTGTTAAGATTATGCTGTGGCCTGTGAAGAAACAACATGTTTGTAATTGAATGGCTTGATGTTCTATTGATTTTGATCCTGAGCCGCAAGAATACTGATCAAGCAGGAAAACCTTTTCTTGGTGCAGAAGAAAGGGCCAGTGTCCTTCCTCTCTACAGACCATACAGTAGGAATCCAGCAGGTCGAGTAAAATGCCAAAACACTGTTCAACTTTTCCCCTCCACAATCAGATTCTTTTATCCCTTTTCTCCAAAACAATCATTTCTCTCCCACTTTATTCCTTTCCCCTCCACCCTTTATTTACCCCTTCAATCCACCTAAACCCCTTGAACAAGCAAAAATGACAACATTTCCAACACATACAGTTCTCTTCTGTTGCATTCATTTCCTTATTCACTTCTCACTTCACACTCACTCCCAGAAGCTCTGCCCAAACTGTGGTCCCATCCAAGTCCCCTACCCTCTGAGCACTAACCCCAACTGCGGCGACCCAAGGTACACCCTACGTTGCGACTCGAGCTCTCATGCGCTCTACCTCGATGCCTTGAACAGTAGCTCATACCTTGTGCTCCGAATCATAGCATCCACCCAGCGGTTGGTGGTGCAGCCATCGCCATTTGTGGTCGATGGGCAGAAGAAGGACGAGTGCATCACTCGGGACATGCTTGTCAGTGAAGGTTTAAGGCTGAACCAGACGCTGCCATTTAATGTCACTTCATCAAACACTGTGTTCTTGTTCAATTGTTCTCCAAGGCTGCTCAACTCTCCCTTGAACTGCACTCCTGCCAGCCTATGCCACGCATACCTCGAGAGGTCTAGACACGTGGACGGGCAGAGAGCCGTTCGTTGTGCCAATGTTCTGGACCCTTGCTGCACTTTTGTGGCAGGAGGGATGCCCTCAGCTTACAGGTAAGAATAAGCATGTGATCTTAGAACCGTATAAAATGTAACATTATGGGAGCTGACTCGAGATTTGGAATACCAGGATCCGCCTTCATAGTTCAGGTTGCAAAGCGTTTCGAAGCATCATTCATCTGAATCCTGACACCCCTCCTTCTCAATGGGAAGAAGGGTTGGAGATTCAATGGGCTCCACCACCCGAGCCACCTTGCAAAACACAAAAGGACTGCTACGGAGCTTCCAAATGCTCACCACCATCAACCAAAGATGAACCCTCTCGCTGCCTCTGCAACAAAGGCCACCAGTGGGATAGTATCCATGGGACTTGCACGAAGAAGGTGAACCGTAGGGTTGCCTTCATGTTAAAGCTCTCACTCGGCATGATCCCTTTCATCTCCATTGCTCTAATCACAGCTGCAGCTCTCTTCTACAAGTCGAAGATGCAACGAGCCAGGCTTGCAAGGGCAAGGCAAGACATGTTCATAAGGTCAAGCAATGGTGGTGCTGGTGGGAAGACAGCCAGGATGTTCCAGCTGAAAGAGCTGAAGAAGGCAACCAACAACTTCTCCCCAGACAATTTCTTAGGAAGTGGAGGGTTTGGAGAAGTCTACAAAGGGGAGCTCCCAAATGGAACCGTTGTGGCTGTGAAATCAGCCAAAGTTGGCAACATCAAGAGCACCCAACAAGTCCTCAACGAGGTAGGAATCCTGTCCCAAGTCAACCACAGGAACCTCGTACGCCTCCTTGGCTGCTGTGTCGAATCGGAGCAGCCATTGATGGTCTACGAATACATCTCGAACGGGACACTCCATGACCATCTCCAAGGCAATGAGGTATGTTCTTTTTATAACATGGATCACAAAATCTCACTATCTTTAAGTTCACCACTATTTTTGTGTTACACGTTAAATCTCGATCACTGCGTTGCAGGGAAGGTTCAAATCCGCGACCTTCCTGGATTGGACAACCAGGCTGAGAATTGCTCTTCAAACTGCTGAAGCTTTGGCATACTTACACTCCGATACTCACAGTCCGATCTACCACAGGGATGTGAAGTCCACAAACATACTTCTGGACGACGATTTCAATGCCAAAGTCTCCGACTTCGGACTCTCCAGGCTGGCAAGGCCAGGGCTGAGCCACGTGTCGACTTGCGCGCAGGGCACTCTGGGTTACTTGGATCCGGAGTACTACAGAAACTACCAGCTGAACGACAAGAGCGATGTCTACAGCTTCGGAGTCGTGCTGCTCGAGCTTCTGACTTCTCAGAAGGCCATCGACTTCTCCAGAGACCAGGATGACGTGAACTTGGCGATCTATGTGATCCACCACAGTGGAAATGATGCACTGAACATGGAGGTTGTGGATCAACGGCTCTTTGGAAGCAGAGGATTGAACGACGTGGTATCATCCATGAAAGGAAGTATGGTGCTCTTCTTGAAGCTGGCTTTTGCTTGTGTACAAGAGAAGAAAGTTGACAGGCCTAGCATGAAGGAGGTTGTTCAGGAGCTGGAGAGGATTGTTGGAATGCTTGACGAGGGAAAAGGGTTGTCGCCATGATGTTGGAATTGAGCGTTGAAAGAGAGAAAGATCCATTAATGGGGCCTTGAATATTTCCCATTAGCTCCTAATTCCTAAAGTAATTAGGAAGGTAGGGAAATGTTCCCATAAGATAGCAAAAAGAATGCAAGATTAGAGTCTAGATAACATATGGTTGGGATCAAGTGCTGAGTCCCTTGGTAGAGTTGTTTTCATCCTAGTTGAAACAAATATCATGTAATAATTTGAAGTGTTTATGACCAATTGTGATATGGTTGCATATATTGAGAGATTCAACAAAAGAGAATAAATCAATTTCTATATTAGTGAAAGAATATGTAAAGTTATAACATTTCTAGGTATAAATAACATTATTTTTCAGTGATTTTATTATTAAGATTTCAATATCTTGATATATCGAAGAATAAAGATATGAGTATAACTTGAAATAAATCGAGATCATCATCGTCCAAATCAAGTATATCTCCGCACTTCCTCTATGCTTTTGGGAATGGTGGCCAAAGAAGGAAATGTCACCATCCTTTCAATGGGTGAGCCACCATGCATATACCCCCACAAGATGATTCCATGGGAGTGAGTGGGTGGAAACTGGAAAGGGTGGAGAAAGGAGCAAAGACATTGGAAGGATTAGATGCTCCCTATCTTCCAATGATTTTCTATGTTGATAGATGGTATATTTGGTAAGTGATCCACAATGAGATTGTAGGGTAGTAGGAATTCCCTAGGATATGTGAAAGTAACACTTAATTTCGAGCCAATTGGTTGAATTATCAATGTAAGGAAATATACGATTTATTAGTAAAATGTTTTGAATGACATTAGACAAAAGCAAAGTGATTCTTATACAACAAAGACAATAATGATTGTACGTTGAAAATTTCATCTAGATTTTATTTCAGTTCAATCGCTCTTTTTTATTTTCCTTGTTCAACAAATTCTACTGTGAATTTTAGTACTCCAAAACATGTCCATCTAATCTAATCCAACGTCCATTCTACTTCTAATTACTTCTTTCAAACCATTCGATGGATTTACGTTGCTACATATTTGAAGAACTTTTTTGGATATTGAATTTACGGATATTGAATTTAAAGATATGGGTATAACTCAAGGTTGTCAACCCGCGGGTTGACCCGGACCCGGTCGAGCTAGTGGGTCACGGGTTAATGGGTCAACCGTTTTAGCCCGGTTTGGCCCGGAAATATAGAAAGAGTAATTATATTGTACTTATCCTCATAAATTATATCAAATCTTATCTAACATATGAGTTATAACATATAATATTACACCAAAATAACATATCGTACTTAGATCCAACATATAGTGAAAATTCACACACACTTATATAACATAAATATTCAAATGTTCAACTTAGTATTCCAAAGATTGAGTTAGGCGAAAAGAAAAAATGGAAAATAGACACATTTCGCAAACTAAAGAAAAAAATGACACAATTTGACCTCCAACCTGGTACCTTATAGCGGTCGGCCCGGCGGGTGCGTGCGGCCCGTTTTTCTCACCGGGTCAGGGTCAAATTGGGTCGACCCGTGGGTCAACCCGCGGGTTGACAACCTTGGTATAACTCGAATTATATAAAATGAATTGCTTTTCTTCCATTCTGCTTCTTGCCACTACCGTAAATTGATGAATCCAAGCATTTTCTACAAAGGTCCACGAATATGGAAACAAAGACTTTACAAACCCATGTTTCCTGGATTTCATTCCCCATTTCCTGTGCTGCCAAACATTGGATTTTGTGAAACCATGAAAATGAGTACCAAATCAGCACCCAAAACCCAACTATCAAACAACCCGTAATAGTTACTTTCGAAATACTCAATGCTAAGTTTGCAGGCTAAAACTTAATGGTTCAATCCAAAAGTTACATAGATTCACAAAATTACATGAAAGATGATACCATACACTGATACACAAACAAGTCCGTAAGATCCTAAGTAGTCTCTACTCTAAAAACAAAAACAAAATCTGCCAACTCTGCTCTAATGGCAGAAGGAAATATAAAGTTCCCGATAAGGCTGCTCGTAAATCATCGGCGGTAGCGATGACGTTTGAAGTTGAAGTAGACATGCAATATCCCACGCTCAAACGTGCATTTGAATCCCTTCTTGTGAGAGTATTCCCACTCCTTGTTCACAATCCGAAAAGCCTGCATAAAGAATCAAGTGATAAGATCAGTATGCAATCAAATTAGTCTATCACAAACTCGGGATTACAAGTATGGGTATGAACACCCCTCTACTTACAATGTCCTCGTAAGGTGGTCCAGCATGGAACCGGATGATGCAGGTCTCGTCGCTGCTCCCGTCCCTCTCAATCGTGTATATTGGAGCCTTGATCTTGTCGACGAGGTCAGGGTAGAAGATGTTGAACTTGTAACCCTGAACTATTTTCGGAGGCGGGTTGTCGTGGTCATAGTGGGTCTGGTTGTACTTGTTCCACTCATAACCGGTGTGCACTCTGTTGAAGTACTTAGGCTTCCTGGGCCGGTACTTGTCGTGCCACCAATACACCTGCGAGTCCAGGCTCACTTCCGCACCAGATCCGAACACTGCATCACCTTCCTCCATCGTTCCCATGGCTTTGAACGCTTTCATCTCGAATTGGGTCTCCTCCGGAGGTGGAGGCAGAGGCGGTTTCGATGATTTCATCGCTTCTTGGATCCGTCTCTGCTGCTCCTCCAGCACAGCCATCCGCTTCTTTTCCTGTAAACACGAAAATTGAAATCAGCTCGTGGTTAGAGCGTGATTAATGATTATACATCGTACTATGATGAGAATGGCAATATACCAATATAGCCTTGTCCTCTTCAGGGTCCACTGCTTCATCATCATCATCATTGCCATGTAAGAGCTCTGGAGAGAATGATCCAGCCTCTTCCTCTTCTGGCTCTTGAGTTTCCTCCACAGGCTCCTGGGGAAAGGGCTCAAGATCTTCTACAAGATAGTCAAATATGATAAGATGAGTTTCAATGTAGAGGTATATCTACCAACTTAAACCAATCTACACAACCTCAAATCTATTGGACTCAAATCCATTGGTTGGTGGGTAAGTGGGATGGGGTTGATAGATTTCAGCAAAATTATCATTTAGCACCTAGACCGAGTCTCTTATTCTATAATCTAAATTTTCATGTACAAAAAAAAATCACCAAAATTGCAATTTAGCAACTAAAACAACTGCCAGAGGTAGATATATACACAATGAAACAGGATAAGAGCACAAACCTTTCTCCTCAGGCTCACTTTCCTCCTTAATCGGCCTTAAATCATGGTCGCTTTCTGACTTGTAGTCAATTTCTGAAGTTGGTTCAAGACGGTTCAAATGGGTTCGCAACATCTTAGCATGGATCTCCTTCAGAATGGCCTGTTTCAGCAAAATATGTCAGGCAACATGATATGATTCGGCCAAAACTAGGAACATGAACCGAATTTGAGATTCAGTATACCTTTGCCTTGTAAATCTGGAGTCGCTTCAGGACAGCCTGCCAATACTCGACGACCCTTGCTTCTCCAGAACTCAACAACAGCTCGATCTTGGATTTGGCTGCATCCAGCTCGCTGGAGGTCTTACCTTCCAAAAGATCTCTCACATCTGATTCAATGCCACGATGCATACCTCTTTCTTCTGCAAGCAACTCTGCGGGAGGTTCTTCACCACGTACTCTAGCTCGATCAAGAGCATCTTTTTTCCTAGCTTCAGCTAGTTCCCAGTTACAAACCACCAAGAGGGCCTGGAAATACCACACACGTTAAACTTCAAAGGCTAACCGCTGAATACTAAGACGACCTTTCATGTGAACTATCATAAGAAGAACAAGGCAGTCTACTTCATCACCTCATGGCATAAAAAGTTGAATGACTAGCAGTAAATGACGATCAAGCTATGGTTTTAAGCCATGCAATGTGATCTGTTACTTGAACAACGAGCTATTCTAGGAGCCAAGCAGTAAGGAAATGCATAGTACCTCCCAATAATCCACTTGTGTTTGTGTTGTTCGTTCCATATCCAAGTGCATCTTGATGTCATCATGAAGTTCCTCCATTTCTTTAACTGTCAAACCCTACATCAAGAATGCCAAGATCAATGTCTAGTGAAATTGCACAAGTGAAGCCAAAATATTGACTGATGCAAAGTGCAGATATCTGGAGGACAAGAGAATGCTATATGTTTACCTTAAAAACCATATATGGTTCATTTATTTCGATGTCCAGATCATCTGAGACATTCAAGTGCTTTGCCAAAACATCAATTGGTTTAACTCGCCCTTCACGAACCCTGATCTCAGACCTGACTTTGCTTTGCTCAAAATGGAACTGCAGGGAAGCAATATTAAAGCTCGTCAAACAACAGAAAACAGCATGCTGACAGTGAGTAACAAAATCAAGAGAACCTATCCAACAACTCACCTCATCCTCCTTTTTCTCCCAGTCTTGGAATTCAGCCCTTGCACGTTCTCTTGCCAACAATGCCTGCAGGTCAGAACAAGACATCAGCAACCACAACCAAAGTACATGCCAGTGGCTAGAAACTTTATAACACAGAGAAAATTCGAAGTTATTAAGATGGATCTTGCTCTCTCAGACAGCACAGGGCGTACCATTTCTTCCTCGTGTTGTGCTTTCTCGAGTGCCCTCTCCTCCCTTCTCTTTTTCACTTTCTCTATCTCCGCCTACAAGATGAGGATAAACCACATCAACCAATGTCGATCAAGTACGGAACAGCTGCATGAATTCAGGTACGAAAGAATAGTAGCATTGATCTTCAAATGGACCGTACTGTGAATCAAGTTGCTAAGGAAGGATTTGACAAAAATGAGCCAATCGTGTTCAGGTCGAATCAAAGCAGTATTAACACTAACCATCATTGATCCTCCAAATGGACTATACTATCAATCAAACCACTACCGAAACAATTAATTCAAATGACTCCCTAATTGCATTCAAGTCAAAATCTAAGCAAAATCATCAGTAAACAGCACTAATCCTTCTAAATGTACACTGCCAGTCAAGTCGCTATTTACAGATCCAGCTTAAACAAGTCCCAATTGCATTCGGGTCAAAACAAAAGCTAGAATGAACACTACGCATCTAAACATTTTCTATTAGCATTACTTGCATGAACAGGAGAGGGAAAAAAAAACTTAAGTGTCAGGCTGCAAGGGTCCAATACGACTCAAGAATCTTGTATTCAGACCAGCCATAGTACTGCCAGTCACTTGCAAGTTCAATCTACTAAGTGCATGGTAACTGAAAAATCATATCGGGTGCATACCATTCTTTCCTTTTGCCTCTTTTTCTCTGCTTTCATCGAAAAATCATCTAATGGCACGCCTTGGCCAACATCACGCTCAATCTTCTTCCTCCATACAAATCTGAAAATAACATTCACAGAAACATTAAGAATTGGGAACTAAAATGCAGTCCCCAGAACACAACCCATCCAAAATAAAACCAAGGAACCAGAGAAGAACCTTACTTTTCATTCAAATTCGAATCACCGAAAGGATTGGAGTCATTCGAATAGCCAGAGACGGACTGCGCCTTCATTTTCTTGGCAACTTTCATAGCCTAGTCGAGAAAACCAACGAACAGGGCGTAAATCATCGATAAGCTAAGAATAACAAAGCAGAAAACAGTGAAAAATGTTCATACAAACGAATAAATACCTTCCTCTGAGCTTTCTTCGCCAAGTACTCGGCAATTTCTTGTTCAGAAACTTTTCTCGACGATTTCTTCCTCTTGCCTCTATGATCGTCGCTATCGCTGTCGGAGTCACTAGAGCTGCGGTCCTTGCGAGTACTCCCACGACGGCTTCTGCTCCGGCCATGGGTGCTACGCTCTTGGCGGCGACTCCGGGAGCTCCTACCCCGAGGAGAGGAGTCGCGACTCGCCGACTCGCCGGAAGAAGATTGCGACTCGGAGTCGTCCGATTCTCTGCCCTTGCCTCGGTTCGAAGTTGATCTTCGGGAATCCCTATCTCTCTTGCTTCCGCTCCCCATTAATTTCAAGCTCCTCGATTAGAAAAGGCACAAATCCACCAACGAATTCTAAGAACCCTAATGACCAGATGACGCTACTGTCCTCCTCAACTTGGGAGTGGTACCACGGCCTCCCAATGCTTCAAATCTTCTCGGCACTGCACCTCCTAAGTTTTTTTCCCTCATTTTTTTTTTTTTTTGACAGAAACCTACTTTTATAAGTTTATTAAGAAGGATGAACACAGGAGGCCTAAAGGCCCAAGATTCTGTAGAGTCCCAATTACAATTCGAGTGGGCCATTAAATGGGCCGGTTCATTTTCTAGCCTTTTTGTGAAGCTCCACCTGATCTGGCCCATCGACCTGGCCCGCTCCTTCAGTTCTCTAGCAACCATGCTTGCTTTCCAGCCTCACCGATTTGTGCAGATGGGAGGATGCGGCTTCCCCAATCGATAATGACGTAGTCAGAAATGTAATTTGGTAGGCGGTCCAATAATACGCTTGGATTGGAACGTAAAATTAATCGTCAAGTTATAATTGAAACTTTTACGTACAGTATTGCTAGCTAGTAAATTATTATGAGTTGTAGTTGTATATTTTGCATAGACCCAACCAATTTTGGTGGGTGATTAAAGAGTTATTTTGATGGTTACTATTTGGCTTCAAAATCGAAATAAAGGTGTGAATTCCATTCCAATCTCTTTGTAGTTTTGACTCCTTTATAAAATACGAGTTGCATAGTTGATTCTTGTTGTCACACTCCACTCCTAAAATCTTTCCTTGCTTTACCAAATTTCTCATTGGGACCGTTGATGAATTCCTCACTTTTTTAGAAATTATTTTACTTTATAACCCATTTCCCACATCATGATTCATGGATCGATTGTTCTAAACTTGCATAAAACAAATATAATTTGTGGCTAAATTTCGGGGTATTAAGTTTCTTTCACGGCTCCTCTATTATGGCTATAGCCTATAAGATTAGCTAAAGATAGTCAAGAACCCTATTGCATGCAAGCAATCAATCATCCATTATAAAATAATCTAATTTGCAATGAGTAATTATTACATTTGGGATCATATACAATTCTCTCATGTAACCTCTATTGACTCAAATTACTAGGTTGGCTACAAATTTTACAAATGGAAATTGTAATCCATACATGAGATTAGTAAAATGCATTTAAGATAGGTGGAAGCTCGTAAAATTTATCAAGGTCCAATATATAATCCGACCCATTTGATGGCCCAAACCAAAACTTCATACAAGGTTACTTCCTATCCATAAAGTCATGAGATACGATGATAACCTCTTTATAATACTGAGAACGCAAAATAAATCTCTTAAATGTCATATATATTATATGGGAAATTACGATGCAAATTAATCATCAGAATTCAACAATGTTTTTTAAATTATTAGAAGTATTTTTCAATATCTCTAAATTGAATTATAACATTGTCGAATGTCTATCAACTAAACATCAATATAAACTCTTTGACACTGTTAATAAACGGTAAATGATCCACGATGGAATCTCTCCCAACAACTCGAGTAATTGGGATTAACTGGTTTTTGACATGGTATCAGAGTCTTTTGTGACCGTGAGGTCTTCTGTTCGATTCCCGGTGACCCCCATTTATTTCTGTTAAGCACATGGTGTCCGGACCTGTGCCTGTCCAAACTCCAAGCCTATCTAAATGGCTTGAGTTTGAAGGGGGTGTTGATAAATGGTATATAATCTACGATTGAAACTCTTCAAACAACTCGAATTATTGATATAAACTGGTTCTTAACAGACACATTATCATATAATGAAAATATTAATAAAAACCCCGTATTTTGATGTGTGCCTATCACTCATGTTGTATTAGCAACAAAAATATTTTGTTCAAACATAAAAGCGAAAAATGATAGAGCTCAAACAATTTTACCGCCTAAGAGAGGGTTAGGGTAATAAAGTCCTTTCTCTCTCACTTCCTTTAATTTTTTATTTCAATTCAGTATTATACGGAAAATCCCAGTTGACACCTCAAAGCAGAAGAAGAAAAGAAAAAAGAAAATAGAGAGAGAAAAGCTTCAAAACCATCAGCAATATTTTCTTTCTTCCCGTTCCTTCCTTCTTCTGCTGCTCATTTCCGCGGTTCTCCCATGTCCAATCATCTCTCAATGCGCAGCAGGAGCAAGCGGCACCAAGATCTCTGAATCTTTCTTTTCTCGAGCTGAAAGCCCCCCCTCCAGTCCAGACCGAGAAAAGAGTGGAAGAAAGAAAAAGAATGCGGGCTCTCCTCACGCGGCCTTCTTGGCCGGTACTGTTGCTGATCATACTCGCCGCCGTTCCTCTGTCGACAGTTCACTGTACTGGCGTTCTCCACCTGGAGAGGGCTCTGCCACTGAACTATCCGGTTCCCATTGAGCAACTCAGAGCTTGGGACCGGGCAAGGCACGCCCGCGTCTTGCAAGGCTTCGTTGGCGGCGTGGTCGACTTCTCAGTCCAAGGTTCCCCCGATCCTTTCCTCGTCGGGTAACCTTCTCTTTTGCTAGTTTGCCCTGGGTTCTTTTGGTCTGGATTGAAGAGGGAAAGAGGAGTTTCTTATCGAGTGGTGGGGGGATTTTGGGCATTTGTGAGCTCAGCTAATTTAGTTTTGTTTCTGCGGGGGATTTGAAGTTTCCTTAAGTTATTTGAAATTCCTGCTTCTTTAGTGAGGCTTTTCAGTGATGGGGTGCCTCTGGAATTCGGCAAGTCTCTGGTAATTTTGGGGGGTTTTGGTAGTTTGCTTACTGTTGACCCGTGGCACTGGAGAAATCTTGTTCAAGTTCTTGAGAGAATGGTGTCTTGGGTGAGGAATTCGATGGAAGTTTGTGCAGTTGCAAGTTGGATTTGGTGTTATGTTTGTACAGTGATTACCTAATTTGGATTCATGGTTTCTTTGTTGTCTAGTTATTTGACTTATTCTGTTGTTTCTTTGCTGTCTCCCATTAGGGAGGTGTCCATTTTTATCAGGAATCCATGGTTCTTCCTTCCGTTTGTGGTTAACTTTGCCATGGTGTCCTTTGTGCCCGTCCACATTTTCTTGTTTGAAATCGACATTAGAGTGTCTTTTTCCACTAATTAAATGCAGGGCACTGACTGTTTCCTTGAATAAATTGGTTTTTGCAGACTTTATTTCACGAAAGTGAAACTTGGCTCTCCTCCTAGAGAGTTCAACGTGCAGATTGATACTGGCAGCGATGTATTATGGGTGAACTGTGCCTCCTGTGGTAATTGTCCACGTTCTAGTGGCCTAGGGGTGAGCTCTTGCTCCTGTCTTCTTCAAACTATTTGCTTTCTGTGATCTGAAATTTGTTAGTTGCATCTCATGCTTTTTTGGTATCCTGCAGATTCAGCTTAGTTTTTTTGATGCTGCGGGCTCTTCCACTAGTGGTCTGGTTCCGTGTGCAGACCCAATTTGTGCAGCAGCTGCTCGAACCAGTTCCGCACAGTGTTCGGAGAGTGGTCAGTGTGGCTACACGTTCCAGTATGGAGATGGGAGTGCAACTTCTGGTGTTTATATAACTGATACGTTCTACTTTGACTCGATTTTGTCCGGTTCAATGATTGCCAACTCGTCGGCGCTTATCGCATTTGGGTAAGTTGGTCTATATTGGTTTGTGAATTTGATATGTATATACATGTATTGCCTGAATAATGATATCAACAGAGCTAATCAGGTTTGAAACCTCTATTTGATTGCACTTGCTTCTTATGGGATATGTTAGGTTTACTGATTTTGATTTGTTGATTGTAAAAGAAGTAGTAAATGTTTAAGGATTGCCCTTTTCATTCCCTAGAGCTCTTTGTTTACAAATGCATGTGCTGCTCTGCTACCTCCTTACAATTCTTGCTTTCATTTGTCCAAATTGAAGCTTATTTGTATAGTCAACGGTGTTTGGATATAGTTGTAGCACGTACCAGGGTGGTGACTTGACTAAGACGGATAAAGCGGTTGATGGAATTTTTGGATTTGGCCAAGGGGCTCTCTCCGTAATATCTCAATTATCGTCCAGAGGGATAACACCTCGAGTTTTCTCTCATTGCTTGAAAGGAGAGGGCAGTGGAGGTGGTATATTTGTTCTTGGTGAGATTTTGGAGCCAGGGATTATCTATACTTCACTTGTCCCATCACAGTGAGTAGTTTTCTTCTTCATCTAATTGTTCCCTCTTTTATTTTCTGCAAGCTTTTGCTGTAAAATTGACAAATGAAACAAATATTGATGTAGTTCATCTATCGATTTTCAGGGCTCATTACAATTTATATCTACAAAGCATAGCAGTCAATGGACAGGTGTTACCTATTGACCCGGTAGCCTTTTCAACAACAACTAATCGAGGGACGATAGTTGACACTGGAACAACGTTGGCGTACCTTGTGGAGGAAGCTTATAATCCTTTAGTCAATGCTGTAAGTAACATTTATGCTTTCAGCGGCCTTGTTTAACATTGAATCAAGATAAAGTCCTTAGCTTATGATCCTTCAGCGGCCTTGTTTTACATTGAATTTGTTTCCTGAGCTCCAGTAACTTATCGCGACTCACAAGTTAGTTTCTGCACTTCATAAATCTAGTCCTGGAAGGTGAATCTATAAACATGCCACCAATGTATCTTGTATGATGGCAAACTAGTTATATGGTTCTTGTCTTGTTCAGTAAAATGAGTTGATTGTATCAGCTGCAACCTCCTGCTAGAGAAAGAGAGCCAGGTGAACACTAGAAACCAGGTGATTTGAATGGAAGAAAACAAAAATAAAATAAGATGAGTAATGAAGAAAGAAAGCCAGTAAATGATATGTGAAATTTTTATATTGAGGATGCTGTTGCAGTAGTAGCAGTAGTAGAATTTTTGTGTGAGATTGCTATTGAAACTTGTGGAGCACTTTCGTCTGTTTGCTGGAAAAAAGTGACATCTTGTTGAAATTTTAGGTCACTGCTGCCGCCTCACAGTCTGTTACTCCTACAATAAGTAGGGGAAACCAGTGTTACTTAGTCACTTCCAGGTATGAACATTCTACCATGACAATGACTGGGTTTTCCACACCTATTTTTGTTGTGAAAATGGTTACAAGATGGCTTGTTGCCACTTCCTTTTTTCTTAGCAATGTTTGTTTTCTACCTTCATATGCAGTGTATCTGATCTATTTCCACTGGTGAGCTTTAATTTTGCTGGTGGTGCTTCTATGGTACTAAAACCAGAGGAGTACCTCTCTCAGCAAGGTTCCTATGTAAGTTGTTGACGATTCAAAACCTTAGCTATCTGGTTCTTCTTCCATGTACACTGAATTCACTTGTTACATCCTAACTCTTGGTCATAATTTATTGCAGCAGGATGGTGGTGGGATGTGGTGCATAGGTTTCCAGAAGGGTCAAGGACTAACCATTTTAGGAGGTTTGAGACTCACCAATCTGTGTGCTTCGATCATTAAGCAATGCTTTTAAGAATGTCCGATTTTGATTTTGAAATCTTGGTCTCGTGTCCAGATCTTGTTCTCAAAGACAAGATCTTTGTGTATGATCTGGTCCATCAGCGGATTGGATGGGCCAACTATGACTGTAAGTTCGTTCCATAAATCTGATTTTCTATCAATATCCGAATCTTACTTTGTCATTTCCTTTTTCCTTCCCACTCTGAATCTCCGATAACCTGACAATCTCCCCCCTTTTTCAGGCTCGTCGTCAGTAAATGTCTCTGTAACTTCTAGCAAGGACTTCATCAATGCCGGACAGTTGAGTAGTGTAAGCAATTCTTCTAGAGACCTGCTCTTGGAGCTGCTGCCTCTAGCCGTTGCAGCCCTCTTCTTGCACATATCACTATTGATTGAGTTCAAGGTTTTCTGATTTTAACTCACACGTGAACTAAGAAGATTAAACAACAAGATGAATGAATATCATCTATCTTCTAAATTCGCCATTCTTTGCCAAGTTGTTTACATTGGCTTGCCGAGTGGGTCTTCTTCAGATTGCAAAGGTAGTCGGTTTTGCCCCCCTCTCTTACATATATAGTGTTCTTCCATGTCTTCTGCGTTTTGTTGATTGGTGATGGTAACTGGTGAATTAGGGCATATAATGGGATCTATCCATCTCTTTTTTCTCTTTTCTTTTTTGAGGGTGTTAGAAAGGTACGGTGCCCAAGTAGAGCAATTGGCCTGAAAGTGTAAATTATGTAATGGTGTTCAATCAGGCAGCAAGGTTTTTTAGGTGTTGTGGTTTTTGTATCATTGGCATCGTCCCACCAATTAAAGGTGTGGTTTCGTAATCAAGGGTGAAGCTTTTGTAACTAGCACTTCTCTCTTCTCAACTTTTGTAGTTAGAGCTTTTTGTCTTGAGACTACTTTCTGGAATGCAGCTAGTAAAATTGAGTACTAAAATGACAGAATAGTAATTTTAGAACAACTTTTAGCGATTCTGAAGTTATAACCCCAAAGTTACAAGCCCTTTCTTAGCTCAACCCCGTGATACATATTTGATTGCTTTGGCCAAATTGATTTCCATTCCTTGCCGTGGTTCAACCACACGAATAGCCGGAAACTTGTGATGATAGATCGGCGGCATAGCGCCGGCAAACGTATCTTGGTAAATTATGAACTACAACACCAGTCAAATGAACCAAAACGGAAACGACGACTCCCGTGAGGGAGTTTACACTGAGATCGGCGGCGGAACTTGTGACATTAAAGAGCTGAGGACGGCCGGAATTCCTTCCTCGTCGACCAAGTTCCTCACTTTCACGGTCGCGGCGCCGCTGATTCTGTGCACGCTCCGAGCAATTCGAATCAGATCGCTTCCTTCCATCTTCTTCGCCGACGGGACCAGCACCAGCTGCGTCCCCAACATCTCGTCACAAATCCTCTCGAACTCCATCAGCACCTCAGCCAAAACTCCAACCCTGTTTCTCCCAGCCAACACCTTCACAAGACCCATCAGAAGCTCGCCGGTTCCCCCTCTCTTCCCCAGCTCCTTGACCAATTCCGCCTTCTCTTCGCCGCCCATCATCGGGTCGGCCAGGAAATTCCGGATCGGGTCGGGCTTCAGCAGCCTGGAGAGCCTCCGGACGTCCCGCCGGACTCTGTCGAGGGCGCCTCTGCAGCGAGCTATGTCGACAAGCGCCGCCGCGTAGCCGCTCGCTGGACTCCGGTGGGTTTCCGGAGCCGGGGCGGCGGGGGTAGCGGGAGGTTTGGGCGTGCGGAGGGAGAAGGTTGGGGAAGCGGTTCGGGATTTGGAGGCCGGGCGGGAAGAATTGGGTTTGGCGGCGAGGTGAGGATGGAGCGGGTGGAGGGCTGCGGTGAGAGTTCTGAAGGGAAAGGCTTCGCGAGATGGAGGATGGACGAACGGAGCTTTGAAGGTGGAGATGGAGCTTGAGAGGGTTTCCATGGCGGGTGATGCTAATTCGATTGGAGTTGGGGACTTCGGGGGTTCTTTTTTCTTTCTCCGGACTGTATTTCACTGGGAAGAAATTTCAGCCACTCCATTCCATTTATCTATTGGGTTTCAGCCATATCGTGGAGTTTCAACGATCAATCAGAAACATGAGGCTTGCTTAATTAACTTAATGAGGAACATGCCACAGTATCACATTCCCCGTCTCGCTAATCTCATTGAGATAACATCTGATATCGATATTCTGATATAAGACTATTTGTTCCGGCTGAGATCCACTTGATCATGTAAATTTTTTGAATAATGAGTAGTAAAAGGGGTTTGCCCAAATATCCCCTAAATACTAACTCAACCCAATACTAAAAGTCTAAAACTAATATTTAGATTTTCACAATACATGATTATCATATCGACTTGGTTTGCAGTAAATGGTTTTTTGTCCACTACATTGCATCTGGCTCCTCTTTAAGTAACGTGTGACTCTGTTGGAAGTTTTACTATCACAGTCTTAATGAAATTACATATTTAACCATTAAAAACATAATTTCTTTCAATATTTTATTCAAAATTGACAAATGTGCTGGATCCTAAACATAAAAAGGTTTCGGATTATTAGAAAATTTAAGTTTATAAAAAAATACATAATTTAATTTTTTAAAATTAGATTACCACTAAAAACTATATCACCATAATTTGAAAACTACCTTTTCCTATATAAAGAAAGTTGTTAACCGCATATATGATTTTTTTTTTTCATTTTGACTTGAAAAATTCAATGTATATAATTTCTCTATTTTTTTGGAAAATCTCAAATAGAGTTATTCAATCCAAAGTCTTAACTTTGAGTACATGGATCCTTTCTTACAAATAATCTAAAAAAAATTCATGTAAATTTCTTTTGTTAGTACACAAAAAGGGGGAAATTATCCTTAATAAATACATGAAGATTGAAGATCATAAAATGTAAATACAAAATTTTTTAAAGGAAAAAATTGCATTAGTTGTAATTCTATTACAAAAGAAGTAAAAATGAAAAAAAAAAACAAATACCAAATAACCAAAGTCCAAAGTCCAAAAAAAATAAAATGACAGTGCCCGCCACGCGACAAAAAGTCGCGTGTGGAATATTAAGAAACTTCGGCCCCCTTCTAGGAAAACGTCCAACTAACGCCCCATGCAAAATCCGCACACACACTCTCCACACTACCCACACAAGAACACAAACAAACAAAACTCTTCCCTTCGTTTCCCAATTCCCCTCCTCCACCGCCAACCGCCGGCGCCGCTGCATTCTCCCCGTCTCCTTCACCGCCATTTCTGCATTTCCCTTTCTGATTACATCCTTCTCTCATTTCCTTTTTCATCAATTCAGTCATTTAATCTTCTGCCTTCTATAACTTCCACAAAAAAAAAAAACAGCCATAAATAAGCCAAACATAATCGCAAAAAATTGACGCCAGAAAGCGAAGAAGAAGAGAAACGCCGCTTTCCCTCTCTCTCCGGCCCTTTCCTTCGACTCTCTCCGTCTCTCGCTCTCAATTGTTCGCTGAACTTCACTCCTCCGCGCGCGATCGCTCTGCATTTCGGTGAAGAATCCGAACGGAATCGATCGACCGAGCGAGAGAAGGGATCAATCATGGCGGTCGTGCCTGCATCGACGACGGCGCTGTACGTCGGGGACCTGCACCCTGCCGTCGACGAAGACCAGTTGAAGGCGGCGTTCTCCAAATTCGAGAGCGTCGCGTCCGTGCGCGTGTGCCGGGACTCCACCAACGGGAGGTCCCTCACCTACGGTTACGTCAACTTCATCTCTCCCCAAGACGGTATACAATTTGGAATTGATTCTTCCAGTTTTGTTCTATGGTGAATCGATAATGTGGATGCCTCGGCTTTCATATTCATCGCTCAATTATCTGATCAATTTTCCGATGTGCGCCTGAATTGTCGAATCGGTTTGCTCTCTTCTCACTGTTCTGTTCTGTTTGCTTCTCGCGAAAATGCGGGCAAGTGGAAAGGAAAATCGGAGGCGATTTTCAGAAGTACAGATGCAGCCTTTTGATGATGTATGACTGGTTGTTGGATTCTGATTTGGAAGAGGAACGATCGACAGCAATGGAGATTTGTTTTTTTTTAATATTATTATTATCATCATAATTTTGCGTCTTAGATTTGTCCTTTTCTCGTAATCATTGGTTTTTCTTCGTTGTTTATGTGGTGTATGTGTTTGATGAGGAATTTGACGATGAATTTGCCTAATGCTCTGCTTGTTTGGATCTCCTATTTGCTTTTGTTGGTGGAGTGGAAGTGGTGGCACTGTGGCCTACTAGTCCACTGTAATGGAGAACAGTGTCATCATGCTTGATATACATATATTCTTGAGACAGATGGGTAGATGGAAATCCACAATTCATTACTGATTGTGACAGTGGAAATTTATGTTCTTGTGCAACTGTTCAGCAAGTTGCGGATCAGTGAATGTCTGAATGGTTAATTTTGTTCAAATATGTTACTGTTCATATGCATGAGAATTTAACAAGTCCTTTTACTTTGTGATTGTTGGTCTCTGTCTGAGAAGCTCTGGAAGCCCTCGAAGTGATGAACCACACTCCACTGAACGGGAAACCGATGAGGATTATGTGGTCAACCCGCGATCCTGATGCGAGAAAGAGTGGAGTGGGAAATGTGTTTGTCAAGGTAATTGTTCTACATTAGTTCGATCATAAATTAAGAATTTATGGTGGTTAGTGGGAGGGTGTGAGTGTGGCTGAAACAAAAATGTGTTATTTTCCCCTGGTGCAGGACTTGAGTGAATCTGTCACTAGTGCTGCGCTGCAAGAGCTGTTTGGCCAGTATGGGAATATCGTGTCTTGCAAAGTTGCAACGACTGATGATGGAAAGACTAAATGCTATGGCTTTGTTCAATTTGATAATGAGGAATCTGCTAGTACTGCAATTGAAAAACTCCATGGCACCATGTTTTATGATAAGCAGATGTAAGAGGAGTTTCATTCTGTTGTTTTGCTTTTCCAGCCTTTTTTTCCTGCTTCCTGTTTGATACTACATTTACTCTCCTGCCTCTCTGTATGTTCCTGCTTCATTGTTAGATAAATTTGGTTCCAGTTTAACTAGTGGTTAAAATCTATGGTGCAGTTATGTGGGGAAGTTCATTAAGAGAAGTGATCGAGCTTTGGCTAGCCCCGATGCTAAATACACTAATCTGTATGTCAAGAACTTGGAGCTAGATGTCACAGAAGACGTTCTGCGTGAGAAATTCTCCAAGTTTGGCACAGTGTCTAGCTTGGTAATTGTTAGGGATGACAATGGATCCTCTAAGGGTTTTGGCTTTGTGAATTTTGATAACCCAGATGATGCTAGAAGTGCTTTGGAAGCGATGAATGGGATTGAACTTGGTACGTTGTGTATATTTTTGGCCATTGATTTAGCAGTACGATCTGCATTTGCTTGGTAGTAACAGGTATGACTGGGATTCTCTGTCCTTCATCTATAAGCAGGATCAAAGATCCTGTACGTAGGAAGGGCACAAAAAAAAGCTGAGCGGGAGCAGATTCTGCGTCGTCAGTTTGAAGAGAAACGCAAGGAGCAGATATTGAAATACAAGGTACTACTAGACATTTCCTTTCAAGGATTGAGAGATGCTTTCAAGTTTTTGAAACTCCAAACTCTTGATGTGGCTCTTGTGACCCCTAGACCAACACGACGTTTAATTTCTCTAATGCCCAACACATGAGATCATCCAAAATGAAAGTGTTGGCATGGATTTAAAAAGAATTCTGTTCCAATAACCTTGATGCTTGCATAGCATCCTGTGTTTTTTGTTGCTCTATAACCAGGATATGGATTACATTCCCATAGAAATAGATTGGCGATCAGTGTCACTGCTAAGCCAACCTATCAATCCCTTTCTCCTCTAATCCTTGCACTGCTCTATCGTAAATGCAGGGTTCAAATGTGTATGTCAAGAACATAGACGACGATGTCACTGATGAAGAACTGAGAGAGCACTTCAGTAAATGTGGCACAATCACTTCCTCGAAACTTATGAGAGATGAGAAAGGAATGAGTAAGGGATTTGGCTTTGTCTGCTTCTCCAATCCCGAGGAGGCGAACAAAGCAGTGAATACATTTCAGGGTAAGTTGAGGATCTTTCTTTTACATGTGAGATTATAGTAGAGATAATCCGTCCTGTACTATGTTTATACATTTGTGCCATCTTTGTTGTGGAAAATCATGGATGCTTCTTACGGATCTGACAAATTAGAAAATACCGTAAAGAATTTCGTTGAACATGAAACCTGGAGGTTTGCTTCGGATAGCTTGAAACTTAGACAGACATGAGGTTTAATAATTGCTAACAGAAAGTTGCCTGAAATTTTTTTATCTTACATTGATGTTCCAGGGTGCATGTTTCACCGCAAGCCATTGTATGTTGCTATTGCTCAAAGGAAGGAGGATAGACAAATCCAGTTACAGATGCAGTATGCACAACGCATGGTTGGACTACCTGGACCTTCTACTGGTGTCATGCCGGGTGGATATCCTCCACTTTACTATACTGCTCCACCTGGTCTCGTTTCACAGGTCTCTCCAAGGCCAGGACTTATGTACCAGCCGTTGGGTATTAGGCCTGGATGGAGGCCTAATGGCTTTGTTCCTACAACCAGACCAACCTATCAACCAGCCCAACTTCCCATGGTAAGTTCTCTTTGATTTCTGCTGTTTCGTCGAGTTTCGACTGATTAACTTCTCCTCGTCCCTTAATTCTTTTTCTTCCGGCTTCTCTGCAGATGCCTAATGCTCAAAGGCAGCCAAGGCAAAACCGGGTTAGGATGAATGGCAACATGCTTCCTCCTCAAGGCATTGCCAACTCTGCCTCCTATTTACAACCTGCGTCTCCACCTCTACCTTCACCAAAAGATCAAAACAACCAGGTCATTCTCTTTCCTGTGTACAGCAGTTGCATTGCAGCATAATGCCTACTCTCTTTCCGACCGTGGAACTTGAGGCTGTACTATGCCATATCAATCTTGCATTTCCACCAGAACCTGATATGTACCAGCCTTTTGTGATTTCATGCAGCGGGCTGCCCCAGTTAAGCACGTCCCAAATGGTCGCTCACGCGAATCAAGCAAGTCTCCTGGAGTCCCGTCAGCTGCTCCAAATTCTACTGGACCTGCGCCACAAGGATCAGAAATGCTGAGTACAATGCTTGCTTCTTCTACCCCTGAGGAGCAGAAGCAGATTCTAGGAGAGCGTCTTTACCCTCTTGTCCAGAAGCACAAGGTAATTCTTTCTTTCATTCTTTCTTTCTAGTCTTCAATCCCCTTAGAATATTGGCTTCCTTCATTGTGCACCGTTGGATATCTCTATCTCTACCTTGTCCAATGAATTGCTTGACTATGCATAATACGCAACAAATGCATGCTTTGTCCATCTTTGAACGACCGAAGTTCTAACCAATGATGGATTTACCATCTGCTCTGCCTGCAGCCTGATCTCGTGGCGAAGATCACCGGAATGCTGCTGGAGATGGACAATGCAGAGCTGCTTCTGCTGCTGGAATCCCCGGAATCTCTGGCCGCCAAGGTGGAGGAAGCCGTGCAGGTGCTCAAGCTGTCCAAGACCAAAGTCTCCGGCGGTGGCCAAGATAGCATGCATTCCGGCTACCATATCTCCGCCGAGGTTGCTGTCAACTGAGACAAGGGAGGATGACTATATTCTGCCAATATGCTTAGTGACGATAGAGCTCCAAAGTTTTGATACACAGGAGAAATCTTTCCCTTTCTTTTTTCTTTCCAATTCTGGATTTACCTTAGTGAGGGAGACTTCAGGTTTTTCCATTTCCGGTTTGCTGGATTTTTTGGTACATTGGTAGCTTTCTTTGATTAGTTCTCTGGAGACAGAACGATTTTCTTTTTTCAAGTAATAGCATGGACGAGGATTTTGGACAATTCTGCATTTTGCCCTGCCATTTACTTTGATTTTTATACTGGGCTGACTGCTTATGGCGTTTCTTATTTACCTGAAGGATAGGTAATAGGTTGGGGACTTGGGGGAGATCAAGTAATCTAACCATGATTCTAAAATTACACATTTTACTGTTTCATTTTAGGATATATATCATGATATTAATGCATTATATAATTTGAGAACTCATTTTACCTTATGTGTGTCTCATCATGAACTCATTTTCAATAAATTTTCTCATAAACATAAGTAAATGACAATATTCTCTCTAACTTTTAACGTTTTTTCGGTCAATTGCCTGAACCTCACGAGCTGCTTCTCTAGCGACTTGTAACATGCACTTCCTCATCCAAATTCCAATCTATTAGCTCATGGTGAGAGTTCTTGACTTGAGAATAAAATTTAAAATATACAATTAATTTTAGAAGAAAACTTCTAAGTTAGTGTGCTAACCATTATCAAATTGAAAACGACTTCTACAAGAGTTGAGCACAATAGAGAAGGCTCTACCACTATCCAATTTTACCATTATACATTCTCAACTGATAGGCGATTAGATCATGCAAATTAACATCTTCAAAATCCTAAATTTTATAGGCTGAGTGAGAGCACAAAAGTTTAGAAATTGTTATATGGTCGAGATAAGGGGTGGTCTTACCTCCATATTACTAGAAAGCATGAAGAATACAACTAATTAATTAGTTTATTTGGCGAATTAATGACTAGGGGATATCGTTTTAACAGTTTGTTTATCGGCAACCGTAATTTAGTTTCACCGGGAAATTTTACCGCTTAAATTGTAAGCTAGGGACTAGAGTCCATTTCCAAAGGGGAAAACGTGAAATGTACGCTTCGCACGGTATAAATAAGTAGCTCGGTGTTGAAAGTGGGGAGAAAAGCGCTTCCAGCTCTCCAGTACTTTCTCATATCCGCTTCGTCTTCCCCATACTTCCTCCGATCTCGGAACTCCGTTCGCAATGTCGGACAACGCTGCTGCTCCCGCCGCCGAAGTTGAGAAGAAGCCGTCGCCGCCGCCGGAACTGAAACGCTCGTGGGGCGACGAGGCGGAGGAGGAGGATGACAAGCTCCCGCCGCCGCCGTCCCCTATCGGCGAGGGGCCTTCGAAATCCGAAGTCTCCGAGCTCGACATCGAGACGCTGAAAATCGACGAGAGCAAGAAGAAGGTCAACGAGTTCCTCGAGGAGCCCGAAGACTCCACCATCGAAGCTGTGAATATCTCTCCCGTCTCTTTACTCGGTTGCCTGCAAAGTTCTCGAATTAGAGAGAGCGGAAATCAATTAAAGCTTTGAAATTAGGGTTTTTTTATCTGATTCGTTCGATTTCTCTTTCCTGGATTTGGGGTGGAATAGGTGACTACCGGCGAAACGCCGTATACTTCTGCTGCTACGTTTGAGGAGCTGAACCTCTCGCCGGAGCTGTTGAAGGGTTTGTATGTGGAGATGAAGTTTGAGAAGCCTAGTAAGATTCAGGCCATTAGTCTGCCGATGATCCTGACCCCTCCGTACAAGGATTTGATAGCTCAAGCGCACAACGGTTCAGGGAAGACCACTTGCTTCGTGCTGGGAATGCTGAGTCGTGTAGATCCATTGATCAAAGCGCCTCAAGCGTTATGCATCTGCCCAACTCGGGAATTGTCTATTCAGGTCAGGAACAAACTTTCGTCTAAAGTTGGATCCTTGCTATGATCATTTATGCAGCAGAATCAATTGAAAGTTTGGAACTTTGTGAAGTTATTTAGTCTGGTTTGGCTTATAGTAATTGATACTTGCAGAACATAGAAGTTCTAGAGAAGATGGGAAAGTACACTGGGATTACATTCGAATGTGCCGTGCCTGTGGACAGTGGTAGTGAGAAGTTCAATCGGAATCCAGTGTTTGCTCAGGTTGTTATTGGCACCCCGGGAACCATCAAAAGGTGGATGTCGCAGAGAAAGCTAAGCGTCCAAGAGATGAAGGTTCTTGTATTTGACGAGGCAGATCACATGCTGGCAAAGGTAACCTGGGATTTCTTGTGATATTTCTTGCCCCTGTGGAATTTTCTTTCGTATTGCCTCGAGTCTGTTGGTTTACTTTTGATACCCCAGTGTGCATTGGTTTCTATGCTGCATGATCGTTGCTATGTTCTGGTTTTGTGGATTGTAAAACTGCTGGTCCCTCTTGGAAGAGTTTAGGATAAAAATCGTCATAACTTAAGAGGAACCTTAAAGTGCCAGCACAACTCTGAGTCATGCTTGATCTAGTTGTTTTGATTCCATTAATGGTTTTTTCCAGTGCATATGAACTGGCAGTTGGTCTGATTTGTTCTTAAGTTTTCTGCGTTCTTCTTACTGATTTATTTATGCAGGATGGCTTTCAAGATGACTCCCTCAGGATCATAAGAGACATCCGGAAAGCCCAACGGAATGCTCAGGTCTGTTGTTATACTTCCTAAGGTTACTCTCTTCACATTTTAGCAATGATTGACATGTACCATTGACTTCTAACCAGTTCTAATTCGGTTTTTCAGGTTCTTTTATTCTCAGCAACCTTTGATGAGAATGTCAAGAACTTTGTTTCAAAGGTTGTCCACGACTACAATCAACTGTTTGTCAAGAAAGAAGAACTGTCATTGGAGTCTGTTAAGCAGTACAAGGTGTTCTGCCCTGATGAGCAGATCAAGATTCGGGTGATAGGGGAGAGGATCCTCGAACTCGGCGAGAAGCTTGGACAGATTATTATCTTCGTGAATTCAAAGAAATCTGCTAGCATGTTGCACACTGCACTTGTGGAACTCGGTTATGAGGTTACAACGATACACGGTGCTCTTAATCATGAGGACCGTGACAAGATTGTCAAGGAGTTCAAGGACAATCTTACAAAAGTTCTCATTTCGACTGATGTGCTTGCTCGAGGTTTTGATCAACAGCGGGTATGTTGTCTCATGGAAGTATAAATATGAATGCTGAATTTGGAAAAAACGATTGAAGGGCTTACTAATTCTCCTCCTTTTGCAGGTTAATTTGGTTGTCAACTTCGACCTGCCCATCAAGTATGATAATACCGAGCAGCCTCCAGGCCGTAGAGTTCCACGAGAGCCTCATTTTGAGGTGTACCTGCACAGAATCGGCAGGGCTGGGCGTTTTGGCAGGAAAGGTGTGTTGAGCTGCCTTCAGTGTCGCTGGTGTTCTTTAATCTTACCTTTCTAAACACCCATACGATTCTAATTGCTTGTTGATATGACGCGTGCAGGAGCTGTTTTCAACCTCATAATGACGGAGACCGATCGAGTCCTGATGGAGAAGATAGAGCGCTACTTTGACAGTCCCGTCACTGAGGTAAAGATGATCACATATCCTTGGCTTCAAGAATTAATACGAACATAATTCCAGAAACACTCTGTACTTCCTTGTTATATAGTTTTTACCCATCTTAAATTATTTTCCTATGCATTGTGATATCAGGTCCCGTCTTGGAAAAGCGAAGAAGACTTCGCTGTGGCTCTTAAGTCTGCTGGTTTGCTGTGAGGCCGCTGTAGTGAAGGGGTTAGAGAGTGTTTTATTGTGTAGCCATTTTGTGGTCGCCTTTTCTATCTTGTTTATAGCGGTTTCGGTTTGTGTTTGTTGAACTCTGTAGAATCAGTTTCGAACTTTCGATTCAATACTATTGTGCAACATGAAATTCAGTTTAGAAATCAATGAAATTGTTGCATCAGCTGCAAACATTGATTTTTCTCTTTTGCATATTATCTTTGGTAATATTACTATATTGGATGCCTAGCCAGGTAGAATGAGGTATGCACGTTGTGGTTTAGTGCTCATCCACTAACACCATCTGGTTGGTTCTATATATAAATGCACAAATATGGAACCATATCATTCTCAAAGTTCTCTCAATTTGGGGGAAAAGAAAGACAGCGAACTAGCAGCACCATTGACAGAAAGAGAGGAATGGCAACCACCAGCTCTTCCATCCTTGCAGCCACAATCCTGGTCTTGTTCGGATTAAGTTTCGCCGCGGCGAATTGGGGCGAGGAAGCTCCCACGTCGGAGCTGATCCACGTCTCCGGCAAGGTCCTCTGCCAGGACTGCCAGATGAGCTACAAGGACTGGATCAGCGGCGAGCGACCCATCAAAGGTACACAACCACCGTTGACCCTTGCCTTCATTTCTAACCTCTGGTCGCCGTTGTTGCAAGATGTGGCAAACACCAATATAAGTTGTAACCCACTATTTTTATTTTTTATTTTCAGGCAGCACGGTGTCGTTGACATGTATGGACGACCGGAAGCGGGTGCATCACTACGACAGCGACGTGACCGACGAGCGAGGGGAGTACGAGATGGTTGTGAGCAAGTACGTCAACGGGAAGCGATTGAACGAGAAACAATGCTTGGTCAGGCTCGTGAGCTCCCCTGATTCCGACTGCAACGTCCTCACCGACTTTGCCGGAGGGAAGTCCGGCGTCAAGCTCAGCCAGCCTACGTCGGTGTACCGTGGCACCACCAAGTACGACGTCGGATCGTTCTACTACACGCACCCGATGTGCGAGCGCCCTGAGGTCGGCGAGTCTGATGGCAAGTCCGGTGGTGATGATGATCAGGAGTATTACCGTTACCCTGAAACCAAATACTGATCCTTTCTGGTTTGTGATGTGGATTAGTCCACCATTTTCAATGAGTTAACTCGAATGATTTTGTAACGACGCAATTCTTAATTAATGATCGATATAGTGATTCAATGAATCTTGTATTATAGCCGACTACTTGATTGGATTAAATCATTGGGAGAGATTTAACAAGAGCCAAAATGCTTATGAAGTCTGATCATCTCGGTACCTACTTAATTATAACCAAATTGACGGAATTCCGAGTTCATGTCCTGAAATTATCAGAATGAGAAACTCAAAGGGTCAAAGTTAACCTTTTCCGTTGTTCCCCTGAAGTTATCCCGACGAAATGGAAGGCTCATTTTACCGCAAAAACGTGGCCCAATTGGTGGCGGTGGAGAGAAGAGTTTCAGCTGATTGCATCTCTAGTTGGTGATGTCAGGGGTAGCAAGTAAAGCAGTTTCACTTCCAGTTGAACTCAGAATTATGGTAATCTTTGAACATTGGTCACTGGAGATTGATTTTTGCACAGTTACACTTCATTCATCTCTAGCAGGTTCATTAGGGTACAAGCTAACAAAATGATATATAGATAATCTGGAGAGGAAAACCCTGTGTAGAGGGAACATAACGTCTCCTGTTCCGTGAAAACGTTTCTTGTAACAGCATAGATTATCATGGCAAGCATTCAAAAAATTTATAACAAAAATGTGATCGAAGAAAGATTATACAAACTAGAAGTGCAGACCGCCTATAGTGACATTGTAAAACATACCCAAAACAGAGCAAAGTTCACAAGTATCTCCCTTCATTTTTACATCCGTTAGCCTGTTGATGTCTTCGCAGCTAAGTGGATGAGTGCTCGCTTGTGGTACGTGGTTCGGAGCTTCTTGTACCTCTGCACAAACGTGGGGAGATCGATCTCTCTGTCTAGAAACTGTCTGTGTAAGGCTTCGGATTCGTCCTCTGCTTTGGCCATTGCCTCTGCAAAAAGTACATGCCATGAGTTTTCGTGCCAACTTCACCAGGTTCACAAGAGAGCACTGAACATTAAAATTGAAGATAGTTATGGTAATTTGTAAGAGTTTTACCTTGAAGCTTGTGGAGGAGGGAGGCTGGAGAAGATGACCTCAGCATCTCATCTTTCTTTCTTTCGAGCTCATTGAGTTTCTCTTGAGCAGCAGCCAGCTCAGTCGTTCGTATAATCCGGCACTAGCAGAAGGACATGGGGTTAAAATGGCAACACCGGACAGGAATGAGCATTAGATGGAAGAAAAGAAACTTAGTTAGAGTACTGAGTCTAGTCTCACTTGATTTCTTAGTTCCACTATGCGAGGCTCCTTCTCCAGATTTTCTCCTGTTCATCAAAGAATGGGAAATATTAGCATTCCTCTGGTTCATTAGGAAGTCGTAAGAGAGAATCGTTTTGAGAGATTCAGGCCACTCACTTGCAAGTTGCAAGGTCTCCTTGCGAAGTTCATCTCGTATCTAATCAATTGAGAATAAATTGTTAGAGGAGAAACAGAACTGTAAGATTAGGAACAACATGGTTATATGTAACTGAAAGATGCAATCTTTGTTTATTCATGCAATATCACAAGCTCATACTATCCCTTCGCAAAGTTGGTATCTTGTTTTTGGATCACAGTGAAGCAAGATCAGACAATAGATCATAGATGACAATTCATGTATAACGGCATTTCACAACGAAACCAGGAAGGAGAGGCTATGCAGTAGTGACTTACATTGTTCTGGATTTTGACCTGATCAAGTGAGAACAGAAATTGATTGTATGCATCCTTGTCCGTGAGTAGCTTCCTTAAATCATCAACACTGCATGTATAGTAAAAAAGTTGATCAGAAAACAACCATAAAGAGAGACAAGATAAAATCTTTATATGCTTAAGACACTAATAAGCAACTGGGGACAAATTGACAGAGTAGAAAAGCATAGCATAACGCCATAACCAATAGGTCCCAAATGGATCAATTACCATCAAAATCAAAGTAATAGACTACAGCCACTGATACTGAGTAAACAAATGAACATCTAGCACACGATAATCAACATAAGGGTAATGCGAGAGCACACAGGACGGGCACAACGACATCTTATAGATCACTAGTAGAAAATAACTACTGATCCCTCCTTCAAAACTCATAGCAAGCTTGTATTACAAAACTGCCAGAAAGGTACCAAGAACACAAGGAAAACTAACCTTTTATCCTTTAGAAGAGATATAACACCAGCAGCTTCAGCTGGCGATACATGCACCGCAGGAGAATCTGAAGGCCTATTCATTCCAAATCCACTCGACGAGCTACCACTTGGTGTCCCCGGGCGAGAAGAGCCGGGAGAAGATCCAACTACGGATGGAGGGTACCAAGACTGAGAAGCTTCCTGCGGCCGTGGCTGCTGAGCATCCTGCTCCTGCGAGCCCCTGCACCAAAAACGTCAAGAATATAAGGACCAGTCCACAGGCAATTCACATACAGAGAACTCCAACAAAGCTAAAATATGGCAGAAGAAAGAGAACCACTTTACGAAAGCCATCTTCACATAACTCTTCCAACTACGAAACCCAGAAGCTTAATTCAAATCCCTAGAAGTCCTCAATTCAAGCCAAACCAATCAGATAACATTTCCGAGAACCAACTGTGCGAAGTACCTCCCCCCTCCCTCAAACAGGTAATCGAGCTCCTAATAAATACTAAGGCTTTCCAATCCAACCGAATTCGAATCAGTAAATTGTGCAGGGAATCGTAAGCGCGATTGAAGAGGAAAATCGAGATGAAATACCAGAATTTGAACATGGATTCCCGAAACGATCCTCCCCCCAGATCGTCCGACGGTAACAAAAAGAAAGAAACTTCAAACGAGAGCTCTCCTAGCAGAGACTCCGGCGGCTGAAAGTAGATGAATCGTTGATTGAGTACGAGAGGAGGGAAAGATCTTTCCCGCTCCGGAGGAAGTCGCAAGCAATAACAAGGCACTGGATTTTATTCGGTGGTCTGGTCGTTTTCTTCCGAGACCGATTTGGGGAATTGGCAGATAGTAATATAACAACATTGCTTTGAAGTTGTGCCACGTGGTGGCTCTTTGTTGGTTGGACGCTATCATCGAAACATAAACGGTACCGTTTAAGGAGGTGTTGGAAAATTAAATTTGTAAGGAATAGCTTAAATTATTAATTAAGAAGATAAATGATAAACTGATCATATAGTCGAGTAAAGCCAATTACGAACATTAAAACATGCAGATAAAAAGGTACCTTTTAGCCAGAACAAGTATTTTGTTCTCCTTATCAACAAATCTATAATGCACGTCAAAAAACAAATCTATAATGAACAAAAAATAAAACACACATCATCTATGTGAATGACACATATAAATAATATAAACATCAAACTTTGCCGGTCAATAGGCCATGTTAGTAGATATTAATCACAATTTTGATCATTTCTAATCAGCATTAACCATCATATAACAATAAAATTAAACCTCCCCTTGATTACGGATATCAAAATTGGGCCTCCATACTTACGCGACATTTTCGGGAGTTATCTTCAACTTCTTCCTAGCGGGCCCATTCATCAAATCATACACACTAGTGGGCTTTTGAGCTAATGACGATCGATCACCAATGGAGGAAAGAAGAGATTTGATTTAACTCATAACGGAAGATTTACAAATTTTCACATAATCAATCCCTAATCTTTGGGTAGTTTTAAAGTGTTTTGAAATTAGAATCAAGAATCTGAAATTCCACTGCATGGAATGATAGTGCATGAACAACATCTACCATCATGCCAATTAATCATCTCCTTTCCTTCTATTCATAAAAAAAAAAAAAAATCATCTCTTTTCCTTCTAGTCACACAAATATAATAATGTATTTCTGAAGTCATCCATCATGTTTCTGCTCGCCTTTCCTCACCTTCGTTTGCTCTGCGCCCAACAACTATAGCTTCCATCGTACATAACCTGATACTTCAGAATTGGAGTGTCCCAACCAGAAATCTTAGGTTGCAATTGGAACATCCTCCAACCAGGAAAAACTTGCAGTTCAGCTACGAACTCCATCTCTCCCCCTGTCCCCAAATTGCACGACAGTTGACCACATTCAGGATCACTAGCCCAATGATTGAAGAAGACAACTTCCGGTTTCTGTGGATGTAGAGCAGCAACAAAACACAAGCCTTGGAGTCTATAATTGCCCAGCTTCACCGGCCCATCACATACTTTCCTCCAAATCATTGTACCATCATCTTCTTCATCTAGTCTCCAAACACTCAACACAATCCTCGCACCTTTAGGTCCCGTGCCATCTTCGCATACAATCATGTGCAGAGCACCCTTGGAGACGGAAATATTCCACCACCGCTTCCCGCCAGAGAGCGGGGTGGTGACATCAATTGAAGTGGGAGGTGCATCGAGGAGGCGGAAAGGATCGATAGCCGCAATAAAAGGTTCATAATACACCTCATTTTTTTGTGCTCTACGATACGGCAGAAACACAACCCCATTGCACGAGACGACATTGGTTCTTTGATATCTGAGGACGCCATCAAGAACGAGAGCCTCCTTGGTCCATTCTCCAGTCTCCGAGCAAAACACGTCCAACTTGATCGAGTTCACATGTTGATACGTGCACACCACCCGGAAACGATAGTCGAGATCGATGTAATTAGAAACGCTACCACCACTGCTGCGCCGTTGACACGCCAGGCTCACGACCAACTTCTCGTACCCAACGGGCCTTTCGGGCGCCAGGGGAAGGGCGGCCCACTGCTTCGTGAACGGGTTGCAGAGCAAGTAGGACCTGAAGATTTCGTGATGGGAACGGATTCCACCTGCCTCCGCGAACCCGCATAAAAGCAGGTCGTCGAAGGAGGAATCCCAGACCGTGAAATGCTCTGGGCCGCCGACTCGGTTAATACTGGGCGTGGGGACGAAGCCACGGACGACCGATTCCGGGTCGTTGGTGGCGACGAGGACAGGGGGTTTCGGCTCGTTGTTGGTGCTCTGATGGTGGGAAACGAAACGGCGGTTGAAACGGGGGCTGGAGATCACGGCTTTCCACCTCTTGCACACGGATTGGCTCCGGCAGGCGGAGCTGGGGTTCGGGAAGCTGCGAATCAGAATCTCTACCAGAAGATCGTCTACTAGCTTGCTTATCGTCATCTGAAATCAGCTGCCGAGGATTAATTGTATGGTAGACGTACAGTTACAGTAGATATATATAGAGTACAGAGCTGCAGATCGCCTATCCGTAACGGAAAAGGACACCTATTATGTATGTGATTAAACGGAAAAGGATTCCAATGGAAGAAATTTGGATGCGTATTTTCTCAGCAGCATTTACATTATTTCTCCTTCCGGCTGTTTGTTCACCGCACCGGGAGAGCCTCCGTCGTCGTATAAAAAGTTGTTACAGATCCTGCAACACGAATAATAAATAATAGGTTCAGGACACTTATTTATTTTGAAAGAAAGAAGATTATTTTTAGGTTTTGTATGTTGTACGTATTGTTGTTTCTGAGGTATTTTAATGAGTTATTTATTAGTAATTTGAGTTCAAATAATTCACGATGAATTATTCGAATATAAATAAGTTTGGTAGCATTTTACTGAAATGAGTTATTTGAAATAACTGCTATCTCCATGTTATTTTGAAATAATTCAGTTTCAAAAAGAAATAGTAAGGTGAAACCCTAGCTCCCGGATCCTCGCCCGCCAGACGCCAATGCGGGTTCAAGGAGGCCGCCGCAAACCACGTCATTGCCGAATAGTAAGGCCGACAGGGAGACGCAACCAGCGAAGAAGTTATAGTATCCAGATTATATAGAAAAAAACAACTCCAGAGTTAAAAACTGGACAAATAATATTCTATTATATTCCGCTTGTAATTGCTTATGTTCGATTCATTTATGTCTTTTTTTGTAGGGAATCAAAGTTTTTTTTCTAAAATTTGAGAATCAAACCAAACCAAATTGTAAATGGATATGTCCTTTGTACGGTCAAGTTTCCACTTAATAGACCGTTTGGTATAAAATGAATCGAGAATTCATTTCATTATAAAATGAATTACCGTGTAGAATTCATTGTCAAATGAAATCTTGTGTTTGGTATGTCATATTCAAATCGTTAGAAATAAAATAAATTATCGTGTAGAATTTTTTTCAAATGAATTCTTGTGTTTGGTATGTCATATGGATAAGTAATTTGGTTAATAAAAGAGGATAATTATATTTTTCTATTATAATTAGTAAATACTTGTGGAATTCATTTGGAAATTCCATCTCGATTCCTCGAAATTGATATAACTAGTTCCAATTCCATAGAATTCAAAATTTAGAATTGGAAATGAATTCTTTTATATACCAAACATAAAAAAAAATCATTTCAAAATGAAATTTCCAAACTGTGTGTAAAAGAAATTCCTTTACATTTTCAAACTTATTAATTCGTTCACGTTGTATAATTTTACCTAACTAAGAGAAAAATGAACTAAAATATAACACGGACAAGCTCTTATTCTTATGGATTCTATTTAAATCTTATGTAAATCATATAAAACTCGAATTCTATCGAACCCCTCATTTAGGTTAGCCCGAAATCAACCCCCAGCCCACCCTCGACCGGTCGATCTCGACCGTCCCTGTGCAAAGTTATTACCGCATTTATTTATTTTCTAATTATTTTCCCCCCAATTTTTGTCAGCTTTGTCGCCAAGAAATCCCCTCGTCGTTTATTTCCAAGTTTTCTCATTTCCGGTCGTTTTAGGTCTCTCCCTCCCCTTTCCATTTCCCCCATTTCTCTCTCTCTCCTTCCCTCTGTTTCTCTTTCCTTGGTGCCGTTTCGCCATTCCTTCACCCCGCCGCCGCCGCTTCAGTTTCTTCTGTCGGGGAAGAACGAACGAACTCACATTGCTCCTTCGACCGAATTCCCCCTCCGTCAGAAGAAAAGTCTTCGCCATTAAAACGGTAATGCGGATCGTTTTCCGCATAGACAAACGACACGCAATGCGCGGCGGCGGCTTCGATTCCTTCTAGCGCGGTCCACTCTCCACCACTCTCAATATCGTCCTCTCAGTCAAACCGCTTTTCTATCTCCGCCGCCGGCGACATCAATGTCGGTGCCGGCGTGGCTGGAGTCTCTGCTGAGCACCGCCTTCTTCTCCGTCTGCCGCCTCCACAGGGACGCCGCGAGGAGCGAATGCAACATGTACTGCCTGGACTGCAAGGGCGAGTCGTTCTGCTTCTACTGCCGCTCTTCCCACCACAAGGATCATCAAGTCATCCAGGTCAGAGAAGAGAGTTTCTTTTCGATTGCCCAATTCGATTCCTTCCGATTGGGGAAAAGGGTAAATTGCTAATTAGGGATTTTTGGATTGGGGGAAATGCTGCAGATTCGGAGGTCTTCGTATCACGACGTGGTGAGGGTCGGTGAAATACAGAGGTTGGTGGACATCAGCGGGGTACAGACGTACGTGATAAACAGCGCCAGAGTGATGTTCTTGAACGAGCGGCCGCAGCCCAAATCGGGTAAAGGAGTCGCCCACATTTGTGAGATTTGCGGCCGGAGCTTGCTCGACACATTCCGCTTCTGCTCGTTGGGCTGCAAGGTAAGATTACAGAGGAAAATCCGTCATTGCTGTTTAGTTAGGTCCAGCAGCATTGCCTAAAATTAGGCAATTCAGTAATGGCAGAGTAGTATTGATTGATGAATCGCTGGCTTTGGAATGCTCGCATTTTGATCTTTTAAGCATCATCATCGCCATCTTTTCTCTGTTTTTTGGTGTGTTCGTCGGACGGCTAGGATTGGAGCCACATTTTTTGGCAACATACCATCAGCATCGTAACCACCCACCACCACCACTCCTCTGCCATTCGTAGACATAGACATATGGACATGATGAGATACCATAATATGTTTTTTATAAAAAGATAGAGAGAGAGGGAGGGAGGGAGGAAATGGTTTTATAATTCATAGAAATTATATGGCATTGCATCATCGTCACCATCACCATTCATGATCCAGTTAGCATTTCAATGTTCGTCTTGTGTTAGCATGGAAAATTCAACTAGACAAAGTTAGGTTGTAGATCACTTTTGGGGTGTTAAGCAATGGTGTGTGATGGAATTCTTTGTGTAAAATTTGGGATATTTCGACTATTATCTCATAATCTCGAAAGTTTGAGTCTTTATGTAAAAAATGACAAAAAATTTGAACTTTTAGGTAAAAATGAGATTCAAGACACTTGTAAGCATTGGTAGGTTGTGTCAAATTCGTTTTGTTATTGTAGTTGGTTATTCACCTAACCGTGTCAATTATATTCTGTTCTTTTGTTATTGTTTGTTTGGTCGTCCATCATATTGAAATAGGTCAATAGCAAACTATTTACAACAGAATTTGTTGTCTTTTTTTTTTTTGGGTATCCATTATATAGCTTGTAAGGATAAAGAGGAATGGAGATGCTAGCTTTAGCATGGAAGGAAAGAATGCAGGAGGTGAAGGAGAAGCCATAGAAGAAGAAGCCTCTACATTGTTAGGAATGCAAGAAAGAATAATAATGAGGAGAAGGGAAGCTCAAACGTCATCAAGGCTAACGAGTACATCATCGTCAAGGGAGGACGATCAAGAATTACGCGAAAGCACTCAACGAGACATCTACCCGGCCACTACTCCTCCACCGCCTTCCAACGCAAGGCGAAGAAAAGGCATTCCCCATCGTGCACCTTTCTTTGCTTCCTAATCCTTCCTAAATCTATTGTTGCTATTGTCATTATCGTTACACCATTTGAGTATAAAGTCATCCTACACAAAACTCAAACACACACAAAAGACTCTTTTCCCTCCCCTACCCTTCCTTTCTTGCACAAATTCATCCATCTTTAGTGGGTAAGAAAGTGAGAAGATGAAGAAGGAAAGGTAGAAAGAAGAGGGTGTACATATGGCCTTATAGCACACTATACATATAGTGTCCTTATATGCCCTTCTTTTGCTTTTGTTCCTTTAAAAACCAAAAGGGGTGATGAGTAAGTTTCCCCCTTTTGGGTTGGAGGACCCATTAGGCCAACATAACACAAAGCTATGAGAAGAAAAGAAAGGGAAGACAAAGAAGAATTCTTCTTTCTCTCTTGTGAATTGAAGAAGTAGCAATAATGCAACCCCAAAATTATTTGTTATAATGTATACACTTGTTAATTGTTCTATAGTGATTGATGTTTGCAATGCAAGGTTGTACATTGGTGTTAATAAAATCTAAAAGTCTTCTTCTTTTGTGGAATCCGTTTCATATAAGGGTTTCTTTCTTGTAGTTTGCTTTCTATTTCCTTTCTTTTCGTTGGGTCCACTCAACCACATGGGCCGTTCACATAAAGAAAACTACATTTCTCCCTTTCCTCTTTCTTTATTATATGAGTGCACCTTTCCTAATCACTATTATTGTTTCTTAATCATATAGTATATGTGTGTATCATCTATACACATTTCTCTGTCTTTGGTAACCTAACCAATACCACTTAGCCCTCATCTGCTTATAAGAATATCGATGGGTATGACCTTTAATTTGATCCATGTCACTATGATAGGACCTAGTGTGTTATTTGATGGGTAGTTATCAAGTTCGATCGACCTAATATAAATGACGCACTTGGAGGATTGCTATCCAGTTATCAGTAAACAGCTCTATCGCTTTGACATGTCAAGATGTGAAAATGATTGTGAAATATTCTCACAAGAATGCAAGATGTGATGTTTCCAATTGTCTATTTGTCTACTACCACAAGATTTACTATCATCAGTAACAAACTCAATTATCTCCATATAATGACTTACCATTATATGTATGAAAAATGAATGAAATCCAAATTGGATTCACATTTTTTACATTGTCTCTATGTATTTCATAGATTATATATATTGATAACCCGAATGTTTTACCAAATGAATGAGTGTGCACTCATGTACATTAGAGTAAGGAAATCTTAGCCTAATAACAAGATCATCTACTATAAATTTATCGAATATTCATTATTAAAATTCACCTCCTTTTTGTCGGTAAAGTCCTTGTTTGAAATGTATGATGAACACTCCTTTGATTGTGAGGTTAATTTCGGTTACTTTGAGACCATATTGCTTTCTTAGCTTTTGATGAATACAATAACTACAAAAAGTGAAAATACATGTAAATTTTTTAATTTTGGACTATACAATACATATGGTGAACGATAGATAACTAGTAATTAACGAAAGGGATAACATAAACATTAAATAGCCAATTTAGTAGGTGGAGAGGGACGTGGATTTGATAGTTAATTAAAATCCTAATCCCTTTCGATATGATTCATTTGAGCGGGAAAGTAGTAGTAGGTAAGTTAATTGGAAGAGAAATGAAGTAGGTAAGCACTAAGCAATGATTAATAATATGCTATAGTTTAATGATCTAATTTGGAATATTAATTGAAACCTATTCCATGATTAGTAATTACAATTATTCAATAATTAATAAAGAGATTACTAGCTAGAATATAACCAAATTCCGGAAATTCCAAACAAAAGTACTATTAGTCCAATTACAAATAGGTAACAAGGTAGCTTCGGGTCTTAATTTACCCAATGTGAAGAGTTCAAACCTAGAAAAAACAAATAGAGTATGTATGTAGACATTTGTACATCCAACAAAAGAAATGAAGGAGTCCTATCTTGCTTAAAACAACATATGTGTCTTTCTTGTTTATGTTTTGTCTATATGTAATGTAGATGACATAGTTCTGTTACTTAACCCAATTTACTATTTTACTTACACTTATCAATGATGTGGTCATTACAAAATAGGTATTCAATCTCTTACTTTGGAATGATACTATTGCTGGACTCGATTATCATATTATAAGATTGTAAGTTAGATTCATGGACCCAATTCTATTTATCAGATCATAAGTTAGATTTTTAGACCCAATTCAAGTTATCATATTATAAAATAGATTCATGAACCCAATTTGTTACCGCTTAATTGAGATTGAGTTTGTTTGTAATTGTCGGTTGCCAAATTTTTTTTTTTTTTTTACTTAATGGGTTCTTCTTCTTTTTTTGCATTTTATCTACGAAAAAAATTGTGTAATACTGCACCGCTAGTGGATCGTACCTTTGGCTCTTTTTTATTTTGCTTCCTTATAAGTGACCACCATGACAAGAAAGTGCTACAAAGCAAGAGGATAAAATTCGAATGGTGGGTGGTTGGCATGAAGATCATAATCCAATGTTGATGTTTTAGCATCCATATCATCCAATCAATCTCCAATTATTCGATAAAGATCTCTAAATAATTGATTGGTGACTTGTACCTACATATACATTCATGTGGTCCAACTCCTTAGTCTCCTAAACGTTACAATTAAGAAGCTATCGGGGCAATAATGCAACCATAGTTAGTAAATACTCCGTTTAATACACGTATATGTACCCGTACGTACTTTATCCGTTTAAAACTTCCGTATCCGTATTATTGTCAAGCCGTTTCATTTTTGTCCGTTCATTTGATGACTCCCGTATTAAACACGTATAAAACCCGTATAACACGTTTAATATCCGTATTTAATGAATTAAATTACTAACTTTACTATTATTTATATATTTATTTATTTTTAAAATGATTAATTCTTCTATATTTATGAAAATTAACGTATTATTAAACGTAACATTAGCATACAGACGAAGTAAAATACCCGTACGTATTTTATACGTAACATTCCCGTACCGTATTTTACTAACTATGAATGCAACTCTCCTCATTGTTAGGTACCCTTGACATTTAGCAAAAGGTTAAAAAAAAAACGTTAGTATAACAAGAAGGCCAACGTCCATCAAGAAAGAAAGGCATGTTGTCGATGTACATTGTTGAACCTTGAAATTCTAATAACAAAGCCCTCTAAAAGTTCGATCCATTTTCTTTCGCCGAGAAAGATTTCTGATTTGAACGAGCTAGTTAGAGATTCACCTTGATGTTACTTTTTTCGTTAATTTTGATAGTGGCAAATGAATCAAGTCGGGTTGGATCTTATAGAATCATGAGTTTAACCAAAATTACAGATATATATGTCAGGTTTGAAGTTTGAGAGACACTAATTGGGAAGATATTTTGTTTGTCTATAGAAATTTTGTAATAGGGGTTGGGAGTATGTGAAAACTAATTGTTGACGAGAGAGATGATCATAATAGAAACAAAAGTCATTTGAGGGTTTAATTTCTTCACTCGCTTCCTTGATTTCTGTTGTGAATTGTGATTCTTATTGTTGAATGTTTTATTGCAAAAACACAAATCCAAAAGGGAAACAAAATTCTTAATCCATTCATATTAAATCCAAATCTATTTTTGTAAGTTGACTAGAATAACCATGTACAAAGGTAGATAAGCCTCAATACATTCTCTACTACGTACAAGTCTTTTTTTCCCCCTTATGATGAGGAATACCCTCTACGATCACCACATTTAGTGATGTCGTAGTCGGGCCAAACCTCGGGACCTCCGCCAGCAATGCGAGATGCATCCGAGAACACCATAGCAGCGGTGACTGGTGAGGATCTCTCGGTCACCAGTCCGCCTCCCTTACCACCAGACTATGTGACCTTTGACAGATACAAGTTTAAGTCCTTACGAATTACAATACAATCCCTCACATTGTGTAATCCTTTATAGCTACGCCATTAATTTATGCCTCTTCCTTTACTTGATTAGTATCCTAAAATTAATATTTTTCAAATAAATAAAACGTCATATACATATATCGTGTTATGTATTATAAAAATGTCAAACATTGTGTTTAACTCTTAAATATTGCTCTACTGTATACACTATAGTTCTATACACCTTTTCCCCAAATTATAGATAGACTAAGCCAGTAAGCCCGCTATTTAACCATATTCCCCGTCGATCAAAGAAGCATTATATAAATAGTTAAATACTCAAACCAAGCTATAAGATAACGACGACTAGCTGATCAGTTAGTCTCCAAGATACCTAGCAAATGAAGAAGAACAGTCGCCCTAAAGAAACGACACCGTTCTATGCAATCCCGGTTGTGTGGCTAATGGCTATCACAACCTCCGGCGGCGGCGTTTCGAGTATCCCGAGGTTTCATGACGTCATCACGACGACCGGACAGCGTCGGCGGCGGGAGTACTACCGGGGCGCGACACGTTGGGCAGCTGGAGTGAGCGGAGAACCAGTGGTCAACGCAGGCAGCGTGGAACACGTGGCCGCAGCTCGGCAGGAACCGCACCGTCGCGCCTTCCTCCAATTCCACTATGCAAATCACGCAGTCATCTGACGCCGTTGTCGTCGCGGCGCCGTTATTATTTTTCTCATCTTCCTTCGAGTACGTCAGGATCGGGATCGCGTTGAGGACTCGTCCGTCAACTCCCTTTTTACCGCAACCGCCGGCGCCCTGCCGGCGGAGGCAGAACTTGACGATCAGGAAGTGGTAGGCGAGGAGGACGAGGAGCGTCAGCGTGACGCCGGCGAAGGAGATGAGTAGCGGGGTGACGATGGATGACGTGGGAGAAGATGGCGTCGTTCCAGATGGCTGAGAAGCGGCGAGGTCCGTCGCGGTTGCGTAATAATCCGACTGTGGGCTGTCGTCCATGGCTGATGGCTCATTTGAAGCTTCAGAGAGATGTGAGAGAGAAAGTGAGAAAGAGCAAGCGTGATTAAGCGGTAAAGCAAATGGATTTAAAAGAGCCAGGGATGCTAATTAATCTTGTTCGAGGGCCCCACGTGGTTAAGTGCTGGTCAATCGGAGAGTTGCACGTGGATAGATTGACACAAAAAAATTCAGGCAATCTCAAGCAGATATTTTAACCTAGTATAATCAGTGAAGTCAAATTATTTGAGAGTAATAGAATAATAGTTACGTTTTTTTTTTTCGGAAATGAACATTTTAATATAATTATATTGTATGTTGCTATTTTAACAAAAAACAATTATGAGTTATAGTCCAGTGAACTTGAAAATCGGCAAAATATAAAAACATAGAAGTAAATATTAGAGAGAATTGAGAAGGTATGGATTGTGTTGGGCATGTGACTCGGATCACCCCCGCGCCAAAAGAGCATGTCAAACCGCGTGCCGCAACAGACACGGCGAGGGCGCGACACGTCCGACAGCGCCGAGACCTCACGCGCGGCAAGAGCAAGGCTATGCGCGCAAGTGGGAAGACAAGGCGGCAACCAGACTCAAGAGCCGGAGAGGGCGTCATTGTGTCTCCCGAGGGAAGGTCACGTCAAGACTTTTAGGTACAAATCATAGACAACCCTCTGACAAGTCCTAGGTTGGGGGATGGCCTAAATCCCTGACACATCAGTAGTCACGTCGTTGTACCGTCTCGAAGTCCACCCACTCACCCACCACCATGTAGCCTATAAATATGGCATTTACTCCGGTGGGTGAGGGGATCGCATTTTTTCACCATTCTCTCTCTAGAACAATTACTTCTCTTTCTAAAAGTTCGGACTCCGGTTCTCACTCAACTCTCTGATTCTTGTCTTCTTGATCAAACTCGACGTTCGCGTTTCTTCTTGACCCAAACTCTCACTCGAACCTCACTCCTACACTCAGTTAGGTTCAAACAATTGGCGCCCACCGTGGGGCCAAGAAGAAACGCTAAAGAAAATCCCCCAATGGCAGAGCACAACCACGACCAGCCTGACCAAGCAACGCCGATCAAGGCAATGACTGACCCGAGGGCGTTCGCGGAAGCCAGCAACCTCAACGCCGTGCTCATCGAAGAAGAGGAGCCAGAGCTGACGGCCAAAGAAATGAGGGATCTAGTGAGGAAGCAAAACAACGTCATAGCCGACATGCAGAAACAAATGAGCCAAGTTATCGTGCTCATGATGAGCAGGGAGAGCGCGCCAACGATAGGCGCGGCGGCGGATGCGCCTCAACACGCCTTGGCGGTGGCGCCTCAGCAAGCCTTGGGAGAAGCGTCGGGGACAGCCCAGCTACCCCAACACGCGCCGACGGAACTTCCCGCGTGCGAAACGCCGGGAATCGAACCACCGGAGCGGGCGGATCTCAGCTTCTTAGAACAACACCTGTCTCCGCAGTACCGACCCAACCCGCCCAAAAGGGTCCTTCACCAGCCATTGAGCGCGCAGATAATGGCGGAGAACCTGACGGGGGCGACACCCACCCTCCCGACGTACAATGGCACGACTGACCCGGAAGACCATGTAAGCACCTTCTGCTTGCGTATGCAACTCCAAACCAACTCCAACGCCGCGCTGTGCAGAACCTTCCCGTCGACGTTCACCGGCATATGCCTCGACTGGTACAACCGCCTCCCGAACGGAATCATTCGCTCGTTCGAGGAGTTCATACTTCTGTTCACAACAAAGTTCGCTTCCCAGAAACGGCGCCCCCTCCACCTCAAGGCCCTGATAGATGTCAGGCAGAAGGAGGGAGAAAGCCTGAGAGCTTTCTACGCCAGGTGGTCCAGGGTAGCAATGTCTGTCCGTGACCTTACCCCCGAAACAGCTGCCCATCACCTCATGGAGGCCACCAACAACATGGAGCTCAAACGGGCGTTAGCAAAGAGGCCCGTCACGCTGTCAACGGAGTTGGAGATGAAGATCGAAAAGGCGATCACATTGGAAGAGACCTTGGGGGCGGGATCCGTCAGGCGCTTCGAACCAGCGAGAATGCCGAGAGAAGAACAGGCACGTCGTCAGCCTCCAGCCACAATCCCACGAGACCAATTGCTACAGATGCACAGTGGCCCAAAGCGCGTCCCTCCCCCCCCCCACCAGAGCAGGCGCAGCGCGGGCGATCGCCAGACAGGCGCGCGCCTAACGCCTACACTCCCCTCAATGACTCCGTGAGGAATGTGTTCCATGTCCTTCGCGAGAAGGGTTACAAGCTCAATTGGCCTGCCCCGTTAAGGTCCCAACCCTATATGCGCAATCCAAATACGCATTGTGAATTCCACAGAGCAACGGGTCACCAGACGGAAGACTGCCGAGAGCTAAGGTACGAAATAGAAGGCCTCGTACGGCGAGGGTTGCTAACCGAATTCACTCACGTGAAGAAAGAACAAGCTGAGCCCCCTCAGCGCCCGCCGCCACCACCACCCCAAGCCGAATACGATGATGACACAGGCGCATACGTAGTGCGCAAGGAAATTGGGGTGGTGACGGTTGAAGGAGATCGTCCCCAGAAGAAAACAAAGCGGGAGCGCGCGACGGAGTGCGCGGCAGTCGACGCGCCGACAAGGTTCAACCTGAGCTTTGATGACACGGAATTCCCACAGGGAGTCCCGTCAGAGGAGCCGCTCATCATCACCGCGCTAATCGCCGCCTGCAAAACTCACCGCCTCCTGATAGATGGAGGTAGCGCGGCTGACATCCTCTTCCAGAGTACCATTGACAAAATGGACATCGATCCGCGTCTAATCAGGCGCGCGCAAGGCAACCTAGTTGGTTTCTCCGGAACCAAGGTCCCGGTAATTGGAGTGGTCACCCTCCCTGTGGTGATCGGCGACCAGGAGCCTCGCGTTTCCAAACAAGTAGAGTTCACGATCGTCAATTGCGAATCGGCGCACAACGGCATTCTAGGCCGCCCTTTCCTCGCAAAGTTCACGGCCCTCCCGTCGACGTGCCACCAGAAACTCAAGTTCCCATCAAATAGAGGAGTAGGAGAAGCACGGGGAACGACATGGGAAGATCGCGTTGTGGCTCGACAAACCAACATCGTCGACACAAGGGCGGAAGAACTCCGACCGGAGTCCATGGATTCCGATTTCGAGGTCGCGCTGGATCCCGCCGAGCCGACTAGGAAGATACGCATCTCCACTCACGTCAGCAATGACGCGATCGAGCCGCTCGTGGCGCTGCTGAAAGAGTACCAGGAACTATTCGCGTGGTGCACGGAGGACATGCCAGGAGTGCCCAGGGAGGTGGCCCAACATAGCTTGGCAGTCCCAGCCAACGCAGAGCCAAGGCAACAAGGGCGGAGGTCCTTCACGGGCGACAAACTGAAGGCGATAGAAGAAGAGGTGGCGCGCCTACTGGCAGCCGGGTTGATTCGACCCGTAAAGTATCCAAAGTGGCTGGCAAACGTGGTCTTGGTCAAGAAATCGTCAGGAGCCTGGCGGATGTGCGTCGACTACACCACAATAAACAAAGTATGCCCAGGAGACCCTTATCCCCTGCCACGTATCGACCAGCTGATCGACGCAACCGCCGACCATGAGACGTTGTCTTTTCTCGACATGTTCTCCGGATACCACCAAATCCCAATGTCGGTGGAAGATGAAGAAAAAACGGCGTTCATGACACCGTTCGGGAACTTCTGCTTCGTAGGGATGCCGTTCGGATTGAAGAACGCGGGCGCGACATACCAGAGAATGATTGACACGGTTTTCTCGCGACAAATCGGGCGGAACATCGAGGCGTACGTAGACGACCTCATTGTCAAAACCAAGGCGGGCAGGTCACATCTGGAGGACCTGCGCGAGACTTTCGAAGCCCTCCGCCAGCACAGCCTTCGCCTCAACCCACTCAAATGCGTCTTTGGAGCGGAAGCGGGGAAGTTCCTTGGGTTCATGATAACCAAGCGCGGCATAGAGGTCGACCCGAAGCAAATCACCGCGGTCCAACAATTACGGGCGCCCCGGAACGCGTTGGAAATCCAATCTCTGAATGGCAAGATAGCGGCACTGGGGAGATTTATACCAAGATCCGCCGACAAGTGTGCGCCTTTCTTCCAAACACTCAAGAACGGGGCGCGCTTCGCATGGACGACAGAATGCGAAACAGCATTCCAAGAGCTAAATGCGTATCTTGTATCCCCTCCTGTACTGACTGCCCCCAAACTTAATGAAAAAATTTTCTTGTATCTCGCTGTGTCAACAAGGGCCGTGAGCGCGGTGCTGATATCTAGAAGAGATGGCAGAACCGAGAAACCAGTGTATTACACCTCGCGCACTCTAGTCAGCGCGGAAACAAGATACTCCTCGATCGAGAAGGCTGCCTTGGCACTAGTAAGCGCCTCCCAGAAGCTGCGCCCGTACTTCCAAGCGCATCATATCATCGTCCTGACAAACCTCCCACTAAAAAAGATACTAACTTCGATGGAAGTGTCGGGACGCATGGTCAAGTGGGCGGTCGAGTTGTCGGAATATGATATCCAATACGCGCCAAGACCAGCAATAAAGGCCCAAATCTTGGCGGACTTCATCGCAGAAGGGGTGACCCTCGAAACAACGCCGGAGGGCGTTTGGGAAGTCTACGTTGATGGAGCGGCGAGCAAACATGGCGCCGGAGCAGGAGTTGTGGTGCGCACGCCTTCTGGCGCGGTGCACGAAATCGCAATCAGGTTCCGGACGCTGAAAACAAATAATGCAGCAGAATATGAGGCCATCTTGGCAGGGATGACGGCCGCTCATGACTTGGGAGCGAGAACGATACGGGTCCTCTCCGACTCCTCCCTGGCGGTCAATCAGCTGAACGGTGCGTTTGATGCAAAGGAAGACGCGCTGGCGCACTACATGGAGCGTGTTAAGCGGAGAGCCACAACATTCGAAGCGGTAACATATGCGCAGATACCAAGAGAAGAGAATGCGCACGCCGACGCACTATCCAAGCTGGCAACAGCTACTGACTTTGAGTCCACGCGCCTCGTGTCCGTCCAAAAAGAAGAAGAAGCCTCCTCGGAGGTGGCCATCAACACAACCCAGCTTATGTCAAACGAAGACTGGAGACACCCGATTTTGAAGTACCTTCAAGATGGGGCAGTACCAGAAGACCCTAAGCAAGCTTGGACTCTAAGGCAAAAGGCGGCCCGTTGCACACTCATTGAGGGAGAGTTATATCGAAGGTCGTACTCGGGCGTCTACCTCAAATGCATTGGGCAAGAGGAGGCGCACAACTTAGTGCGTGAACTTCATGACGGGATGTGCGCGATGCATGCCGGGCCACGCAGCATGGAACGCACCATCCTCTTGCATGGATACTACTGGCCGCGAATTAAGAAGGATACGAAGAACTACGCAGATCAGTGCCACAAATGTCAAATCAACGCGCGCCAACATCACTTGCCAGCCACCGAGCTCCAGGGCAACCTAAGCCCATGGCCTTTCGCGCAGTGGGGAGTCGACCTCCTTGGACCTTTCCCAACTGCAAAAGGGAAGCGCAAATACATAATCGTGGCAGTAGACTACTTCACCAAGTGGATTGAGGCTGAGGCGCTGGCATCCATAACAGCGCAACAAGTAACGCGTTTCTTGCGCAACAACATTTTGTCGCGCTTTGGAGTCCCAAATGCACTCGTCTTCGACCATGGGAAACAATTCGACTGCGTGGAAGTGATAGACTTCTGCGACGGGGTAGGAACCATCGCAAGATTCGCGTCGGTGGCCTACCCTCAAGCCAATGGACAGGCAGAATCCTCCAATAAAGCGATCTTGCACGGCCTACACACCCGCCTGAATGAGGCCAAGGGCAATTGGGCGGACGAGCTCAACACGGTGCTATGGGCGCATCGCACTACACACAAGGTGGCAACGGGCGAAACCCCTTTCGCCCTCACGTATGGCACTGACGCGGTAATCCCCATAGAAACGGCAACACCGACCTATCGAATCACCGGGTACAACGAGGAAGCAAACGACGAGGCGCGCCTATTAGAGCTTGAGTTGTCACAGGAAAGGCGAGAATTGGCATCCATCAGGCTAGCCGCAATGAAAGAGCAGGTGGCCAAGTACCACAACGCGAAACTGGTCCCACACAAGTTAATCCTTGGAGATCAAGTACTGCGGCGAAACTTCCGTCCCGATCCCAGACACGGGAAGCTCGCCTCAACATGGGAAGGTCCTTACCTAATCCGCGAAGTGGTCGGAGCCAACACATTCAAACTCAGCGAGCTGGGGGGCAACAAGATCCCAAGGACGTGGAACGCACAGAACTTAAGGAAATACCACCATGCAGATTAGCGTGTACCACGTTCGTAATATCGCATTAGCGCAATAAATAAAAAGGACACGGTTCACAAGAACAAAACTTAGCAATAGTCCAGCACTATCTGCGCTTGGTTCCACGGAACAAAACTTAGCAATAGTCCAGCACTATTCGCGCCCAACCAGTTCGAAAGAACAAAAAATCAGCAATAGTCCAGCACTATCTGCGCTTGGTTCCACGGAACAAAACTTAGCAATAGTCCAGCACTATTCGCGCCCAACCAGTTCGAAAGAACAAAAAATCAGCAATAGTCCAGCACTATCTGCGCTTCGTTCCACGGAACAAAACTTAGCAATAGTCCAGCACTATTCGCGCCCAACCAGTTCGAAAGAACAAAACTTAGCAATAGTCCAGCACTATTCGCGCCCAACCAGTTCGAAAGAACAAAAAATCAGCAATAGTCCAGCACTATCTGCGCTTGGTTCCACGGAACAAAACTTAGCAATAGTCCAGCACTATTCGCGCCAAGTCAGTCTTACGGAATGACAAATTAGAATAGTCCAGCACTATTCACGCCCATCCAGTTTCACGGTACCGCGCCATCGCGCCATTCAACAAGACGAAACAGACACGCGCGAACAGATAAGCACACTAGCAATTGAGCGTCGTCAAAAGATGTTGGATTTAATAAGTCGGGAGCACCATAAGTGTTCAACGCGCTCGGCTACATCAAAATAACTAACGACAGAAAGGATAAAGTCAAAAGCAAAAAACAAAATATAAAGAAAGGCGCGACTACACTTAGTCCGCCTGAGCATCACTAACATTCTTCTGCGCACCCATCAGGCCTGTCTTACGGCGCACCAAAGGTTGGGAATCCTCCTCATCAGTACTCGCCCCGTCATCCTTCTTCTCGCCACCACTGGCGCCCTCGACCTTCTCCCTTTCCTGCTGCTGCTGCTGCTGCTCTTCTTCCTGACGCCCTTCCTCTTCCTCCTCTTCCTCCGACTCCGAATCCGACTCCAGCGGCCTTTTCTCGTTCAGCCACGTCCTCACATGCGCGACCATGGCACGAGTATCCCACTGGTAGCCAGGATTCTCCGGGCGCACCTTCTTGCCCACGGCAATCACAGCCTTAGTCATCGCATCAGCAATGATCTTCCCAAATGACAAGGAAGACTTGAACTGGCGGACAGCAACAGCTTGCGCTTCACGAACCGCCTCCGCCTTAGCCACATCATGAAGGCGCACCAAATCCCTCTTCTCCTTCTCAAACTCATCCCGAGCCCGCTTCAACTTGTCTGCGGCGTCGGACACCAGCTCCTTCTTCTCTTTCTCCTTCTCGCCCAGCAGACGCTTCCGCTCCACCTCAAACTCCGCCCGCAACTCAGCCCGGACGCGCTCCCTTGCGGTGTCCATCTGATCCGCCAGCTTGCTCTGCAGGACGCCGAGCTCCACTAGCGCGTCATTGGCTTTTGTGGTGGCCAACTCCGCGCGTCCTTCAGCGCCAGCAAGTCTCCCCTCCAGCTGCTCAATCCGAGACTCTTCGGATCTCAACTTCGCGCGCTCGCGTCCCCGCTCCTGTTGAGCGCGGAAAGTCGCCAGCAAGCCCTGCGAATACAGCGCGATAACACTTAGCAAAATTTCTGATAAAAAAAAATGATGATAGTTCACACTCCGCAGAAAGTCTTACCGCGAAATGGATCTGAGCAAGGTCAATGAGCGGATCAGACTTTTCCATGCGGGACGGGATGCCCAAAAGGGGACCCACGGCCCGCAGCGCAACATTCGCCGACGCAACGTTACACGCGGCGCCCGTATGCAACCGCACGTCACGGAAGTAGTCGATGGCCCCCCCGACCATCTGCGGCAGCTGTTGCTGGACTCCAGCTCCAGACGAGCTACTGGCACCACCTCTACCGGCACCACCTCTGTCGGGACGAGCGGTGCTGGCTGCGCGCGGAGTATGCTCCGCAATCGCCAAAGGCACGCGCGTCGTCGCCGGTGCTGTTTGCACAGCCGGCTCCATAATGCGCACCGTCTTCGGCGCCTTCTCAGCAATGGACGGCTGCTCCGCCGTCTTCCTCTTCCCGCCCCTCTCCGAGGCAGCCTGCTTACCTTCCCTCGACTTCTTCCTCCCACCGCGAGGAGCCTTGATGACTTCATCAACAGACATCATGCTCGCCAAGCTAGAAAAGTCAACACCTGCGCCAATAAATGTTAAGAGGGCGGTTAATAAGAAAGAATACAAAACGAAAGGAACACAACTAACCATCGGCAAACAATTCGGCCAGGCAGGCCTCGCGGACCCCAGCTGAGTGTAGGTCAAACTTCTGAAGCAGGCACGCCTCATACTCCTGATCGAGCCCGGGGTACTTGCCCAGCTCCGACTCGTACGCATGCGTGCCACCCTTCATCCAAGTGGTTGGCTCCGCAACATACGCGCTCGCCCACTCCCCGGGCGTGGGCTTCACATAAAAGAAGCGCTCGAACCAGGTCTTCATAAGCCTGGGCGAGCCGTACACAAAGCCATCAGGCCTGTTATCACGCCGCTTGATGGAAAGACAATCACTCGTCTTGGTGGGCTCCTTGATCTTGTAAAATTTCCGGAACAACCCATAAGTGGGCGTGATCTTGAGCCGCTTGCACGCCGCTCGGAGGCAACTAGCGTGCATAATAACAGAGGGAGAGAGCCGCGCGATTGAGCAATTGAGCTTCTCATATAAGGCGCACAGCAGTGGGTCGATGGGAAATTTGAATCCCATCACCCAATACTCTGTGTAAACGCCGAACCAGCCCGGGGGGCAGTTCCCAACCATGCTGCGCACAGACGGTACGGCGTACTGCCAGCTGGGGGGCAATCCCAACCCACGCACAATCTCCTCCACATCCTCGCGCCCGTAAATTGATGCGTGGTCGGGCCCGCGGAGAAGATTATCATGTGGGGCTGGCTGATCGCCCCACATCTCGGCCCAATCCAGAACAGTGTAAACCGCGCCCACGCCTTGGAACCCTAGCCGGCTCACTGCTTCTGTCACGCGGACATGGTAAAGGGGCTCCGACTGCGTCTCTGACCCATCGCGCACCTCGGAGGTCGCCCCGCCAGATCTTCCGTCATGAGTACGCCGGATTATCAGGACCCCACTAGAGGCCGCCGGCCCACTACCCGACGGAACCATATCGGCGTTGGAAGACTCCTGAAAACCCTGTCCGGAATCGACGTTGCCCGACGGCGACGCCGAAGCACCCTCGTCGTCACTAGCATCGTCGTCGTTGCTAACACCACCGCCGTCCCCGTCGTCCCCGTTGCCGGAATCGGCCGGGTCCGACTCAAGTCGGGTAGAAGTAGGTGAGAAAGAAAGAGGATTACCTTCTTCGCCCTGCACGACCTCGGTCTCATTGATGTTGGTGCTATCCATGGCAATACCTTGAGTAGCAGTGGCAAACGGCAGACTTGAGGTTGTAGAAGAAGAAGAGGAATCCTAGAAACAGAGAGATGGAAAAGCGAGAGAGCAAAGTAAGAAGAAGGAAGGATGGAAGAAAATTTCAGGAGCAGCCGAATATTTATAGGTGATGATGGGAAGTCGAAGGGGTTAAAGGTCATCGAAAATCGCAACCGTCAGAGGATTTCGAAATTCAAAAGGCCGCCAGAGCTAACCAATCGCACACCTACACGTGGCAGACTCCAATCCCGAACAATCATGACGAGCATAGGCACTAGTCGTCGACGTCACTAGTGACGCGCAACGCCTGGGGGGCATGACACACCCGCAAAAGGGAAAAACCCCACCCCCAAAAAAACGCTCGAAGAAAACCTCGCGGAAATCGCGCACACAAAGCGACCGCAAGATTCCCCGTGAAGATCGCGCACGCAAAGCAACCGCGCACACAAAGCTCCCCGTATAGATCGCGCACGCAAAGCAACCGCGCCGTACCCCGCAACGCACAGGAGAGCCCCAATATAGTAGCGCGATCACAACGCTTCAGAGCGCACGAAACCTAGCCGGCCAAGTCCTCGCAAAACACGTGGATCCGAGTCAGCAGAGCGGAAATCACAACAGGAGGCGTTCGAGAAACACCCCCTGTGGGGGGCAATTGTTGGGCATGTGACTCGGATCACCCCCGCGCCAAAAGAGCATGTCAAACCGCGTGCCGCAACAGACACGGCGAGGGCGCGACACGTCCGACAGCGCCGAGACCTCACGCGCGGCAAGAGCAAGGCTATGCGCGCAAGTGGGAAGACAAGGCGGCAACCAGACTCAAGAGCCGGAGAGGGCGTCATTGTGTCTCCCGAGGGAAGGTCACGTCAAGACTTTTAGGTACAAATCATAGACAACCCTCTGACAAGTCCTAGGTTGGGGGATGGCCTAAATCCCTGACACATCAGTAGTCACGTCGTTGTACCGTCTCGAAGTCCACCCACTCACCCACCACCATGTAGCCTATAAATATGACATTTACTCCGGTGGGTGAGGGGATCGCATTTTTTCACCATTCTCTCTCTAGAACAATTATTTCTCTTTCTAAAAGTTCGGACTCCGGTTCTCACTCAACTCTCTGATTCTTGTCTTCTTGATCAAACTCGACGTTCGCGTTTCTTCTTGACCCAAACTCTCACTCGAACCTCACTCCTACACTCAGTTAGGTTCAAACAGATTGATAACAAAATGAAATTAGAAAAAGTCGTATACTTTACCGTATATTGTATATCGATTGACTGCTATATGTTTATATATAGATCGAGCAGATCATAGAAAGCAAATCAATAATCATGTCGAGATTGTCATCAATAATTTCAATAGTGATATTTTATCCAAATTACAACGGATCGTCCATTGTCCACTTACCCTCTCTATTTACACTCTAAATGTATATTTTTGTGCGTCAACTACAAAATACGTTCAATCAACCTTTGCTAATTTCCGGTGGGCTGTAGGGTGAAAGTCAACGGATGGTTTTGCAGAGGGGGACAAGTGGAAGGGGACAGGTCGTCACTAATTAATGTCATTAAGGTACAAGATTAAGTAAAAATCAGTCATTTGATTAATGGTAATGCGAATTTAATGAAGATTTGAGAGAGTGGTTAGAGATATTTTTCCAGCCATCGTCGCCGGGAAACTTTAGGTCAGCTAGCGGTGGCAATTTATGTGGTAGTTGGCCGGTAGGTATCGACTGACGTGAAGGAAGAAGAGACTTAGAGAGAGCATGCAACGTGTCGGTTTCCTTTGTCGTTGGCTCGTTGGATTCCAAAACGGCTGGTTTCTGGATGTTTGTTCTGTTTGGTTTATGGTTGGGGATTGAGACAGGTCGCTGGGAGAAAGAGAATCGAATGTGTTTATTTTATCCTAATCCCCAAATATAATCAGCTAGAATTGTGGTCAACAACTCAACATAGGACCTGGCCGGCCGGCTGGATTAGCTGTTAGCTACTGAGTAATGATGATATTAATCTCCTAATGAGAATGATGACTTCAGCAGTGACCTCAAGAATTAAGTTGCGGTTTATGTTGAGATTCCTGAGTTGGAACACTGAGAGATGATTAGTAAGAGTTTGATGTTATGGGGTGAAGATTCATTGAGACATTTAAAGAAGGGACACCGAGATCTTACTAGTTCTCATTTTTAATGGTTATTGCCTTCGCTCGAGAGTAGAGACCATTGAATCCGGACCTTTTAGTGTTTAACTTTTTTTTAAACTGATTGCATTAATTATTATTCAGCGTAAATTTTATTTGTTGAGTTTTTCGCACTACTACTAATCAGAAAAGGGCTTTTTAAATGTTGCATTGCTTGATGAGCCATGCTCGTTTCGATAGAAGATTACACTCCCCTGATAATGATACGGTCATACGGATATAGTTTCACCTTTTTTATAGTATCCAGTATGCATGAGCGTTGCGGACCGTAATACCCTTTCTAGTTTTTGCCACTAGTCATTATAATTGAAAAATTGAACAAAAACGTGTATTACGTAAATAAAACCATGTGCTCTTATAGAGCCCAAAGGCCCGAATAATTTTAATTATGGGCCTCGCTGTGGTGGGGTAGATGGACTAGTTCCACTCCATAGGCCCATAGTTTAGTCATCCCATTAGATCAATTCCAAGGCCCAAAGAATCAAAAAGATATTTCCCACGGCTAACCTTCTCATTATGATAATGTGATACCTTAATTCAATAGATAGATTCAGACGTGAATAAGAAATTGTCTGTGATTCCATCGTTAACGTGAATCTCGATTTGTCTCTTAATGCAACTTCCTAGTTGATTCTACTAAGCAAACAAGGGCATTATTATTATATTTACTAAATAAACAAATAAATCAAGAAAGATTCAACCAGACTGGGCCTAGCCCAATCTCCATTGATCTCTCCTTACTCCTCAGTCTCTCTCCCACTTCCCTGGCTCCATCTCTGTAATCAAGATCACAAATAGACAGCCGACAAATCACCAGCCACACACACACTTCTTCTTTTCCGGCCTTATCTCTTCAGTAATCACCACCACCACAAAAGAGAAAAAAGGTAGAAAAAGGGATCTTTCTTAACAGAAGCTATGGTGTCCAGAATTTCCAGCCTCCATCTCCATTACTCCCATCCCTACCATTCTTCCTCTTCTTCTTCTCCAACCACAAGATCCCTTCTTCAAACCAACTCAACCACCAAGCTTAATTTCCCAATCAGAACAAAACCCAACAGATTGATCTCCTTCCCTCTTCTCCCATTCATCCCACAACAATGCTCCAAACCCACTCCTCCAATGGCAACACCAAACCCGGGTCAACCCGCCGATCCGGACCCGGCCCTCATCAACGAGGATCTCAAACCGACCGAACCGGGCCAACGAACCTTCACCGGGTGGGAGATGGCCAGTCTCTGGGTCGGCCTCGTGGTCGGCGTCCCAACCTACTATCTGGCCGGAAGCCTGGTCGACTTGGGGATGGCATGGTGGCAGGGGATCGCCACGGTGGTCCTAGCCAACGTGATCCTCCTTTTCCCGTTGATTCTCACGGGTGACCCGGGAACCCGGTACGGGATCTCGTTCCCGGTTCTCGCCCGGTCCTCGTTCGGGGTCCGGGGCGCCCACGTCCCGACCCTGCTCCGCGCCCTGGTTGGGTGCGGGTGGTACGGGATCGAGACGTGGATCGGCGGGGAGGCGATCTTCATCCTCCTGCCTCACGCCATCAAGCGGTCGTCCTGGTCCAGAGCCTGGCCCTGGCTCGGGACCAGCCCGCTGGAGTTCGTGTGTTTCATAGCGTTCTGGGTAGCTCAGTTGATTATAGCGTTGAGGGGTATGGACGGGATCCGCCAGCTCGAGAAGTACTCCGCCCCGGTTCTGATCCTCCTCACCTCGGCCCTCTTCGTCTGGGCCTATGTTCAGGCGGGAGGGTTGGGCCATATGTTGTCGATGTCCTCGAAGCTGACCGGTCCGCAATTTTGGGCTCTGTTCTTCCCCTCTCTGACAGCCAACATAAGTTTTTGGGCCACTTTGGCTCTTAACATCCCGGATTTCACCCGGTTCGCTAAGAGTCGAACCGATCAAGTTACTGGTCAATTGGGTCTTCCCATTTTCATGGGGTTGTTTACTTTTGTTGGATTGGCGGTTACTTCGTCAACCAAGGTGATATATGGGAGAGTGATTTCGAACCCAATTGAACTTCTGGAGCAAATTGGTGGGATATGGACCATGGTTTTGGCTATAATTGGAATCAGCTTGGCTACTATCACGACCAACATTGCTGCCAACGTCGTGGCTCCGGCGAATGCCCTAGTCAACTTGAGCCCCTCCACATTTACCTTCAGGTAATAAAAATTATCCTGGCTTCGGTTAAATACTTTTTACGCAGTTAGTTACTAGTCTGTGGATAGTAAAAATGGTGCTGCAAAAAAATTGAGGTCAACTTTATACTACTGATCTGCCTTGGATGGAGGTTGGAAATTATGTTCTGATTGTGTATTACATGTTGATGTTAACTAGCTATTTGTGACAATGTATCGTATGATAAATCAAATTTGATTGTATCGAGTAACGAATTTGATGTCAAACTTTGAACGATTTGTTTCACCGATTTCTACCCGAATCCTCTGCCTTCAGGAGGGGAGCCCTGCTGACTGCTCTGTTGGGAATCCTGTTCCAGCCATGGCGGCTCCTGAAATCGAGCGAGAGCTTCGTGTACACGTGGCTGGTCGGGTACTCGGCGTTGATGGGTCCAATCGGAGGGATTCTGCTGTCCGACTATTACCTCATTCGCCGGATGAAACTGAACGTGAGTGATCTGTACACGTCGAGCCCCTCCGGCGAGTATTTCTACACCGGAGGGTACAATTTGGCGGCAATGGCAGCTCTGGTCGTCGGAATCCTGCCCGTGGTACCGGGGTTCTTGCAGAAAGTTGGGATTTTCCCGGGAGCTCCGGGAGTGTTTGTGGGGATTTACAACAATGCTTGGTTTTTCAGTTTCTTCTTGAGTGGGTTCCTCTACTGGATCCTTTCGGTTTGGTTGGGGAAGCGCCGGGGGTATTGCACCGGCGGCGGTCCTCTGCTGGCCGGAGAAACATAAGATGGGCTTTTGTATTTTCAGCCTTTTAAAAGAGTTAAATGGTGTTTTTAAGTGCATAGTTTCAGCTCTGTATACTGTTGAGTACTACCCTGCTGTAAATTGTACTAAATTTTTACACTATACAGAAAAAGGTATAGATAAGTATATCAACGAATTTCTAGTTTAAGTGCATAATTTCAAAATTGTCAGTTCGAGTCTCTACAAAGTACAAACTGTGCTCATTTTCCATTTCTTCTATAATTTTTAGTAGGGCAAATACAATATATTATCCATAACTATTAAGCATCGGGGAATTATAGCCACAATTATCGAAATACAAATTATTAGCCAATCGTTAAGTTTTTGTTAACACTTCTGTTAGTAATGATGACTAAGCTTTTACGATGGTGAGCTGGCTCCCACGTGGCAGTCATCATATCATATTTTTTACGATGCTGACATGGCCTTCTACGTTAAAAATTTGAAAACAGTAACGGGCTGTTAGCCAAATCTTGACCCACAACAATAGTTATGGCTAATAATTTGTATTTCGATAGTTGGGGCTATAATTCCCCGCTACTTAATAGTTATGGATAATATATTGTGTTTACCCTTTTTAGTATAATAGTAGTGTTAAGTGTACCATTGTAAAATAGCTTCATTCTCATAACTAAAATATTATAGTATACTTAACTCCAATTGCTCCTAATACTGGCTTTCCCTCCCTTAAATTAAAGTGGGCAAGTAGATCGGACATGTAGTTCGGGGCCAGTATTGGGCTCAACTTGAAACTTGTTCAGAGAGCCCAGCCCAAGCGTGCGGTACAATTTATCTGTTTACTCATATCTATACTTGTGCTTGTTGTTTCTTATTTCATAATAATTGCGTTGAATATAAACAGAGTCAAATTTCAAATAAATTAACAAAAACCTCTAATTTTTGAAATGATATTAAAAATTGATAAAATCAAATGTTAGTTATATAATATTAGCATGGAAACATCGTTTTCATATGAGGAGAATGATTCATTTTATAGTTACATACATATACAAAATAACTAACCTAATAACTTTGTCATTTACCTAGAATAATAATATATATTTATCATAAAATATTAGCATGGTAATATAATGTTGGCCAATCCCTTATCTCTAAAGTAGTTGAGATCAACAATCTAATAAATTAATCATTTACGAGTTACGACTCAATCAAACGCATAATATCTCTTATTTAAATAGATCGATTTTAATTTTTGAATCAACTTCATCACATATGTATAAAAAAGACAAACTATTCCAAATGCTAAAAAGGCTGGCAAACTACCTAACACATTTGTCAATTTCCTCAAAACATATGTTTGGATTGTGACTCTGAAAACTCAACAAGTACCTTATTACAAAATTAAGTTAGAAATTGACAAATCAACAAACCAAAATGCGACAGGACAATATAATGGCAATAATATGCTCCCAATTATACTTTTTTCCTCCTTTCATTTAATTCAATGAATATTGGTAGTATTTTTTTTTTTAATACACCGCTGGCCCCAATCCTACATATTCTTTTAATACATAGTTAGGGAGAAATTTAATAGTAAGAACAAATCATGATGGCTACACATGAAAATTTTGAAGCTACGTACGTACTCTAACAAAAAGTCAACTTATGGCTGTAGTATAATTTCATTAATTTAATTTTTGTTGCTGTTTTGTCAGCATATTTTTCTGGATTCTAAGAAGTTCTTTCTCTTGGGCTCGCACGATGAGATGTATTGAAGGAACGTGGCGAAATCCGTGTCTCTGTAACGCTGTGGGTTTTGTTCGCTGATCAGTTTTGGCCACGGTCTAACGGTGTACTCGAATGGCAGACTGTGCAGAGATGCGACGGAGATACGATTTCTCGATTGATTCGTCAGGACTCTGTGCAACACGCTTTTGTATCTCCCGTTGCTAAAAATCTGGGGAAAAAATCATAACAGTGAAACTCAATCAGAGAATTTCGACGAAAAGTATTCACGAAGATTTCGATCTTGAAAATTGCTAACTATATAGGGACTAGTTTGAGTTAACCATCAAAATTGAGGGGCCGTATAATTACCTCAAGATGATCGCCGACGTTGACGACGAAGGCGTTGGGGATGGGATCGACGGTGACCCATTTGTCGTTGTGCTGAATCTGGAGCCCTGCGACGTCGTCTTGGAGGAGAAGGGTCAGGAACCCGTAATCGGAATGCGGCGGCATTCCCAGAGTAAGGTCGGGCTCCGGGCAGGGCGGGTAGCAGTTCACCACCATTAGCTGGCTCCCTCCTTCCATTAATTCCTTCTCCATCTCATCTACGACCTCGCCGTCGGCGGTTGGAAACGCAGCCGTTTCAGGCGCCGGGGAGAGGCTCTCGAGGATGGCTTCCATCAGCATGACGAACAAGTGTTTGGTGTCTTTCGCGTAGGTAGCCGCCGATTTCCTGTTTCCGCCAACAACAAAAGTTATAGATTGTTCATTAATTGTTATTCTTATCAAGCTAATACATGGTTAGGTATACTATATTACATGAAGAGCAAGTTGGAATTAATTATTTTTGGAAAGCTGATGGGGTCTAGCTAGCTAGCTAGTTATGTAGTAGATAATAATTGACTCATGCGTATTATGTAACTTAACGTGACCTGATTTGTATTAAACTGGAAGGATTCGACTCTCGATGAGCTGCAATTAAGATAACTTATGATAACATATCGATTTTTCGTGCTTGAAGGGTTGTGAATAAGGATAGGGCTTGATGAACATGTGCTAGCCAATGTGTCTAGACCAGTTGGTCTCAATAATTCAAATTTTTGTAATATACTCAATTATGTATCTTATATCATTCACTACCACGTCCCCTCAAATGAAAGGCAATTAATATATTGGGTTTAAAGTTTGCACAAGTCCGAATAATTGTTGCAAATAGTTCGATTATTAATCTTATAACTATTTATCATCACTAAAAATTACTTGATATGCAATAATCTGACTCATCGATATAGCTGGTTGTTAAGTATATCCATTAAACATTGCTTACCTAAAATCTTGTGGGGAAGAAGGCCAATGAGGAAGCACATCCGGCAGAGGCTGGCACATGAGCTTGAGGAAGTCTCGCCAGCAGAACACATTGTCTTTGTTCTGGTTGAAGCTCGTCCCGTACCGGACCGGCGCCTTCATGTTCGCCGACATGTACTTGGACCTCTCCTCGAACGGAAGCCCGAAGAACCTCGTCCCGACGTCGATCATGTCGCTGATAACTCCGTCGCCAATGTTGTGATTCACCACCTGGAGAAGAAATTTGTGTCCATCAAGGATATGTTTTAGCAGTAAAAGAGTTTCAATCGTTATTCCCGTCGCTAAAAACTCTGTGGTCGGCGATGGTTTTGGCTCATTTAACACGGAAAACATTTTTGTCGATGTTTTTTATTAACGAAACACCCTATAGCGACCACTTAATGGTCGCTAAATATGTTTTTGACGATTGGTCGCTAAAAACATCTATAGAGTTTCTTGCTTTTTTGAAGCTTACCTGGAAGAACCCATAATTCTCGCAGGCATTGGCGAGGGATTTGAGGACCTGGGCACGATTGGGACCTTGGAGCTCGGCGAAATCGATGACCGGAAGCTGGATATTCTGCTTGATGCCACCATTTTTCGTCGCGAAATCCTTTGGTGCTTGATATTGGTGTTGGTGACCATTATTGCTAGTGATATTGGGTCGTTCATGAGAAGGCAATATGTACTTTCTGGGCAGTTTTTTAATCCCTTTCTCGTACAATTGCTTCACTCCCTTCTGATATTCCGTCTCCTGCTCGTCGACAATACTCTGAATCGCCATTGCCGGAGCCATTGTAGAGATAGGAAGGAGAATAAAATGAAGAAAGAATGGGAGGAAGGGAATGAATGAGGAATAATGTGGAGAGGAAGAATTAAAGAGGTGGTTGTATTTATAGGGGGAGGGAATTGGTGAAGTAGAGTATAGCTATGGAGGATTTTGGGAAACCGGATCTGGTTTTCTATTATTGAATCTCATCTCCCAAACGACTGACTTTTTTCTTAATTGGCGAAACCGTTGACAAATATTCAGGAGTCAAGAGAGACCCAAAACGAAGAGAAAAGGAATATATCTATATTGGGAGACTTTTTCATATATAAGATTTGAAGATGGAGACCTAGTTTGGACAACTTTTTGGGTATGATGAGTGTTAAAACGAAGCTATGATTCATATAACATTTTTTACTTTAATAATGAGTGATCACGAATGCATAGTCATGTAAACCCGTGAATGAGCAGCCTTGCACTGTAGTTATAATGGCTAAGTTATTTCACATGTTTAATAACGGTTTCAGGTTGGTAAGATTATCGATGGCAAACGAGCGGGGCGGGCGGATACTTTAATATTCATTTTTGTCTCGCACTAGGTGTGGGTCGGGATGGATAATATTTGTGTGGGTACGCGGTGGGGCAAATCGACCCACTATTACATATTATTTGAAAAAATACATGCAAAATTTTAATTTCTACGATAAAACAAAAGAAAAATACTTTATAAATGAAAAATAGTGATAATAGAATGGGTAATTGAGTCTAATATATAAGTTGAAAGATCAAGTCTAACTACTTGAAAAAAGTCACAAAAAGATAAATATGTATAGATATTGTAAGAAATTGAGATAAAATGAGTCAAGAATGGCCGACAGGGTGGGTTGGAAGTAGATACCCATACCCCGGCCTGCCATCGCGGTCAGATCGGGTGATATATCCAGCGGGCCGGGATCAAATTGTCATCGCTAAGTAAGACATCAGGTTGATGTATATGAATGATAGTGGGGAATGTCCGTACAGGTATCTCGATAGTCGATACCCATACTCATCCTATGGTAGGTCTGTTACAGGTAAGGTAATTTATAACGGAGTGGGGGTCGGGGTAGGTCCCCATTTGGGTATATAATTTAAAGGGAAAGTATTAGAAATATTCATTTTTCTATTAGCAAAATAAAAAAAATTCATCCCTATCTATTATCCTCTTGCGCGTTTTTTTTTATAAATCAAATGATTGCAGAAAGTAAAGAAGACGACGACGATCTATCGTAGCATGCCTCTAAGGTTAACGTAGTATGTTAATTAACCAAGTGATACGTCAAATCTATGTAAACTTCAAACCGATAAGTTAGTATTAATGCTTTTGGAATGAACTCATCTTTTAACGAGTTATCGCATTATATGACAACTCGTCAACTCCTACACCCTAAATTAAACAGCTTCTGATTTACTTCCTTCTCGTCTTGTGCTTTTGGAATTTTCCAATTTGGTTGATGCTCTGCCGGAAATTTCTTCCTGTAGCCTCCACTAATAATCGTCGTCGTGGTCTTTGGACAGTTTGTGCCCAATTCCGTTTGTTTTGGCTTGCTACGTACTACTGAGTGTCCCTTTCCAACACATACGGACGAGAAGGAGAAGAAGAAAGGATTGACGAAAGCTGTTCGGTTCGGCCCTATGTTTTCACGGTGAAGAAAACTTAGAATCTTGGCCGGCTGGCCAGTTTTGCTTGGTTTCAGTACACTTCATCTCATCAGCATGTATATATTGGAAAATTGGTAGTTATAATAATTTGAGTGGTTAAAATAGCTCATGTATAAATTGTATGGATTTTATATGATTTTCATATATATGTCCCTAAGCCAATTATTTGTTGAAATTTCCACATTCCCATCATACTATATATACATATATATATGAATTGTATGAATCTTATACTACTTTCTTATACCACATTTTTATACAATAAAAACACTATCACACAGTTCATAAGCGTCATGACTCTCGTCATATGAACCGTGACATTCCTACAGAAAGGAAGCTGGTCGGGGGAGTTGAATGTGTAAGGAGATTGTATAAGATTCAATATTATATCTCGAATATCTCTCAGTAGCTCTCAACTATTCAAAATTGTTAATACCAACTAATTCTTGATAATACGATATCGAAATATTTTTTATCAAAAGGTATCGTGTTCTAATACTCGCTACCCGATAATGTCGGATGGTGTTGTAGATTTGCCCACTATAGACATGCATTATGGGGTAGCTAGATAGGATGTACATACCAAAGTCCATATATATATATAGTATATAAATTATAAAACAGACGACATCTAATGAAAGACATCACATATATCATTCAACTCCAAGAATTTACAGCGCCGTAATTATATGATTACAATATTAATTACTAACCTTGAACCAAAAAGTTGACCCTTATATATTAACCAAGGTGAAAACCGCTGTGCATGTAATAAGGATAAATGTATGTCAAATCATTGTTGATGACGTGTCCATCGGCCTGCACGACTACGTATGATAAACCGACCAACCAATGAACACTTCGAGTTACACGTAGGTTTTTGGCCGGGAAATTATTATGAATTACATTATTGCTCGACTAATTAATGTCCTTTCTCTCCTTTCTCCTTTCTCCCCCTTCATTATATACTAATACATGTTTTCTACGAAGAATAAAAACGTTTCGTTGCTCAAAGAATCAAAATGCATGAATGCAGATGCTTTTTTGTGTTGATGATTAATGATGGTGGCTATCGATAACAGCTGATCATAATATTGTTTTATGTATCATAATTATTTATATGCTCTCTCCTATCGTTGACAAACAACAGCTTCAACGCTTAATTTTAGAGTTTCATCGGGTCACATAATAAAAATCAATTTCATTTGTCACAAAAAAAAAAAATCTGAAATTGTTTAAATGGTCGGTTAGCATTGCTAAATCAAAATCCGGTCACAAAATAGTGACATTTGGCACCAAGAAGGAAATATATATATCGATAGTTTATGGAAAAATATATTAATTATATGTATACACACTCAATTACCCTTTAATTTGCTTGTGAAGTTTGGTGATGTAGTATTGTAGCTACAATAGGTTTCGAATATTTTTAAACTAATTAAAAAGAAGTAGGTCTAATTTTCTTTAATTTATGTATTAGGTAAATGCTCCCCTTGGACATATCCGAAACTATAGAATCTAATATAAATTTAGGAATATGGACTCCAGCTCATTATAATTTACTGAATTTCCTATCTACTACTTCTTATGATAATTATGATATGTGTATATAAATTTGCAATCATTACTTAATTAGGTCGGATTGTCTTCATCCCGATCTCATACTTCGGTTCTATTTAGTGTGTTCTTCAGTTTGTAAGTTGGATTTGGATTGTTCATTTGGCACGAAAGATCCTCAATTTTCGTCATGTTTTTGTTTTTGATTTTTTGTCTCGGAGTTTCATAAACCTTCATACAATTAATTAATTGGTTGTGTGAAAAAATATAAATTACGAACCTTAATGTTTTTCAATTCGGTTGTCCAGTATTGAGGATAGAAATAATAACAAGTTGCTGGATAATGACACTTCCCTTTTGTACCAATACTATAGTGACACTGTTTGCATGTGAAGATGGGTACGTTTATATAATATAGGTCCCATTACATTTAACAAATAATTAATCGCCATTATTTTATACGAGAATTAAGCATAAATCGTGGATTACAGCTGTTGACCTCAGAGATTTAAACAATTGTTTCTTGCAAACGTGACTGTTGGTTGAGGCTGCGCAAGTTATTATTTCCCATGTCATATTTTGCAGGCTCACGGAGCTTTCTAACCGATCCTTTTTCTGTGCCTTTACCAAATGATTACTGATAAGATTTGTAGTGTTAGTAACTCGTATAACATTTATTATTGAATTTTTTTATATGGTTGTTGATATAATATTGGAGTTATCTATAATTGAGAGGTCTTGTGTTCAAATTTCAACGATTCACTTGTTAATTAATCACATGGTATTTCATATAAGTGCAAACTTCAAACAACATGAGTGACTTTTGTTTGAGAGGGTGTGCATTATTGAATCTCTATCAATAATTTGTGTTATTGGGACCAATTGATTCTTGACATTGACATCATCAACTATCACTCTCATAAGATCATTATCTTTTTTCATGTGGTTACGTTGGAATCATTATATGTAACGTACGAATCACTTGTTTTAGAGTTCCATATAAAAGATTTTCGTTTGAGGGAGTCTGTTAGCATGTAGGATAGGATCCTAACCACTCGAGTTATTAGATCAACTGGTTCTTGACATGTACATTATCGACTATCACTCTCATAAGATCGTTATCTTTTTCCACATGATTACGTTGGATACATTATATGAACTTACGATCACTTGTTTTGGATTTTGTTTTCTTAATCACAAGGATATACCATCGTCGATGCCTAGTTCGCTACTCCAATGCCCTAGACTTGTCTTGAACCATGAGTTTCTAGCTACATATGGGCTCAAATTTGAGTATCTTCAAATAATTTGTGTTTGATAGGCCGATACCACCATTACATGTATGTTGCTCGACACACCTCTTCTTTGTAATCTTGAGTCTAATCTGAAATTCAAATTAATCTATATATACAAGGAATCTAGCCAGACTATAACCTTCACTTCTTCATGCTAAATTTTTTAGCGAAATTGAATCGTCGTTAAAACACATACTCTTAAATTCTCTTCGTCGATTAATCCACATTGGATATCTAACTCCTAAACCTCATCAAACCTCTCTTCCTCTAGCTAGATTGCTTCCATGTGATTGTCCCATGAGTATGCATTCATTCCAGCAAACAAAAAACATGGTGCCAACTATTAGCTACTTCCATTGTTTGTTTCTATCCAAATTTTCAATTCATTCCCCCTTTTGAGTGTGAGGTCACTGACTCTTAGGTCTTAGTTTATTCTTTGGTGAGGCACGAGTGACCTATACCCAATCGTGTCCCGTCCCTAATGAAAAGTCAATGCCTATATTGTAATGTCAACTCCTAAAATTAATTTATTTAGTTAACAAATTTGACATAAAAATTGAAGCCTATCTCTAGCTATTCCTTTCTGACTTTTTGTTGTTGTGCATACTAAATATTATTTTTAGGACATATTTGAATAATCTTATTTCCTTCACCCAAAAAACTAAATATTAATTGTTCTAATATTGAATAATATATTGTTATTTTTAGGAGATATTTATTAATACTGGGCTATGTGTGGTTGGGAGTGGGTTCAAGCTGTGGATGAATTGATTTAGATTTTGTCCTTTCTTCCTCATTCGGTGCATGGGGGATTCTCCACCCTCCACCCTCCACGTCAGCTCCACATCACACAATAAAATACCAATTAATATTTAAGACGTATGACTAATATTTGTTATTCGTTTTAATTTATGCAATTTAGTTGGTATACTACTTGATTAGCTCTCGTAATGATAATAAAATTACGTATTTTAGCTTGTTCCAAGAATATTCCAACTTAGATGGATGTATGCTTAGAAACAAGTTCTACAATGATTTTCGATATATTTAATTGCCTTCTTATGATCAGAAACTCTAATTTCAGTAGTTTTAAGTGGGTACAATAGCTAGATGCATGAATATTAATCTTCTCAAACGAGAAGCAACAAGAAAACGAAGCAAGATTTTAGATACCGTAGATAAGTTATACATTGTTCTATACGTCCCAGTTTGAATGAGATAACTCGTGATTGTATACTACAATCTACAGACTTGTTATTTGGGATAGGCTCAAAAGCTCGTCTTCACGTACCGTTTGTCGGTCTTATTAGACCGTTAGAATGTGTTCTCAACGAGTTCAAGCGAGAAGTTGCAATCGAGGCATACTTTTATCAGTTGGCTAATAATTACATTACCCTTAACACTTACATATTTGCCGTACAACCAAATGTGCACTTATCTGAATTTGCATCGTCAACCACTAATAGGCATCATCGATCGAACCCGCAGCCAACATTGTCAAGACATAGAAGCCATTATTATTAGCTGATAGATTAATGCATGCTTCCCTCAACCTACTTAACTGATAATTGAGCTCTTGGATTCATGAACTAGAGTATGCAATCAATCATACTACTGTTCAAGAACAGATTCGTAGTGTTGGTTGATAGTTGTCAAGGCGTGCATTCATTAATTGTCAATCGATTCGACAGCAAAATTATTAGGTGAAAGTACATAATTGAGTAAATAATTGCATGCAAGCTTAATTATATTGTTCGCTGGATTTATTCTTAGGGTTTATTCTTTAGTCATACTGCTGACTGTACGAATAGGGTACGTAGATTAATTTATTAAGCAGACAAATTTTACCCAAAAAACTAATTGATTAAAGCAGACAAATTATTTCATTGGTTGAAGTTTCAACGAGAGCATGCACATGGGGAAAAAAATTCACGTGCATGCACGAAGAAATTTGGAGAAACCCTATTAATATATATCACGTCTATTTGGTGAATCATTTATATAGCTCGGTTTGGTGGGCTGGCTGCTATTTCCACGAAAAACCCCTCCATGCAAAAAAGCTTTGATATATATTTTCTTGAGTTTCCATGCACATGCTGTATAATTAATGTCTGTGTATTAGAATCGGTATGCCAATATGGTCAAGTCTCAAATCACATGCTCTGTGTTCAAATCGCGACCATTGGAATTTTCAGCTGTGGCCCCTCATGTTGTATAAGTATAACCATGAAAAAATCTTATGATAATGCTCAGGGCGACAATCGATCCGATCTGGGCCGAGTTTATATCTGATTTGAACTTCATTTGTTTGTTGATTGTTTGGCTCGAACTGAAACTTGGTTACGAAAGATCAAGCTAGATCGAATGAAAATAACGTATCTTTGTAAATACCATAATCGTAGTACCAAAATAATGATAAAAAGGTAAATACTTAAAAAGTAAAAAAATTGAACAACGTTCCTCATTACGAAAGTACGTACCTGCACCAAGTCAAGTCGGATCGCAAGCTTGAATGGCTGAAGCACGAGCTATCTAGCGAGACGAATGTCAAAACGGATTCCCCCCACCCCCTATCCTGATCCGAACACATAGAGCAAGTAACTATGTTCAATTTACAACACCTAGCTTCGTATCACTGCATCACCATCTTAATTTGATTACGTTTCTGGATGTGTAAGAAGTTGATCAGATGTGACTTATGAGATCTACCTTTCATATGTCTTCGAAATAACTCGCATCATTTCGCCTTATCTATCTGGCGGACGATGACAATGTTACACATACAATCTTTCAAACACAACGTTTATAGACTTTTTCAAAGTACGTGAATCATCATCCGGCCATCACCCAGGGACCGAAAAGGTTGAACATGAATTAATTAACATGATTGGGATCCACAGTGTGAAAATCATGGAATTCTTCTGCTGAACTTTGGGAGTAGAGAGAAGTAACCCCTTAAATAAACAACTAATTGAGAAGTTTAAGCCGCCTGCCCCGGTGGATGATCGATCGAGAGTCTCGAGACGACGACGACGACTTTAGCTGACTTTTGATAGACAAAACACCGCTGGGACAGTTTGTCTCTCTTCATTCTTGCATTGACTCGATCGACCAAACCCTATAAAAAACAAACAAAAGGGAAAAGAGAAGGAATTTCGTAAATGAATTAAATAATCAAAGTATAGGGAAAACATGGGCTGCTTCGTTTGACTTTAAGGGGCATGGAATATCGACCAATCAGGTCTCTTCAAATTCCCCTGGACGTACGTAATAAAAGACTTTTGAGGGCCATTTGTAGTAAATGACTGCTGGCTTTATTAGACGGACGAAGACCGGCAACTTCCAACTAATCTGCGGGCAAGCACTTTCCTCATCCAAGTGCTACGTGGAGAGTGCATTGGGTTGGATTCATTACCTAACCCGAAATCTGTTATTGTTGTGTCCAAATGGTAGTATGATACGTTGATATTCAATATCGGTATTTACAAAATCGTACCGGCGACCCGATCAAAAGACTAGTTTATTAATGGTGGTTTTATCTATTGGTACAGTATGGTTTTACAAACGCTAGAAAAAATATATTTTGTCCGTTTCAACCTTTAGGTTCAAAATCGAAGAATTTTGACTAAATTACTAATACCCATATTGTTTACTCTATCTATTTTTTTAGTGAATCTTATATAATTTTGCACAATTTCTTAGTAGTACAAAATTGAAAATCGGCTTGCCGTTTTTTCACTTGTTATAAATAACCGGCTAATAATTACTTTCCTTGTACCTATTTCGACCCCATCTAATTCTCATGTGGTCCGCCACCGTCTCTACGTACTCAGGGTCAGAGAGCATGAAGAAAGGTACAATCTTGATCTATATTTTTCAACGACAGACGCGTTAGAAGAAAATAGCTTCTCTTGTTGGAGTCAAAGTCAAGGCTTTTAGACTAATTCCAACATGAATCTTTTTCTGGTAAAATCAATAGCCAGGTAGTCGAATCAGTGGACCAATGGAGAGCAGTTGTTGTTCTTCCATGATTTACCTATAGTTAATTCAGTGCATATTAACTGTTTAAGCAGACTTTATAGTTGTTAACCAAAATGTCAAAAGTCATTGCCCTCCCCATTCCCATTTGTGAAAGCTAATTATTTCCATGAGTACATATGGTTTTAACCATTGAGTCGTGTACTTAGACATAAGTATTCTTCTCGTTCAGATTACTGGCTCCGTCAATGACACAAAACCCTTAGTAATCTAGGTTTAGAACTCTCACACTGTCAATTGGGTGTATATATTTACAAAACCACTCACAATAGGTTATCTCTAACAACACGGGTTTCATCATGAATGTTTTCACCAAAAGATAAGTACCTGGCCATGGCTAGGTCATAATGCGGTTTATGAGGATAGCTCGAAACTTATCAATGTCATCGTGGAAGAATAATGTGCATGCAATCACGACACATTTTTCTTGGTGTCATTTACAACGTGCTCACTGCAAATAAGAAAAGATTATATATCTTTCATAACTAGTAGAGAAAAAAATGTATTCTTGACCATATGATTTACAACCAAGGTAATCCATCATTGCTCTTTTATTTAATTATTATAGATATGCTAGTGAATCATTGCATTTCACTCTTCAGGGTTATTATTGAAATGTTAAGAAAAAAGGGGCACCAGAAGTCAATTTTGTACCAGAGAACCAAATAGCCCAAGCCGATTTGTAAAAAGGCAAAGCAAGGGCCCATAAACAAGGAAAATTAAGCCCAATAATACTAGAACGTACAGGCCCACTCTCCGAAACCTTACGGACTAAATCCCGCCAACATTTTCTAGCGCGCAGCACCATCTCAGGCTCTCAGCACTCAGCAGACTGAAAACTTCAGAGGAAACTGCGAAAAGCAATAGAAGCAAAAGCCGGCGGCTATCCACCGGAGGGGTGAAGAATTGAAGATTGCAGGAGGTCTCCGTATTGAGTTTAAAAGGTATTTCCTTCCTCTCGTCTTCTCTGCTAGATTCCGTTGCTTCGTTCTGTTTCCGTATTGGGGGAATTCGGGAAATCGCCGGTTTTAGGTTTTGCTGAACGAAAATTTGGAATTGGAAGCCATCTAACCGTCATGAATCTAGAATCCAGAAACCTGTAAAGAGTTTGACCAGCAGTATCTGTATTCGGTTAGCCGCTGGCTGTAGCAGATCCGGGAGAATGGCTTACTGTCCAATTTTGTTAAGGAGTAGAATTGGAAGGTACGGGAGAGTTCTAGTAGATGCCGAATCTGATTAGGATCAAGTTTGATTGGATGGTTGAAAGTGAAAAAACCATGCTGATTTCGTCTTGTTTCGTATTGTCAGAGTAAGGAACTCTGAAACTTTGCTCATTTCAAGGTTAAATGTGTTATCTCAGCAGCATGGCTATCATTACAGCTATTAGCTTGTTCGTTTGGGTTATTGAATCGATTTCGAGGATAAGTGCTGCAACTAGAGTGCTAAAATAAGGAGCAGTATCAGGGGTTGATCTGCAAAGTTGCAAGTAATATAGTACTTGAAAGTTTGTAGGCATGGTGAAGGGTCAAACTTAACAGGTAGATAGAACTATGTGTAGCTAACTAATCACCAAATGCAGATATCAAATCCTTTTAGAGGGTTTATTGCTTAGTTGTCGAAATTGAATTGGGTTTGGTTGCATTCTATACTTTGGAGGGAAAGGTTGTTCAAATTTCATAACGGCGTATTGATTACAGTTGAAATGTGTTTAATGAAGGAAAGATGAAGGCAGGAAGGAAGAACTTGAAGAGGGGAGCAGTTAATGAAGATAGCTTAACGCTTCAGGATGGTCAAAGCATCATGCGGGTGCTATCACTCCGAGGCTCCAACCTAATCGAGGTATGGTCTCCTTTTGCTCTGGGGAAATAGCTTCCTTTTTCTGCTAAATTGAGTGTTAATACTATGTATGTGTGGTTCTTTCTAGGTGGCGGACACGAAAGGAGAGAAGTCCTTAGCTTTGTTTCCAGCTAAGTTTCAGAAGAGCATGTGGATCAAGAATGGTTTGTTACTGAATCATTCAAATTCAGATCGAGTAGCTCTCTTAACTATCTTTCAGTTGCTTTACTTCTACTTGCTGTATTGATAACTGGCAGGAAGCTTTGTAGTCGTCGATGGAAGTGGGAAGGAAAAGGCGATCGAGTCAGGCAGCAAGGTAACCTGCATTGTTACCCAAGTTCTGTTTCATGAACAAGTCCGCAAGCTTCAGAAATCTCCTGAATGGTTTGTAATTCCTACCCCAAACATTGTTCCTTCTTGTTTTCTTTCCCAGTCTTGCCTTTCGGGGTCATATATATTTGGCCTAAACGTGCAGGCCTGAAATTTTCAAGGAAGATAATATCAATGGAAGAGCTCATGCAGAAGCCATTACAAGCCAAGAAGCAAACCAGCTCAAGTCATGTGGTGATGAAGAAGAAGAAGATACGGATGATGATGGGTTGCCACCATTAGAAGCCAACACGAACAGGGTCCAACCACCATTTATGGATTCAGGTTCAGGATCTGATTCTGATTCGTGAATTTACATTTGCTTCAAACACTTCCTGATCTGAATTTACTGTCTGATTCTTAAATATGAAGAATTTCTCTGGTTGTGTCAATCTTCTACTGGCCTATATCTAACCGCATTTTTACTGTTAAGGTGCGTTTATACGATACTCCCAACTTCATAATCTTCATTTTGATCATAGGATCCAGTGATCCAAATTGCCCCCATTTGCATGGATACTAAAAGCTACGTGTAAAAATCAGCACAATACATACAAAAACTAACGTGTCATCCATCTTCCTTAACCCTGGCTCTCTGACTCCCACCATACACGTACTCTTCATGCAAACCCCTCATCGATCTCCGCTATATAAACATTTAAACCTACCACCGCCACCACACTTTGATTTGCTCTCTGTTTCATGCCCGGATAACAAAACAATCAGCAGAGAAACTCGACCATGGCTGCAATACTCCGCCGGTTCACCCTACCGATAGCAGCGGCAGCATTCCTCCTGCTCGTTGCAGCCGCCACCACCGAAGCATCCTCTATCCGCCGCACCACTGTGATTATCGACCAGCAGAACCAAGGCAGAGGTGGCGGCAGTGGAACTGGTGAGGAGGGCGGTGGCCGGAGGTGCAGGGAACAGTTTTTGGAGCAAGGCAATCTCTGGCACTGCCAGAGCTTCATGGCGGAGCACACGAAGCAAGGCGGCGGGACCAAGCACTTGAAGAGCTGTTGCAAGCAGCTGAAGAAGATGGACATGGAGTGCACTTGCAGGGGGCTGGAGCTTTCCATCCGCCAGATGGAGGCCGCGGCGAAGCAAGGCGAGATGCAAGGGGAAGATATGAAGCTCATATGGCGGATCGCGAGTAACCTCCCCGGCGCTTGCAAGACTTCCCCTGCCACCTGCGACGAGTTCTCCGGCCACGGCGGCGGTGGCAGCCTATATCCCGCTCTTGAAACATTTCTGTAACTTTTGTACGACGTCGTAGGATGGCGACGATGAATAATAATAATCAATTTCCAAAGGTTACTTTGGACTTTGATGTTTTCTTTACTTTTTACCTTTTACCGCTAAAGGCCGCGGTAACGCTAACTCACACTCACGCATCACGCATGTCGCATTAATAGGATAGGAAGTTAGGGACAAATAAAAATCAAATTTTGCGCCACCCATTTCAAACGGCCGGCGAATTCAATTCCCCAAATCGGGAATTCTTGAGAAGGGCCGACGTCTGCCATGGCGTTCGCAGCCGTAGCTTCTCCTCCGTCCTCTCTTTCTCTCTTCCCCACCAGCCGCAGCAGCAGCTGGCCGTCTATCCACAAGCTCAACAATGGCTCCTGCGCCAAAAAGACCTACAGTCTCACAGTCAAATCTTCACTAGATGAGAAAACGCCTAAATCGACCGCAGGCAAGCAGAGCTCCTGGGTTAGTCCCGACTGGCTCACTTCCCTGACTCGGTCCCTAACACTCGGTGGCAGAAACGACGATTCCGGCATCCCCGTAGCCAGCGCGAAGCTAGAGGACGTCAGCGACCTCCTCGGCGGAGCTCTCTTCCTCCCTTTGTTCAAATGGATGAACGAGTACGGGCCGATTTACCGCCTGGCCGCCGGCCCCAGGAATTTCGTGATTGTTAGTGACCCAGCGATTGCCAAACACGTTTTGAGGAATTACGGTACTAAATATGCGAAGGGGCTCGTAGCTGAGGTCTCTGAGTTCCTCTTTGGGTCGGGTTTCGCCATTGCCGAAGGTCAGCTGTGGACGGTAATGTACTGCGCTTTGTTTAAATTCCAATTTGAATAACGAATCTCGTGTTTAAATAGACTATTGGGTAGAACGCCTCAATTCGTTGGTATGATTTTAAAAACGAGTCTCATACTTATCTGTTTGCATTGCAATGGCAGGCGAGGCGGAGGGCGGTGGTTCCATCGCTGCACAAGAGGTATCTATCTGTGATTGTCGACAAGGTGTTCTGCAAATGTGCTCAGAGAATGGTGGACCAGCTACAAGCTGATGCTATAAGTGGCAATGGTGTCAACATGGAAGCCAAGTTCTCCCAGTTGACTCTCGATGTAATTGGGTTGTCAGTGTTTAACTATAACTTCGACTCTCTGAATACTGATAGCCCAGTGATAGATGCTGTCTACACTGCTCTGAAAGAAGCAGAAGCTCGTTCCACTGATCTGTTGCCATATTGGAAGGTGAGTATTCATTTGGATCTTCTTGGTGTGTGGATTGTGATGTTGTCTTAAGGGTTTTGATGGTTATGGTTTGTGTTGCAGATTAAGCCTCTGTGTAAGGTGATACCAAGACAAGTGAAAGCTGAAAGAGCTGTTACTGTTATAAGGCAAACTGTGGAAGAGCTGATCGCGAAGTGTAAAGAGATTGTGGAAAGTGAGGGTGAGAGGATAGATGGGGAGGAATATGTTAATGATGCTGATCCGAGCATTCTTCGGTTTTTGCTTGCTAGCAGAGAAGAGGTAAGACAATGGGGTTTCATGATTTGTGGTTTGCTTTCTTCCTCTTTCTCATTTTATACTTGCTGTTGCTTATTATCTTGCTGCTGAACTGGTCGATGTAGGTTTTGAGTGTACAATTACGAGATGATCTCTTATCAATGCTAGTTGCTGGACATGAGACAACAGGATCAGTATTGACCTGGACATTGTACCTTCTGAGCAAGGTATGCCATCTGTTGATACTCTAATGCTTGTGTTTAGTCTTACAAACTGAACTTCAAAGCCTGACACTGGTATAAAAGGAATAAGTAGGGGTCAAAGAGTCATGCATGTTGGACTGAATTGGAGCGAAGTGATCCGGATTGAATGGGATCCCATTAAATACAGAAGGGTTATCTTTATTTCTTTCAAAAGCCAAATCCTATGTGAAGATTGTGGGCTTGCATATGTCAGCTGCTCTACAATGCATGATCTTTTCATCCTGAAAACCATTTACGCAATGTTGAGCCATTCTGCTTCTAATATGACTTCTTGCAGGACTCTTCTTCATTGATGAAGGCACAACAAGAGGTCGATAAAGTATTAGAAGGAAGACCGCCTACCTATGAAGACGTAAAGAATCTAAAGTTTTTGATGCTCTGCATACTTGAGTCTATGCGCCTCTATCCACATCCTCCTGTAGGTTGCATTTTCTTCCTGGCTTTGAATTTCAGCTTAGCTTGATATGTAGAAAGAAAAGGGAGAAGATAAAGTCGCATGTATAGTTACTGTCCAAATTGTTTATAGCTTCTCTTGTCCCTGTTCCAGGTACTACTGAGACGGGCTGAAGTTCCTGATGTGCTTCCAGGCGATTACAAGGTCAATCCTGGTCAAGACATAATGATTTCAGTGTATAATATCCATCATTCCTCTAAGGTAATAGAGAACATTACATGCTTCCCAGACTCCTCATTTTATATAAGGTTTGGCCTTCATGGTGGAGCCTGTTTGTGCCTTCATGTGTGCCCTGAATGTATTAAGTGGCTGATGTTCTAATCTGACTCTTGCAAGGTGTGGGATAGAGCAGAAGAGTTCATCCCAGAGAGATTCGGCACAGAAGGCCCTTTACCAAATGAATCAAACACAGATTACAGGTATTCTTTCTATGAAGTCGTGTGTCTAACTTCTCACTTGCATAGCACCCAGGCGATTCTGATGTCTGAACTTTGCCATGCAACACATTTCAGGTTCATTCCATTCAGTGGAGGACCGCGTAAATGTGTTGGTGACCAGTTTGCTCTTCTGGAAGCCATCGTTGCCCTCACGATCTTCCTCCAAAACATGGATTTCAAGCTTGTCCCAGATCAGAAAATCAACATGACCACCGGAGCAACTATACACACCACTAACGTAAGTGTACAGAGATCTAACTGCAGAATCTTTATGGAACAGTTTGATGAAGTCTTTTCACGCAAGGATTATATACTCTTTTGGTCGTTTCCAGGGATTGTACATGAAACTCAGCCAGAGGCAAAGTAAGCAAGCATCGTTAGCTTCATCATCATCATCTTCTTCTTCAAGGTAAATCACAGAATTGTACATAATATACTCTACTCATATCTATACCTGTAAGCGTGGCAGTTCGTGGAAACTAGAGATGCATTCCTGCCATTTGTCTCTTCCTGATCGATCATAACTGATCAAAGGATGAACTTCCTATATGATTCTCTTCGATAAGTAGTAGCATCATTGAGTTTTGCTTGCCTAGTAGCCGTTAGTGCTCTGAAGCTTATTGAGTGAGGAGTTGCTTTCTTGCGGCCTTAGAATCTCTGGTGAGTTCCTTCACCTTCCGAATTGGAAGAATCAATCCCCTGCCCCTCTGCAATCTCTGGTGCCCTAGGCGATCTCTCGTTGCCATCAACGGCAGCAATGTAGCTCCTTCTGGATCGCTTTTCTCGCTTGAATGAGGTATCAAGCGTGAAATGATATCATGGGTATCCCTCACGATCGTCTGATTATTAATACGATTTAGACGCTTGTCCTCGACTTTCTACTAAAAAAAAAGTGTGAAATGATAAAATGTCAGGCAAACAACGTTGAGTAATAAATGGATTTCAACATGTCACTTCTCCTAGGAGGTATTTAAAATCCAACCATTATAACACGAATTCGGCTCAAAATCAACCCGCTAATGGATTTTGAGAAGGAATCCATGAGTCCAAATTCACTACCCCATACTGCCCCTATAAATCCGAAGTAAACATCACACGTGAATCCTGTTTCCACAAAAAGCTGATACCCTCATTCATCGGTTGCGGAATCTGCCAAACACACTCATTTTGAAGCCATCGCATGATCCAATCAATCGCCATCTCTCTCGCGTGTTAGTTTTCGATAAAAGCGGGAGGGGAGAGAAACGAATTGAAGAAAGAGAGAGAGAGAGAGAGTGATCCAATCCAAGCAGCCATGGAAGACGAGAGCTCGGAGAGCCGGAAGAAAGCCAAGCTGGCGATAATCGAGCTCGCCAACATGATCAGCGTCCCCATGTCCCTTCACGCCGTCGTCCGCCTCAATGTCGCCGACGCCATCTGGCAGGGCGGCGCCAACGCCCCTCTCTCCGCCGGCGAGATCCTCTCCCGCCTCCCTCCTCGGACTATTTCTTCCTCCGCCGCATCCGCCGGTGATCCGGAGAATCTCCAGCGGATCCTCCGATTGCTCTCCTCCTACGGTGTGTTCGACGAACACATTCTCGCCACCGCCGCTGGCGAGGCCGGAGAGAGGAAGTACTCGTTGACGGAGGTCGGGAGAACTCTCGTCACGGATTCCGACGGGCTCTCCTACGGGTCGTACGTCCTCCAGCACCACCAGGTCGGCCGCTCATCACCTCTTTCCTCCGGTTTATTATTGTGAATTTGCCACCTTATTTTGGAGAGACGACAATTTGATACCTTAACTTTATTAATGTAGTCGCTTGGAACCAACTATGTTTAGTTTTCTCCACTGTGTATTAACTATAGAAGTGGTTGATAAGGGTATCAAAATGTGATACTTGAATGGTTGGTTAGGTCATGTGATAGTATTACATGTGAAACTATTGGCATTGATAAGTCGGGTTTCGCCACTTAAAGATCACTAGCAAATTCGGGTTAAAATTTCACCTTCCGAGATTTCTAATGTTACTAGACTACTATCTTAACCTAGTCTTCCTAGGTATACCATAACCTAAAAACTAGAGATTCTAATTTCATACGTCCTTATAAGTGACTGTGCTTTGTAACATTAATTGAATTAGGATTTGTATTTTCATGTAGTAACCTTGTGAAATCGACCCCGTCATCAATGACGCTAATTATGTCTATGTGTGTAGTCTTCTTCAAAAGCACAATCCACCTCTTTAACTAGTGTCCTTATTAGAGTGTAAAAATGTAGAACTTAAAGGTACCAAAATGAGCAAATCATGAAAGTTATAGGACTAGAACGACATCTTCCCTTTTACTCGCTAGTCGCTACTTACTATACACCTAATGGCGAGGCGGCAAAAATGAAATTGACTGGTCAAGAACTGACGGCGTTCGAGCAGGACGCGCTGATGAGGGCGTGGCCGCTGGTTCACGAGGCGGTGGTGGACCCCACGACGGAGCCGTTCGCGAAGGCCAACGGCGAGCCGGCGTACAGCTACTACGGGAAGCAGCCGGAGATGAACGAGCTGATGCAGAAGGCCATGTCCGGCGTCTCCGTGCCGTTCATGAGATCCATGCTGGACGGCGGCTACGACGGGTTTGACGGCGTCAAGAGGTTGGTCGACGTCGGCGGGAGCGGCGGGGATTGCCTGCGGATGATCCTACGCAAGCATCCCAACGTCCTCGAAGCTATCAACTTTGATCTGCCCGAAGTTGTGGACAAAGCGCCTGCCATTCCCGGTGAGAATCAATTGTCAGCAATTGCGTCATTTTTTATGAATACATAAATAAATAAATCTAATTAGTGTCAGTGATAATATAAATTAGTATAGATATAGGTTTGTAATATTAATAATTTTGGTGGGTGTGGAAATGGGTGCAGGAGTGACTCATGTTGGTGGCGACATGTTCAAGTCCATACCTAACGCTGATGCCATCTTCATGAAGGTCAGTTACTTTACTCATTTCCTTTCTATACCTCTGTAGATCGAATCGAGATAAGATCGGATTATATTTTTCCTTGTCTTATAGTCTTTCACATTATCTTCATTTTCGATTCGTGGTCCAATCTTGTTTGTGTTTTTGCAAATTTTTGGTGGGTTATGCAGTGGATTCTGACGACCTGGACCGACGAGGAAGTGAAGGCGATACTGTCGAACTGTTACAACGCGCTGCCGGAAGGAGGGAAGCTGATAGCCTGCGAGCCGATGCTGCCTAAGGACTCCGACGACAGTCACAGGACGAGAGCCCTGTTGGAAGGAGACATATTCGTGATGACCATCTACAGGGCCAAAGGCAAGCACAGGACCGAGGAAGAGTTCAAGCAGCTTGGTATGGCTGTTGGGTTCTCAAATTTCAGGGCGTTGCACTCTGTGGATTACTTCCACACCGTGTTGGAGTTCCAGAAGTAGCAGTAGCAGAGCGGATTAGTTATGTGAACTCCAATTTTATTTTAGCCGTCATTGAAATGCTTGGTTATGTGATGTGGCCATGTGGGTAAATCGATAATGTTGGCTTTATGGAAGCTATATTAGCTTATGAATATTACAAGATACACTAATTCCCTGGACTATTTTATATATGTTGTTATTTAGTCGGAAAAAGGTATGAATCATCATTTCCTCATAACCTCATAACGTTAATGCTATAAGTACACACCAAACCTTAATCGTGCCATACATAAACCAACATCGAATGCGACTGTGCAGGCTAAAAGTAACCCTATAAATTAAGATTGTAAACACTCGGCTAAAACAACATGGGAGTTGATAAAGGTCGTCCTTAAAATTACTATTGATCGTCCTAAAAAATAACAAAGTTACACTTTTAACCTTTTGACATTTTTAGCAAACAAACATCACTTTAACTAAAAAAATGAAAAACACTCAATTTCCCACACTCTCGAATTCATCGTTGACATTCTCGAGTCGTAATCGTTGAGAATACGTCCGAATCATGAGTAGCGACTCCGACGAGGTAAAAATCTTATTTTTTTTCAAAAAAAAATCCAAAACCCCTCAACTGAAGCCAATTTTCGGTTGTACCATGGCTCAACCTAAGCCAATTTTCGGTTGGTCCATGGTACAACCGAAAATTGCCTTAGGTTGAGCCATGGTACAACCGAAAATTGGCTTCGGTTGAGGGATTTTGGGTTTTTTTGGATTTGTTTGGTTTATATCAATAATTTTCTATTCTTTTACTACGATTTATGATTCGATCCATAAGATAATTTGTTGAATTTTGGTTTATATATTTTTTTAGATTTATGGAAGGGGGAGGAGTTGTTTGTTTTGTGTTTGATTTTGAAATTCAAAATGGGCAATTTGGTAAATTACATATTAAGTTAGGACGATGGTTAGTAATTTTTAGGACGACCTTTAACCATTCAGTAAAACATTACCCTCTTCGGTTGTTGTCTTAAGACCTATATAGGAACGAGAGTACGAGACAATGGGTGGTGCTACTGCTATCTATAGTGAAAGGTGGGGCTAACAGGGCAGGCAGGATTCACGATGGATCGATGGTGGCTGTGACGAGACAAAAGAAAGAACAGATAGAAAAATTCAGTAGCAGACTCGTGCCTCTTTTCGTTGTTCTCGCCGGGGTTGTTTTTTTCTCTGATTCAATGGGCGGTTGGTGGGTGTTCCTCTGTTCGATGATCTCCACGTGTTTCCAACACCAAAAAAAAAAAAATAATAATAAGGGCACGCATGTAAATGGTTAACAGAAACTCAAAATGCAAATGAGATAAGAAATAAGAGGTGTCTTTATGATACACTTGTGGATTTTTATATCTTCAACCGTGCCTTATAATTGTCATTTACGATCTAATTAATATATAATCACAGAAAAAGAAACATATAACGCCCGCCATTATACAAAAAAATAATAATTCATCTAACGATCAACATAATGATATATTTATGAGCAAAAATATATTAATTGTTTGTAATTATAGATTACATTGTCAAATTTAAACAAACGTAAATGATTATGTTGATATGACTTGAATCGGACTATCAGCCGCTACGACTGGTAATCGAGGGTCTCGCTGTAATCTGTAATCTCCTCCTTGATATAGTGAAATCGGCTCTCTCTCGCCCGTGGACGTAGCTAACACACATCGTGTTAGTGAACCACGTAAATCGTGTGTCTGTGTTTTTTCGATTCTCGCTTTCGTATTCTCGTTTTATCGATTCCGGCGATTTCCCGATCCGTAGCGGCGCGTTTATAACCGATTAGATTTTCAGATTTCATGTCTAAAATGTTGTATACATCTAAAACTTAACATCGTTTGTACAAAAGACGACCCAACTACGTCGGCACGAAATAGATTTGCCTCAAAAGTTAACCAGAATGGACTCCTCCTCCTACCAATAAAGTCCTTTTAAAAAGGGAAGAGAGGGCGAGGCAAGAAATAAATGACTAAAGAGTGAGACTAAAGTGAGCGAGACGCCATTAGAAGTCAAAGAGGAGCTAGCAATGGCCGGCGAGTGCTCGGAGAGGAGGAAGAAAGCCAAGCTGGCGATTCTGGAGATGGCACACATGATCACCGTCCCCACGTCACTCACCGCCGTCGTCCGCCTCAACGTCGCCGACGCCATCTGGCAGGGCGGCTCCAACGCCCCTGTCTCCGCCGCCGAGATCCTCTCCCGCCTCCCTCCTCCCGCCTCCGGCGCGTCCCCAAATCCCCGGAGCCTCCAGCGCATCCTCCGGCTCCTCTCCGCCCACGGCGTGTTCGACGAGCATATTGACGCCGCCGGCGAGAGGAAGTACTCGCTGACGGAGGTCGGGGAGACTCTGGTCACGGATTCCGACGGGCTTTCTTTTGCCCCGTACATCCTCCAGCACCACCAGGTAGGCCCCCATTGCTTTTTCTTCCATAATTTTCTTTTGTGCAAATTCATTGAATTAAAATACAATTTTTTTCATTACAACCACAAAAAATTTAGAAATTGGTCATCCTATTAAATAATAAGACTGTTTGTTTGTATCCTTTTTAGAGAATTTAGAAGTTGAAAGGTCATATTTATCTTTGGACGTGGAATTCTAACCGATCAATTTAATTTAAAATTGGATTATTTTGAGTTAATTGTATCAAATTTATTTGATTGTCAAAAGAAAATCTTGATGAATCAATTTACTTGGGGTCGTTTGGGTGGATCATTTGAAAAATGAGACAATTTGGCCAATTGTCTCATTTTACAAAACGAGTCATTTAAAATGAGTCACTTCGAATTGTCTGCCTCCACCCAAGACAGTTGTAAATGACTCAAAACGACCCAATTTGAAACTTTCCAGGCAGAATAAGTTCGTCTAAATTTGGCGAGATTATCTCAAAACGAAACAATTGGGTCAAATTGATTCATTTTGAGTCAAATTTCAATTATCTGTAGTGTGTGCAGTTATTTCGAAATGACTAGTTTCATAAAATGATATAATTTATCAAATTGTCTCTCCTTTTCGAATTCATCCATCCAAATAACATTTTAGATAAAATCAGGTTGGTCCAGTAGTAGTAATGTAAGTATGATCAAATTCTATCTATATTTGAGCAGGAGGAGCTGATGAGTACATGGTCGCTAATGCACGAGACGGTGACGGACCCGACGACGGATCCGTTCGTGAAGGTGCACGGCGAGGCGCCGTACGATTACTACGGGAAGCGGCCGGAGATGACGGAGCTGATGCGCAAGGCAATGTCCGGCACCAACGCGCCCTTCATGAAAGCCATGTTGGAGGGCGACTACGATGGGTTCGACGGTGTAAAGAGATTGGTCGACGTCGCCGGCAACAATGGCGATTGCCTACAGATGATCCTGGAAAAGTACCCTCACATCGAACAAGGAATCAACTTCGATCTGCCGGAAGTCGTCGGCAAAGCGCCTGAAATTCCTGGTGAGAATAATCACCCACCACTCACTATAGTTGTGTATTTTGGAGACATTAAAAAATACCTTGATTCGTGTCAACTCGACTGTGTACATGTGTTTAAACGGATTGAAAAAGTATGTCCTCAACCTGTCGTATGAATTATTTTTGTCTTCATTTGACAGCTTAGAGTGTTGCGTAGTTGAAATCCTATATGACCCGATCCAATTTGTGGTTATAGATTTTACATAAAATGCAACTCGGTTACCGGGTAAGCAGTCCGGTTAAGCCGAACCGGAATGTTTTCCACCCATACTTAGAGAGTTGAGATGACAACCATCCACTAATATGAAAAAGAAAAAATAATACATTATTATCATTATTATGTTGATTTTTGCCCCATTATTATTTGCAATAATGCAATCCGAAAAGGGAAATCCACAGAAAATCTTATGGATGAGAAAAATGGTTGGGTGAAAATGGTGCAGGAGTGACCCATGTGGGTGGAGACATGTTCAAGTCCATACCTAGTGGCGATGCCATCTTCATGAAGGTCAGTTCATCACATTTTCCCATATCCCAAATATTCATTTGTAAATAGTTGCCTTAGTATGCATTGGACAATTATGGTTCGCGGAACACTCTATTCAACGATATAAACACGTGCTCACAAAAGAGACACATAAACATTATAGTCAAATTTCATGTCATGCTAATAATTTTTTAAGTTTATCAGTGCATTTCAATAACTCTCATTATTGCAACATATTCAAGAACGAAGTCGATATAATAGTCAAATTTCGTCAATGCATCAAAAAAATAACTCGTCCGTCATCAACTCATGCAGTGGGCTTTGACGGCGTGGACGGAGGAGGAATGCAATAAGATACTGGAAAACTCCTACAAGGCGCTGCCTGAAGGAGGGAAGATGATCGTCATCGAGCCGGTGCTGCCGGAGCAGAGCGACCACAGTCTCAGGACTCGAGCCCTGCTGGAAGCCGACATTTTCATGATGACCATTTACAGGGTCAAGAGCAAGCAGAGGACTGAAGAAGAGTTCAAGCAGCTTGGTCTGGCGGTTGGCTTCTCAAACTTCAAGGCGTTCTACTATGTTGACTACTTCTTCACTCTCATGGAGTTTCAGAAGTAAACAGGCTATTAAAAGAGTGCACATGTTTATGGTACGTACTGAATTTTGGATCCATACACAAGTGTATCAATTACGAGATTGTAAACCTTATATCAATAGCACTTGTCTATTAGGCTTGTTGAATTCGTATTATTAATAAGACGAGATTCGGAGATCCATATCGTATTGTTGTATATGAATCATTAAGCTAAATAACAGTATCAGCTCGATGTTGTAGATGTTACGTGTGTGTGGTTAGTGGCGTTCTTTGTCTACGTGTCTAAGGCTCTAATGACATAATCATAATCATTAATCATTATGATCATAATCAGGAAACTCAGGAGCAAGTTTTGCTCTTTCAAGCCATTGATCTCCGTTGATGAAGGAAACATCCACGAATGGAGCAGCTTCATCTTGGGTCACAAACCATCTCATGCTACATCTACCTCGAACCGAAAACCCTAAACCAGAGACTGATGAAAATGAACTACTAGACTCACTAGATCAAACTTGATACAATCCTCAGCGCGAAGGCAAGCATTATAGCTCACAAGCAGATTCGGCCATCGTGTATCTTTCACAAGATGCAGATGTCGTCGCGACTTAAACAAGTTAAGCATGTTAAGAGCTTTGAATACATGGATTGAAACAAAGCTTATGTTGTAGGGTGTGCTCTACGTTCCGATACAGGTAGGGAAGGAGTCTCTTAGTAGTCATTGGTCTGGTCAACTATGTACTTCTCCCTCCCCTATATGATCCCTAGTCTATACACTTGAACAAGCCAATTCAACATACATCCTTAGAATTACCATGAAAAACTCACTAATAAGCTCATTTCCCTCTTTACAAGATAAAATTAATGATAAGGAACTCACTGCGCTTCATTACGAGACCTCCTCTTTACTACTACTTTGGTTAAGAATTCGACAATCGGGGGACGTGACTGGTTTGTGCAGCATCGACGTCCCTTCGAAGCACACCATCTGGCAGAAGTTCTTTCGGTACCTGATTAGCTGCATGGGGGATGGAAGGATTAGAAGAGACACATGACGTTTCTGCAGGGAGGGGGGAGATGGTGAGGTTCATTCGTCCGTACCTGGTCTGGTTCTATCCTCTCGAAACCGAACTTCTGGGTCCATATGGACTTTGCTTCCTCCGCGGCTGGGAGGACAAGGCTCTGAACATTCAAGAGCGACAATAGCTTCTCGATGCAGGAAAATAGCAACTGGAAGTATCCCTGCGGAAAGAAGAGAAACAGTTTTCATCCATAAGAGCCTCTCTTTCTGCCTCAAGGGAATGCATGCATTGCTGAGAGGTCTCACCTTGCCATGGTTAGTTTTGTTAGTCGCAACCAACGGAAGCTCAGCAACTTCTTGCCCAAAAACTCTCAGTATTCCAGCCGACACAACGAAAGAGCTGCAAGGATCAGGGAGGATAAGAAATGGGATTTGTCAGGACTCAAAATCAAACCAAAAAAAGTGGGTTGTTTATGTGAAAAATAACTCAATAAGAATCCCTACTTGACTGTTAGTAGTGCACAATACATTCCACCATAATCTTGGCCTTTGGAGTTCTTCCTGAGAGAGATGAAGGTCGAAAGCTCATCAGGCTGAAAATCGGAACTGAAGAATGTTATATAAGAAAATGTAGAACTTACCCATAGACCATTAAAGGAATCAGATCACGGCCAGTTGTTAAATCTACAATTGGGTCGAAACATTCCTGCCAAACATAAATAAAGAAACTAAGTTAATGGATACAAAATTTCCCCTGGTCATAGTAATTGTTCCATCTGGATATTGTTTCAGCAGAATAAGAACTCAAATATAAGTTGGAACACGCACATTTCTTCCCTCTAACTTCGAAGAACTAGTCATGCACTTAACAATTTTAAGAGCCGATACCTGAAAGATTGCCAGGGCTTGAGATAACAGCAACTTATTTTCAGGAGAAGCAAATTTTCCACTGACCACTCGCCATCTCACATCAATATTCTCAGCGGTTCCCAATCCTTTCTCCACGTACTTATTCTTCATTACGTTCAAAACAGAGTCTTGGAGTTTCTCAGCACCATGACTTAACAACTTCTGTAGAGAAGAATGAATGCTGCTGCACTCCGAGCAACAAAACCATTCTCCTTTCGGCAATTCCTGTCAAGAAACATAAGCACGAATATTCAGATTTTCAGGAGAACAGAATACCATTATACAACAGATAAGAGCGGACAAAACAATGTGATTTAGATGTTGCACCTTTAGATTAGCCATTTTGTGACTCCTCAAACAGCCAACATGAAATTCCTTCTCACACTGAATAACACAAAAAAGAAAGTTAAAAACAGTAGAACAGAAAAAAAGGAAGCCATTGACATGGACCTTTTCCATATTCATCAAAGGAACTTAGGCAAGGAAAAAGAGATTGTAAAGTAAACTACCTGATCACAAATTATGATCGTGCGTGGACCAAACCCTGATCTGCTGAAATCATAACCTCTGCAAAAAATCGAAATTTGCTCATTCTGAGGCACATATCAACCATCAAACTAGTAGTGTGCTGCAATTGTAATTCAGAACTAGTCCACAGTGGTTCTATACCTGCATAACACACATCCACTAAGATCAGCTTCTATGTTTTTCACAATACGAATGCATCTCTGCGCTATTTCTTCTATTGGATCAGCTCCAGGTATCCTTCCAGCAGCAACGGCATTGGCTTTATGCTCAGCAAACTTTTCCTTCTCAAACATGTTCTGACAGTAATGGCAATACCAGTCACCACGGGGAATATTCGACAAAGATGCACAGTCTACATAAAGCCAAAAAATTCAATTGTTAATTAAGATTGAGAAAAAGGTGCAGACACAGGATTGACAAGGTGGAAAATAAATTTACATTCTCATAGAAGGTTTGCACTTTACTTTTATGAAAGGCCCGAGGGCATCCATCACAAAGCACCAGATTCCCACCATCTGCACATATAATGCAGAGGTCATCATTGTCCTTGGCAGAGTACTTGCGACGCATGGAGAGAGATATCGCCAGTTCATGGAGAGACACGCCATTTGATGTGTAAATGTATGCATATCTGCCAAGAAAGCCAAAAAAGCCTTCAGCATGAGTAGGATTAAAAATTTATTAGAATATTAAAAGCTTGTATATTAAGAATAAAGCTTACGGTTTCTTCCGAGCAGCCCAGCCGGCATGGCTTTCAAATAATGATGGGCTGACCTGCACATTCAGAATGAAATATGTTAGGCATTTCTCTCCACGCCTAAGAAACAACAAAGCCATCAAAGCCCACTATTACCTCAGTATTACAACATTGACAGAGTATTCCAAAGCCCCTCTTATAGCCAGCTAGCAATTTCTGTACAGAATAGTGGCTCGTATAAATTTACGCGGTTATAAGGTAGGAATCGGATGTATCTAAACAAGCTAAGTGATGAGCATACTGACCCGGCCACGTGCGTAGTATCCCACTTCAGTTCCATCAGGCAATCCATCCTCCTCAAAGACGAGTCTGTGCAACCGCTGATCTCTAGACAAAGAATAATCCAAGAGATTAGCTTCTAGTTCCTGTACAAGCTTTCTGGGTACTTCTAATTAATATAAAGGAGACTATAATAATGAAATATTACAATAAGACAAGAACCAACCAAGAAAGAATGAAAACTAAGAATAGGTTATCACTCCACTGATATTATAAAGTTTTGAGCTATTGATCTTTAGAAGACCACAGATTCCTATTAACAAGTGCCCTTTTATACATAAGGTACAACGAGAAGTATAAGAAAGAAACAAATTAAGAAGCAAGGAAAGATTTAGTTACCCAGAAAAACAAAGAAAGAAAGGGTGGAAATAAAACGGAAGAAAGGACATAGATGAATAGAGACCCAGCAAATCAGTGTGAAATGTACAAACCTCATTGAGATCTTCTGTTGCTCCTTCTTATTAGTTGACAACGAAGTATTTCTGGAGTGCTTTCCAGCCAATTCCCGCATCAACTTCCTAAGTTATACAAGAAGAGTTCATGGAAATGTCAAAGCAAGAACAAAACAAGAAGACCACAGATTGAGGGGACCCCTGTAATCAGACCCATATCTTTTAGTAACAGACAACGATTAGAACTCAGTACATGACTCGAATAGGAACATCAAAGCAAGAAACCAACTTTGGAGTTATCTTCAATTGGCTCTTTTTTGTTGGAGCCATGCGAGCAGGGGTAGTCATGGATCTCACTGCTTTTGATTTTGAGCCTGATACTCTGGAAGATACCCCAAAAAGTAAGAATGGAATATCATGCACCACAAACTAGTGAAATAAGATCGAAAGAAAATAAATGCAAGCAAGTTAATGATAGTCCATCCATATATGCATTTAGAAAGGAGGACAAGGCCAGTAATAGACTGACACAAGCAAACAAAAGAAGAAAAAGGTGTCCTAAACCGCTTATGTAAAACAAGAGAACATAGAAACATAAAATAAAAGGCTACCAACTTTCTTTTCCTCTTGCGTGGAGTGATTTCTTGTGAGGGTGTAGTAATTAGCATACTTCTAGAAGACTCTGAGTTCAGAACAGGTTCAGCCGAGCTGAAATAACACATAACACAAATAAAAGGATATTGAGAATGAAGTTCCAGGATCGTATTTCCTTCAGTTACAAATTTAGTAAAACAAAAGATTATGCCGAAAGAACAAAAAATCTGAAAAGAGATCATTTCTATCCTTTACAAATTTTAGTTGAAGGCAGCCATAACAGATCATTCTATCTGAGTTTGGTCAGCAGGATTGAAGACACTGAGTTAATTGGTTATCGGTTATTTAATTGCCTAACAATCTCACAACTTATAGCCTAAGTACTTTGGAACCCTCATATGTTCTGATTATTATGTTCTTCCACAAACCATCACGACTTTATTTCGGAATGATGCTATTCAGGGGGTTTATACTACCTTTATCACTTAATAGTCTTTATATAATTTTTCCACATAAGGATTCATTATGCGAAAACAATTTACTAACACCTATTTAAATCAAGGTCAGGGGATCAATACTCCGCCCTTTATCTATAAGCAACTGTCTCCTGAATGTGAAGCTTCATCAGCTATCACCCTACAGAAATCTAACACCATCTTAGCAAGTTACCAGACTTTCCAAATGGACATCAAATGAAGGAAGACTAACAACTCATCAGAAACTCAAGTACAGAAAAAAAAAATGTAACTGGTGATAGAAAGAACCTGCGTACCTAGATCTCTTACTCTTTTTGCAATTTGGGATGGCATGAGATGCCTTTGTGTCTGTGCATGAACTACAAAGTGGCCCTATTTTACCAACACAAGCTGAGGGGAAAGTACCTAGAGCATCAGCAAAATTGAATCAAAGTAATTAGTCCAACACCCTCTGTAAACACTAAATACTTCACTCTGCTGAAATTTATATATATATAAAAAGATCAAGACTAAATGCACCTTTACATCTTTTACAAGTGAAAGTTCTCTTTACAGGGCTACCACTAATGGCTTCTTGAATGGTTGCTTCTAATGAATCAAGAGGAGAATATCTGCATGCATTCAACACATCAAGCAGGCTCTTCCCATTCTCAAAACAAATATATTGAGATGCCCTCCTGTATTGGTTGATGGCATGTATCTCAAATTGGGAAGGTGGAATAACCTATCATTGTTAAAAAAACAAACAGAGACAACATAAACTCCATAAGATCCCATCCCGTTCAAAAAACTATTAAAGAAGTTCAACTACAACAGAGAAAATTTCGACTTACTGTGACCCCATTGCAAATAGAGCAGAAGCATAGAATCCCCAGATCCTTAATTGTCCCCCTTAGTTCAAATGCCTCAAACTAAAATGTCCAAGCAGGCCAAAAACAGGGAAAAAGACATAAGTCACAGCCCAAACAGAAACGGAGAATCCAACCAAGCAACGAAAACCAGTAGGTTATACCAAAGAATGCAAACCTTCTTGCCACCCATGTAAACAACTGGCACTCCCTCGAGAAAACCAGTCTCAAAGAGCTCCTTCACCGTCATCGGCAGACTCTGCGGGGCATTCTTCTTTGACATTTTCAGTTCCAAATTCCTCTTCGGCGGCGCTACTGCACTCCCTTCCATTCCGGCACCAATCGCCTCAACATTTATCGTCGAGACCGATCCGCTGCCTACGGATTCCAATCCACGCACCTCGACTTCTACCGTCTCTTCTACCTTACGTTTCTTCATAAACGAACGCTTAAACCTCTTTATCTTGTTGTTCGTCTTCATCTTTTTTCCAGTACTAACATAGATCCGCACGCTGCCCGCTGCTCCCTCAACCGTCGACTCGCTCGGTTCATCTTTCCCCGCCAACGTTCCTCCATTATCGCACCTACCTCGCTCTCCATTCTCACTCTCAACTTCCACAATCTCCACCTCCCGTTTCTCTCCAGCCGAGCACTTAATCCTCTTGCTACTCCGAGCTCCCTCATCCGTCATCCCATCACACTCCTCGGCTCTAATCTTCCTAACGCGAGAATAAACGAAGAAACCGTTTACCTTAGCAGCGCCGAACCCCTTGCAGCCGACTTCCTTGAGCTCAGTCGCCGAGCTCGAACGCTGCGCGAGCCAAGTAGTAGCTGAAGTAGTCACAGCGGCGGCAGCCAGCTGAGACTGAAGCAGCTCCGATGAATCAGCTAGCGCCATTCCTCGACTCGCCCGCCCGCTCTTAATCGGTCCGAATCCCGGCGAGAACTGGAATTGGGGCTCGAAGCATCGAATCCGAGACGGATTCCCCTAGGGTTTGACGGGAGGAAGCGTGCCGACGGTTAGACGGACGGCGACCGGAGGAGGAGCAGCGAATCGGAAGAGTCAGAGATGGAGGAGTGAGTAAGAGCTTTGATGCATTTCCACGGAGCTCTTCGTTTGAATTTTTTTTGTTTTGAATTTTTCTTTCCTTTTTTTAACAGATAAGTGGAGACAGTCAGACCGAGACGAACTGACGAAAATGGTGACGGATTGGAGAAGGTGGGATGCTGATGGCGTAGTAATGGAGGCAGTGGCAAGGTGCTGTAAATATATACTGCTTTCAGTGTTTTTCTATAATTACGAGTAACCATTGGGCTGGTGGCCGTGTACTGCGGCCTGCTAAGTCGGGTTTGTCCTAAATTGCAGAGACGGAAGTCCACAATAAAGTCAATCTGGTGGGAAATCCAGTGGACTTTATAATTGGGCTCGCCAGAACGACCAATACAGCTTCATTCTATTGTCTCGCGTACACAATGGTTGTGGGCTTATGCGCCAGCCAGGACGGCCCAATACTGTATTATTATTCATATAAAAATACATGTATTATTATTATTAGTTTATAAAAATACAAATGTACCGTTAGGTGACATTCTGAGATTACTCGTCACGAGGAGGAATTAGTCTAATACACGGAGAGAAATTTTTAAGTGAAATTTCCAAATATGGATTAATTTGAGGTAATTATACATTTTGAAGCACCAAAATTTTGTTATCTGAACAATAATACCGTTAAAGATGACAAATTTGAACTCGCAATGTGTTTCCATATATTTCAAATCCAACCTTTTCTATGTTTTTTTCTACTTATTTACAATGAGCATGAGATAAAAACGAGGGTGATATGTTGTGTTCATTCTTTTCTCCTTCTCGATTTGTTTTGATTCGATTTTCTCTAATAGTTTTACGTATTTGTGTTTCCATATATTTCAAATCCAACCTTTTCTATGTTTTTTTGCTACTTATTTACAATGAGCATGAGATAAAAATGAGGGTGATATGTTGTGTTCATTCTTTTCTCCTTCTCGATTCGTTTTGATTCGATTTCCCTCTAATAGTTTTACGTATTTGTGTTTCCATATATTTCAAATCCAACATTTCCTATGTTTTTTTGCTACTTATTTACAATGAGCATGAGATAAAAATGAGGGTGATATGTTGTGTTCATTCTTCTCTCCTTCTCGATTCGTTTTGATCGATTTCATCTAATAGTTTTACGTATTTGTGTTTCCATATATTTCAAATCCAACCTTTCCTATGTTTTTTTGCTACTTATTTACAATGAGCATGAGATAAAAATGAGGGTGATATGTTGTGTTAATTCTTTTCTCCTTCTCGATTCGTTTTGATTCGATTTCCTCTAATAGTTTTACGTATTTGTGTTTCCATATATTTCAAATCCAACCTTTCCTATGTTTTTTTGCTACTTATTTACAATGAGCATGAGATAAAAATGAGAGTGATATGTTGTGTTCATTCTTTTTTCCTTCTCGATTCGTTTTGATTCGATTTCCTCTAATAGTTTTACGTATTTGTGTATATTTGCAAATATCTTTGAGTTGTCATCCAATCTGCACCTAAAAATTATTTACAAAATCCATTCAATTTAGTATGTATATAATTAGTTTCATTTTAATTGGGTTAGATATAAATAATGATGTTTGTGTATATTTGCAAATATCTTTGAGTTGTCATCCAATCTGCACCTAAAAATTATTTACAAAATCCATTCAATTTAGTATGTATATAATTAGTTTCATTTTAATTGGGTTAGATATAAATAATGATGTATGACAGTATATCTAACTTTATGTATTAGAATAACCTATAAAACAAAAACACAAAAGCACTAACAACAGAAACCCAAAACACAAAAGTTGATAATGGAATATTCGAACGAACATTTGGCCACAAGCCACAAGGCCTACAAGAGGTAAATAGAAACGCCAAAGGTAATACACAAACTCAGAAGATCGTGGGCAGTTATTGCAATGAGAGAGCATAAACAATGCTCATACATAGGAAGAAAGAAAAAAGAGGTTCATCAACATAATATAGCTAACAAACGTAATAACAACAGTAGTAAGAATAATAATCTGCATTGCAGCAACAACACAAATATGTTCTTATATGGTATATGTTATCTAACTTAGTCTCACCGAAAATCAAACACTGTTCTGTGAAACTCCTCGTAACACCGAAAATCAAACTTAGTCTCACTCTCATAGAATCATTACCGTCAACACTAGTTCCACTAATTACTATAGCATATATGACAACCACACCTATTTATTATAGCATATAGGATAACCAGTAGCCCATCACCGACTTGCATCATTGTCTTCTACGGCAAAGGAAGGAGAACTTCCCCTTTGCCCTTTTCTCGCCACCAGCATTCTTCAGATTGATCGCCTGGACACCAAAGCCGCCATCAGTACTGCCCTGGCCAACAGCTGATTCCTTCACGTCCTTGGTGCTGCTGCAACTGGGAGTACCAACCTAAATGAATAAAGCAATTATCAGATCCACCAGATCTGAAACTGACAGGGGCGAATCCAAAAATTTAACTGAAATATTTGTGCTGCTGCTGCTGCAATGCAGATTATTATTCTTACTACTGTTGTTATTACGTTTGTTAGCTATATTATGTTGATGAACCTTTGTTTTCTTTCTTCCTATGTATGAGCATTGTTTATGCTCTCTCATTGCAATAACTGCTCACGATCTTCTGAGCTTGTGTATTACCTTTGGTGTTTCTATTTACCTCTTGTAGGCCTTGTGGCTTGTGGCCAAATGTTCGTTCGAATGTTTCATTATTCTACTTTTGTGTTTTGGTTTTCTGTTGTTAGTGCTTTTGTGTTTTTGTTTTATAGGTATCTCTAATACATCAAGTTAGATATACGGTCATACATCATTATTTATATCTAACCCAATTAAAATGAAACTAATTATATACATACTAAATTGAATGGATTTTGTAAATAATTTTTAGGTGCAGATTGGATGACAACTCAAAGATATTTGCAAATATACACAAATCCATAAAACTATTAGAGGAAATCGAATCAAAGTGAATCGAGAAGGAAAAAAGAATGAACACAACATATCACCCTCATTTTTATCTCATGCTCATTGTAAATAAGTAGCAAAAAAACATAGGAAAGGTTGGATTTGAAATATATGGAAACACAAATACGTAAAACTATTAGAGGAAATCGAATCAAAACGAATCGAGAAGGAGAAAAGAATTAACACAACATATCACCCTCATTTTTATCTCATGCTCATTGTAAATAAGTAGCAAAAAAACATAGAAAATGTTGGATTTGAAATATATGGAAACACATTGCGAGTTCAAATTTGTCATCTTTAACAGTATTGTTGTTCAGATAACAAAATTTTGGAGCTTCAAAATGTATAATTTCCTCAAATTATGGTGGCGTATGGTTCCATTTTTTGAAATGAGGGGCAGTTGCACTACATGGAGGATGCGAAGGCAAATTTTCAACCAAGCGACCACAACACCCCGACTTTTCTGGACAATAAGTTCTACTTCCTGGATAAGAAGAGAAAACTAGGTGTTTTTAGTTGTCGTCGTGACGTTGATGGGCTATACGAATGGGAACGCGACGTGTACCCGTGGAAGCTCCTACCCCATCATGCCGAGAGCATTATCGTGGATTCTCATGAGGACCGTAAATTTAAGAGAGAGTATCTAGTGGAATGTGGAGGTGAAATCATGTCTATACTAGTGGGTGATCTCGGCAAGTCGATTCTAGTTTACCGGTTTGATCGACAGAAGAAGGGTTGGTGGAGAGTCAAGAGCTTGGGATCGAACATGGTGTTTCTGAGCAACACTTCACGTTTCTCGACTATGGCAAAAATTCGAGGAATGGAAAACAAAATATACTTCCCTAGACGTTCAGCCAAAAAGGAAGCATTGTGTTTTATTCGCTAGATACGCGTAAATATCACACGTTCGACTACGATGATGAAGCAATGGAAGACTTCCTACCTACTAGTGAAGTGCACATTTGTGGTTGGATAGAACATAAAGGCCATGAGTGAAAGAAGTAGTGATTGTTGAAGATTTAGTATTATAATAACATATTTTGGTTTATTGTTTTCCCTACATTATATGTCATTTTTATACACATATGGCACCGTTGCACTCTTGTTCCTATGATAATTCAGTGAAATAAATTATTAATTTTGGATTTTTTTAAATGGTCCGATAATACATCATGTTTATTATTTTAAAGGATTTATTGTAAGATTGATCACTGTGATTATTGAAAGGAGATTGCTAATTGTCGCACTAAGTTTATTATAATCGCCCTATATTAAAAATTAAAATCACCTTTTTATCCTTATATCATTTTTATTTTTAGGATATATTTTATTCAAACACCATATATAAGTGTTTGGAAGACGGAAAAAAACCCCATATATAAGTAAGAGGTTCTGATTGTTGTGATATGTCTTAAACAATCTTCTCGTTGAGAAACTGCTCGGCGAAGAGCGTCCACGTTACCATGGGAACCCCGACGCAGATCACCTCCACGGTGGATTTCCACCAGTGAGTCAAGAGCCCGCCGACGACCACGTGGGAAAGGATCAAAACCTGCGGGGCCCACCCTTTGAGGACCAGCCCCCGTCCATTTTTTTTTTTTGCCAATCGATCACTCTTGAAAAGATGAAACCGAACGATCCAAGATTACAATAAACCTATCTACGGTTGAACCACGAAACATAGTCAAACCCCCTTTGATAGCGGGGCGACAGAGACAGAGCATGACGGGCCACAGAATGAGCCACCCTGTTCCTATTGCGACCAACGAACACCACCTTAGCATCACCAAGATCAGCAAGAAGCAACATAATTTCCTGAAGAAGAGCCACAATCCTGGCGTCCGAAGTGTCTTTGTTACAGCACTTGTCAATAACTACTTTAGCATCCCCTCCAATGATCACATTCCGGAGTTGGCGATTCAAGCATTCAGTCAAGCAATCACGTAAAGCTAAAGTTTCAAGCACGGAGGGATCCCAAATGCCGACATACTGATGGGCCTTAGCCATGCGTAAATCACCCGAATCATCCATCAAAACAAAGGCAGCAACCCCTGTAGAATCGAACTTAGTTGCCGCATCAAACATAGCATGACAGCGAACAAGGGAACCTGCAGAAGAGGGCGAATATGCTGCTGCCTGAGAAGATCGACGAGGCTGAAGAAGTGCCATGTCCGCCTCTTTAACTTGATGATGCCATTGTGCCGCCAAAGTAGATAGAAGAACTTGGTGATGCTCAAAATGACCAGCCCCCATCCTTTGACTCGCTCCTCGAATCCAGAGCCCACCAGCCAGTTGTCCAGCTGGGCGGGCCGGCGGTCGGTCTTTGCGGCCCATACGAATACCTTACCCGAGGCTTACAGGCCCAGACCCAATTCTATCAATTAGGACGCCATCAGAGAGATGAGTCTTATGGCTCGTATCTTCAAAGCACTCAACAAGGAGAAACAAGACATCCCGTGAAACACAATGCTCTGGGAGTGGGAAGAGTGTTCGAGTGGGTTTCTAGTAAGGATGGGAAGTAAATTGATTCACTCACGATCTGGTCCAATAAATTACGATTTTGATCATATTAGACCAACAACTTAAAACATTCCATAATACAAATCACGCTCAAAATCAAATCATATTTAACGATCTAGGGTCTGGATTGTATGATATGGTTTTATGCACAATGAATATGATAGCCTTAAATCATAAAATCCCCCATCATCCGTCACTCCAATACAACGCGACCAAACATATACTTCAAATGACATTGTTCCGGTAAATACTACAAGAGTAACCATAATTATACCACTAAAATTTCATTTCACCAATTTGCCTACCATAATCCCCCTGCAACGAGGAAACAAGGATTTAGAGTGAGGATGAGATAGTCAATTGAAATTGAACTCCTGGTCTTAAATGTAATAGACTAATAGTCAATCGTCATATCGTTTTTCAATGCTCGATTACCATAAGATCTACATTTTGTAACCTCAACAATCAACATCACTTCGGCACTTCCCACCCATGAGATACACGTAACAACTCTACAAGTGATGATATTGGCAACTTAGGGGGTGAAATCTCATTATTAGAAAGCCACATAGTCATCACTTCACCACCATCGTTCGTGTTTCATTCTGAGTAAGCAAACTGTCCGACAAAACTGATAAGAAGACTAGATCAACAGCCTGTCTCTGTTCCCACATATCCCACCGAGCTGGAGATCAGAATGTGATAAATTGGGTAGATGCAGAAACCTAAATGGTTCACTGGCAGGCATAGTTTTCTGTTGGAATAATTGGGTGGTTGGGATATAGGATAAGCCGATAAGATCATCATATATACGTTTACATGCATTACACAGAGCCGATAATAGCAACCATACATCCCAAGATTTCTATATCCGTCACTCGTTATAGTGGCTACTTTAATGGGCAACGAATTAAGTCTGCATTATTGAAGTGTGCAACTATTGCTTCCATCAGCTTGTCGTGTCGTCGGCGATTCCCTCCAATCATGCATTGCGTTTCTGCTGCTTTTACATGATTCTTCTCCAGACAGCTCGGGCCTCGCGATCCAAGCTCGGCCCTCATGATCCCACCAACTGTTTCCACATTGTTCTCATTTCGCTCCTCATCTTGAGAAGCAGTTGGTGCCCATCGTACTTTGTGAACATCGAGAATCGTGAGGATTCGAATACGCGGATTTTATGTCTGGAATATATAATAACTCAAATTGTTGAGACGTGTGTTATCATTAATTGTGTTATCAAGAAAGGAGAACAAATGTGCGGATTGAGTTGCAAAAGAAGCTGCAAAAGGGTCACTTCACCAGGAGTGGATTCAAGTTCTTAACATCATTTACCCTATGTTGTAATATGATTAGTTTGTACTACAATCACCGTTGAAATGAAGGGAATTCTATCTTTGTCAAAAAAAAAAAAAAATTGTGTTATCATTCCTCACATTGTTTAAACATGGATTCAATTTTGGGAAGTTGGAAAGCTATTGTACATTTTTTTTTTTTACCTCATGCCACTTTAAATTCTACGTTCATCATTGCTATGCATGAAGGTCAGACTCGACTCTGATTGTAGAACTTTTTTATCAGGAAATCAAATCATAGACAATACTCCTTTAGCAAAATGATTAGATTTACATTTTAGTTTCACAAATATAGTAAAATTTACACATTATAACATCCGATCTTGAAACGAAGTTTTACATAAGATCATCAAACGGCCTATGATTATATGCTTTCCAATCAAGCAGGATAGCCACATTTTACCCAACGATCGCCATTATTATAATTACAGTGACGATATAATCAACGTCCTTTCACAGCGATCCATTAGTACTCGCACCAAACTTCGCCACGTCCTCAATCAACATCCCGACGCCGGCAAACGACGAGCCTCCTTCCGCCACCGCAACCCTCGCCATCTCCATCAGCTCCGCCGCCTTCCTCCTCCTCTCCACACTCCCATCTCCGCCGCCCATCAGCTCCTCCACCGCCGCCGCAATCCTCTCCTTCCCCACCTGAACCCCGTGCTTCTCCTCCTCCCCCAAGTGGACCACCACCTCCGCCCCGACCCGGACCCCGATCCCCAGCACCTGGACCACCAGCTTCTCGTTGTAGAACTGCTCCGCGAACTGCGGCCACGTCGCCATCGGCACCCCGGCGGCGATCCCTTCCAGCGTCGAGTTCCACCCGCAGTGCGTCAGAAACCCGCCGATCGCCGGGTGAGACAGAATCAAAACCTGTGGGGCCCAGCCTTGAATCAGAAAACCTCTGCCCCCGACTCTGTTTTCAAATCCGGTCTCGGAAATCCAATTCTCGATCTCTTCCTTCTTGTAGCCGCCTCGAATCACCCAAATAAACGGCCGATTCGTCGATTCGAGTCCGGATCCGAGTTCCGCCGCCTGCGGCGGCGTGATCCGATTCAAACTCCCGAGGCAGGCGTAGATTACAGACTTCTCCGGCCAGGAATCCAGCCACCGGAGGCAGAGTGACTCGTCCCCGCCGCCGCCGTTATTAACAACCGTTTTCCCTCTTTCCGCCCTGTCCACGTCATCCGTGTTGCATAGCGACGCGGGGCCCACGCACCAGATCTTTCTCGTGCCTCCCCGAGTTTTACGGCACTCCGCCACGTACTCATTCTCCAGCTCCTCGAATGTGTTCAGAACGACGCCGTACGCTCGGTCCACGGACTCCCTTATCTTTTCCCGGATCTCGCTGACGTCTAAGTGGGCCCCCGGGTTGAACAGGCCCGATAGCTGGGCCCGGGTGAACTCGACCCGATGGGGCAGCCCGGGGACGACGAACCGCTCCGACTCCGGGATCCCCTCGTGGATTTTGGACGTCTGGAGGCTGTGAGAGCAGCAGAGGGTGAAGCAGCTGGTCCCGTCGAAGATCAGCCGCGGGATCCGCCGCCGGTCGGCGACCTCGGTGGCCCAGTGCATGGCCTGGGAAGCGATGATGCAGCTCGGAGGCGGGTCGACCCGGTCGAGGAGCTCGGATGCGGGCTGCTCCAGGGTCCGGACTGCATCGGAGAAGTTGCGGAATAGGTTGAAGGAAGGGAGGACGTCGCGGTTCTCGCAGCCGGCCGGGAGGCCGAACCGGGCGGCCGGGAATTCGAGGGTGAGGACGCGGATGGGGAGCCCGCAGGCGGCGACGGCGCGGTCGACGATGGGGGCGAATCGGGCGGCATTGACGGGTGTGGTGATTATGGTGACGATGGTGCCCCGACCCGCGAGGATTTTGGCCAGGTCGATGGTGGGAATCAGCTGGCCTTGGCTGAGGTAGGGGATCAGAATGAAGTGAGGCTGCTGATTGGTGGAAGCCATTTTTTTTAAGTTTTGTTTTGGGGTTTTAAAGGAGAAGTGGAGAGTTGAGATTTTGGGATCATAATAAGGATGGAAGTGCTTAAATTGTGTTTATATATATAAGGCAAAGGCCAGGTGAATCTGAATTGTGGGAATCTTATCTTGTAATATTTGGGGGGGTGGGGGGAGTTTCTTCTTCTTAGGTTTGTGTCATTTGTTCAATCATTGTTTTGGGTTTTTTTTTGTCTTTGGGATGGGCATGTATTATGTTGGTTTTGTGTCATTTCCAAATGGTTTGAGTACATACATTGGATGAAACTATCCAACTTCTAAAGTCTGACCCAAATATATCGAGATAAGCGTATTTCGATTGGTCGCAAAGAAGTTCACGAAAGATACACTTCCTTCTATGTGACATATCAACTATAAACAACCAAAAGTAACTTGATGGTTCCTTGACAATCAAATTCATGCTAGTAGAGACTTTTTAGTATTATCATGTCACTGCCCTAATTGTCAAACTCGTTAAAACCATTCGTCATGTTCATGTCATATCATAAATAAGTCATATAACTAAGCAATCTACTCCTGTTCCGTGGGATGAATTGTCTTCCAACGGTCTATATGCCAACCTTCATATATGTGCTGATAAGACTCGAAAGTAGATTTTCATCTACAAACATTGATTCGAGATTAATACCAAAGATTGCAGGCAATCTCGAGAATCATTTGCTTAGAGTACATCGAATCTGATTTTGATATTGTACCATATCGTTGTGTCTTATTCTCTCATATTAGCTCAACCAGTAGGGGACCGGGAGATGTGATTTTCTTCTTGTTGCATTTTCCCTGTTCTCCTAGTAGCATCTAGCAACCTTGTTTGGTCGTATATGGTGAGCAGAGAAACAGAGCAAAGGACGGACAAGTATCCGTTAGTTCCTCTGCCTGCCTCCTCCAATACTATTTGGCGTCCTTTCTTCTCCACTTTCCATGGTTGGAGAGTGAAGAAGGATTGTCTTTATTGGATAATTGGGATGGTCACTTTCCTTTCTCTTGTCCCGTTGTTTCGTGATGGGTTCTTCTCTTTCACTTGGTTTGGCAACTAGTAAATTAATTACTATGCATCCAACGACAAATGTTCACGACGTCGTCGTATGTTCATCATGAATGTTCGAAGGATTATGAAGTTTTTGGCATGCAAGTGCATAGAATACGTTTGAAGCTTAGTCTGTTGCGGGCCTAGACGTTAAGGTTTCATAAGGGATGAAGACGACAAGGTTATTAAATGTGATATATAGTACTAAGTACGTTGCATGAGAATAGATAAAAGGGACAAAAATGATGAAGGAAGAAGTTGATCCATTGGTGGTAGGATGGCTTTGGAAGGGTTCCTCGTCGAAGAGGGAACTCAATAGTATCCGATGTTTTGGAAACTCTACTATTAGATAGAAAGGAACAAAAGTGACAATAAAAAAAACAAGATGTTTTTTTAATTACTTTTTCTAGATGATTGGAAGTCTGCAATAATGTTACAATGATGAAGGTATATACCAGAAGCTCGTTCTAAATATTGATAAGATCGGAATGATTTATTTAAGATTCGTTAAAAGGTCTTTCACTTTGCTGTGTATGAATGAAACTTGCAAGCAAATGATGTGAGCAGTGTTGATTTATATGGAGAGCAATTCGAATTCCCAAGGAGAGGGTGGCTGGACGATGAAATATAGAATTTTACTAGACCCTTATGTTGTCGAGAAGTCTTGTGTTTAAATCTTAGTGATCCGTAAATGTGAAACATACAATATTCATGTATTCAGGATTTGTGAAAACGAAAGTCTATATTAGTTGACTGACTTTCTTTTGAGGGAATGTGTAAGTGTCATCCATTATTGAACATCTTCCAAAGTCTCGAGTTATTAAGACTAATTGGTTCTTAACAGCCTATCAACGTCCTTTTCTCGATTTCAATTTCTTGATTTTCCCTATTGAAAAGAGGCATTCATCATTCATATAGAAAATGCCAATTATGTAGATGATTAGATTACATGAAAAAAGGTCCAATTATTTGTTGAATTTGTGAAGATAAGGCAAAACATCCTCGATGCTAACCAAAAGACATACCAAGATATTTTCCTGGGCCTCGTAATGGCAGAGCAGGTTTTCGTGTTGGCCCGGACCCCTGCAGAAAAGGCCGTACTTGATTGGATCCAAACTTGGCCCACAATCAACCTCACTCACTTCTCTGATCGCAACAAAGTTTGGGGGCCCAGAAAGCAACCCTAAAGTACACTCACACGAACGTTCCGGTCGAGTCAGTAGTTAACGACTTGGGTGCGGATGTCTCGCAGTACAAGATTCACGTGGATTACCCAACAGAAAGAAAATGGCTAATAAATTTGACGGATGATGATGAAGATAATAAGCCAAGAGGTTCTGATCTGATGTACACAAAGACGTACCAAGATATTTTCCTTGGGGCAGCAGGCAGCAGCAGGTTTCGTATTGGCCAGGCAGGCCCTCCTGCAGAAAGGCAGTTTGGGCTTTTCTATTCGTACGGACTTGAGTTATTATCCGGTGCAGATATTATATGGGCTTTAAGCTAAACAAGCCCATTCACCCCACCAGCTAAAACGAAACAAACGGAAGAACCAACAGAAACAAACAGAAGAAGAAGACGGAATGCTTTTATCGCGATCACACGAAGTAGCAGAAATCCAGAACAACAGAAACAACAACAAATGACGGGATGTGATAGAATCACCACGAAGTAGCAGAAATCCACGGATCACGAATCCCCGGCCTTTGATCCTCTGCTCGAAACCACTCTCTTCCATCCATTGCATCAAATCCTCTGAGGCATCTCCCTCCCTGACAACCCACATGATCAATGGCTGGTTTGATGCTTCTAGCCCCAACCCGAGCTCTATCAGCTGTTGGGTCACAACATTGCATATACTTCCTAAGCAAACATAAATAACCGAACCGGGTTGTTGGCTTGTTGCAAGTCGAGCCATTCCAAGTATTATGGATTCGTCTGCTACAATTCGATTACCCCTTTGAGACCGGTCCAACCGACCTTTGTTACACAACGAGACAGGGCCGATGTTTCCACATTGCGGACGCACAACAGGGCAAGGCACGAGAAACCATTGAAGCTAATTCTAGGAATGCCATGTTTCTTGGCGAGAAAGCTAGTGTAAGGGAAAGACATGTCGGAGATGATGCAGTCGGGCTTGGGCTCGAGCCCAACGAAGAGCTAGCTGCTCCACGGCCCGCTCGAAAAACAGGTCGCTCTTGTTCATGAAGGAGACCGCCAGGCCCAACGAAGGCAGCTGGTCCGAGCTCTCGCATTGTTTGTAGGGGTGTTCAAATGGTTACCATGGTTATAACCAAATTAAATAAGGCTAAATTCCATTAACTATGGAATACAATACCATAACCAAACCGTCCAAACTAATACAGCAATCAAATTAACCAAACTAAAGTTTAATCGGTTTGCTTAATTGGTTAACCAGATTAACCAATATAAAATCACATTGTCATTGACGATGAAAATTTTCCGGTTAATGCAACAATTCGCAATTTATATAATAAATAAAACATAACAATCAACACGTAGTTATAGTTGACCCTTAACAAAAATACATGCAACTAAGACAATTATCTTACGATTACTATAAAAGTATTCACCTAACAAAAATTTATGACAATGGTATGGGTTAATGAATTGTTGTGTTTCTGTAAATTGACTTAGTCTCTTAGCAATTATCATAGGCTGGAAATGACCTTCCTTTCAAGTTTTCATCCATCATAATGTATGAAATTTATCTAAATTAGGCGTCCATATGTTGTGGTCTACATTTTACACATACAAATATACACTATATGAGCAATATTGAGCTTTATATTTTATGAGTCTAAAAGGGATGAACGTTAACTCTTAAGTGGTTATGCAAAGTATTAAGTATGTGTATATAATATATGTTAGATATATGACTAATTACTTAACTGGTTAATTTGGTTTGACTGGTTAGGAGTGTCTGAAACCAAACCAAACCACCTAAACCAAAAAAGCTAAAAACTTTAACCAAACCAAACCAATTATCCAAATTAACCAAACCAAACTATCCAAATAGTAACGGTTAAAACGGTTACCATGGTAACCAAACCGTTTGAACACTCCTAATTGCTTGGACAGCCCGACTTCTCCACACGGCACCTCGTCTTCCTCCACACGTATCTCAATGCCAGGTGCCTCCACGGCACGTGCCAGCGAGGACCAGACCCGATTCGCGTTGACCAGGGTGGTGATGAGGGTCACGGCGACGCCGTTTTGGGCTAGTAGTTTTGCTATGTCAATCATGGGGATCAAGTGGCCTTGCGCCATGAAAGGAGTCAGCACGAAATGAAGCTTGCTTTTGGCTTCGAACTCATCGAGAGCCATGGCTGTATGGGAAAAAGAGAAGGGTTTGAAGGATTAGTACTATAAGATTGGCTAAGTGAGGGCGTGGAAGGGATTCACATCCAGCTGTTGTTTACTGTGATAGTCAGCTGCAATACACATTGCAAGGAACCCAGTGTTTCATGAATGAACCAAACATATAGAAGTTGACTGTCGCATGATCAGGGAGCGCTTACAAAGTGGTTTGATTGATTTACACCATATTTCTACTAATCATCAATTGGCAGATGTGTTTACCAAGAGCCTAGACATTGACAGGTTCAATTTTCTCATGAGCAAGCTGGGAGTATCAGGACGATACTCGCCAGCTTGTGGGCGCATAATGGAGAACTTGATCAATCCAGATGGAGCAGCAACAGCCTGCACAAGCAATGCCCTGAAGAACAAGGAGCTGCTGCTGTAAAGGGAAAGGCAAGTCCACTCTCAGATCATTGATGTGCATATGAGAATGAAACGGTGGCGTTCTGCTTTCAACAAAGAGCGAGTTCAAAACGACACCGTTTCCCTTGATATGTTCGCAATGAAGAAAGAAGGAATGACGACGTTTAGCTAGGCCATAACTCAAACAGTGTAATTAGTTGATTGAGAACACGTGGTCAGCTAGGAGTGGATGGTTTGATTAGTTAGTTAACCTTTACTGTTTATTAGCCGTTGCTTAGTTTGCTTAATGTAACTCTGTACATATATAAATAGGAAATCCAGAAAAGAAGATTTCAAGACTTTTGAGCTTTCTTCACCAAAAACCCTAGCAGATCTATTTTCTTTTTAGAGCTCGAGCCCATCCAAGAGCTTCTTCACGGCCCGCTCTAACATCAGGTCGCTCTTGTCTTGTTCGTGAAGGAGACCACTAGGCCCAACGAAATTAGCTAGTCCAAACTCTCGCATTGAAGTTTGTTTGTATAGACTATCGACTCATCATACCATATAATTAAATCAACCGGTAATGTCGTTTTTAATTCAAGATCAGAGCACAAGACCTCTCTGTGAATAACTTCTTACCATACACAAACCATACCTTCTTGAAAGAAGGCATATAATGAAAATATCGAAATTAGACCCAATCAGTGGCAGAGCTGGGTTAAAACTAGGAGGGGCTATAGCCCTTCTCGACTTTGTAATATAATAAAATTACATACAAAATTCGTAACAAATTTAGAAAATAGAGTAGTCGGTAACACCTTAGCTCTCCTCCCCAATTATCACAGTTCAAATCAGCCCTGACCAAATTTCCAACCCCACAACTAAATCCAATGACAAAACATAATTCGAATGACTTAACCCCCTCTTAAGATTGCGAGACCAACCTACCCCGACTTCTTCCTTTGATTTGTACCCTTTTTCTTTTGTCGTCTAATTTCATTGATTTCGATTACTATACTAAGGCGTAGACATGAAATAAAAAGGCCAATTGCTTTTGAACAAATAAGTTTTGACGTAATAGTAAGGTTTGGATGTTTACGTCGAACTTTTTGCATGCAAACGGATCCGTCGGATTCCCGGCTCTGGGGAACAATGGATTATGCCTCCTGAAGGTCAGAAGAACACCCAAGTGGCCGGATGGGAGAGGCTGCAGATGCCCTCCAAGAGGACGAAAACTAAACGATCGAGAAGGGATTGCAGCGTTCTTGTCAGTTGCCAGCCTCAACGTTTTCAATTTTATGGATTTAATTAGGCATTTACAAGCAGGTAATGAACTAATGATAATTAAATTAGTATACGTACTGAAATTTTCAAATATGTTATTATTCATACATAAGTAGATGCATGGAATGTGGGGTTTCATTTGTGCTTGGTAATATATATGTTGTCCTCAAGATTTTCGGCTGCTTGCTTGATCGAATATATCTTGTATTAGCAGCTTGATGTTGATATATGAAGATCCTCCCTCTTCTAGGGCTAACTTCGACATTGCACTAAGCTCCTTAACCCTGTTCCTTCTCTTTTCCATCTCCTCTCCTTGCCCCATCAATTCCTCAATAACTATGGTGACATCTTCTTTCTTCACCATCACTCCAATCTTCTCCTCTTGGCCCCATTTCATCGTGGTATCCACTCCGCTTTTCACTCCGATCTTTAGCACATCCGTGACCAGCCTCTCGTTGCAGAACTGATCTCCAAAAAGGGGCCACGTCATCAGTGGTATGCCGGCACATATAGATTCTAGCGTGGAATTCCAACCACAGTGCGTCAGAAACCCTCCGATTGCGGGGTGGGATAGGATCACGATCTGCGGGGCCCAACCTCGAATGATAAGTCCTCGGCCTTTAGTCCTCTCCTCGAAGCCGCTCTCGTCCACCCAGTTCAGTAGATCCTTCGAGGTTTCTCCACCGCGAACAACCCACATAAATGGGTGGTTTGACGCTTCGATGCCCAACCCAAGCTCTATTAGTTGTTGAGTCGGGGTGTTACATATGCTCCCTAGACAAACATAGATGACCGAACCGGTTTGTTGCGAGTCAAGCCACTTTGAGCATTCGGACGCATCCATCGCTGACCGGTTACCTCTTTGAGACTGTTCCAATTGATCTTTATGACACAAGGAGACGGGGCCCACACACCAAGCTTTGCCTCCCAACGCTTCTTTACACGCAAGAAAATACTCAGGCTCCAACTCTTGGAACGAATTGAAAACCGTTCCATAAGATAACGCCTCAGCGGCTCCGATCCTCTGACCGACTCGGCCGAACCCATTGATGGCCACAGCCACGGGCAGCTGGTTCTTGGTTAGCTCGATTCGATCGGGCAACCCGGGCACCACAAAAGGTTCGGAATCTGAAGCCACACCATCGAGAAACTCCTTGTTGACATTCCTTTGGCACAACGTGGCAAAGCATGAAAACCCAAGGAAGGTAATCCTAGGGATGCCATGCTTTTGGGCAAGAAAGCTGGTGTAAGGAAAGGACATGTCGGAGATTATGCAATCGGGCCTGGGCTCGAGCTCGTCAAAGAGGTTATCCACGGCCCGCCCCAGCAGCTCATCGGCCTTGTCCATGAAGTGGACCGCCTGGTCCAACGACGACAGCTGGTCCAAATTCTCACAGAATTTGGGCAGCCCAGTTTCCTCGCATGGTAACTCGATCTCCTCCATACGTATCTGGACGTCGTCGTTTAAGGACTCCATGGCACGTGCGAGCGTGGGGCGGACCCGTTCTGCGTTGACCGGGGTGGTGATGATGGTCACTGTGGCGCCGTGTTGGGCCAGGAGCTTGGCTATGTCGACCATGGGGATCAGGTGGCCTTGGGCCAAGTAAGGCGTCAAGACGAAGTGAAGCTTTCATGGAGATTCGAACGCAAGAGCCATGGATGTTACGAACTAGCTATATGAGATCAGGAAAAGGGAAAGAGAGTTTGAGAGATTTGATGAAGATTGGGTAAGTGACGAGGGTATGGAAATGGAATTGGGTATTGCCGATATATAAACTGTTTTTCAGAAGATATGCCGATCGAAAGCTTTCATTGGTGTGTAACCAATGACTGAAATGGGATAGTTTTTAACTAATTTTCATGAGGTTGATAGCCTTACTATTATATCGATCGAGTTTGTAGTATTGGAAATAGAAACATTGTAGATGCGTTTGGAAGGCAGGCTAAGTCCCATAACAAGAAAACATAACTAAAACATATTCAATAAGATCACTAACCGCGTCTTCTTTCTAAAATGGAATTGGCTCATTGCCAAAGTCGGCGAACATCCGTAAACCTTTGGAGAATGATTGATGTGATTGTGATGGGTAAGGGAATTGACAATGATATAAAACAAAATGTATGAGTTGTCTAGCGTTATGGAAATTGGGTTTGATCACGTCTAATTTGATGGCCATTTGGGGGCTTTTGAGTGTGAGAATTAGCATAAAACTGTGCTCGTCACAATTGTTAATCCGAGCGGATTCGAATCAGAATAATTTAACTTGTTGAAAAATGCGTATAAATATATCTTATATTATTTTGTTGGACATTAGTTTAAATAAAAATTGATCGATGATTTAGAAGTTTGTACAAAATCAATTATTAATATTGAATGTCGTTTATTAAAATTAGAACGCGATCTTTCAATCAAGAATTTAATATGTAAAAAATCAGTCGAATTCCAATCATATATTTCCCAACGTCACTTACAAAGCAATTTCATTATTCCTTCATATATTTGCAACTTATACAATGTTTAATCGTGCCAATTAGGTTTAGATTTAACTACTCCATTTGATTGGTATGGTTATACAATGTTAATTACGTGACATCATTTAGGTTTAGATGTAACAATATTATTCGATGTACATAGTTATGGTAGTTAATCTTCCTCATTTGAGTTTACCTTCAACAACTGATCAATCACTAGTTAAATTCCTGTGTATTTCTTCTTCTAAGTCATTGTAAACGGTAACGAGATGAGTCCAACTAAATTCAGTATTTTCCGATGAGAAAACTTGTCTTTCAATTCAGAAAAGGCACCTTTGAATTCTTGGATAAATAAATTTTCAAATCTTCTAAATTTAACAAGGAAAAAGTAATTAATTAAGAAACTAATATTTCATCATTTTTTCTACTCAACATGGCTTCCTCACATTTCTTAGATATATGTTGCCTGATGTCTTGGATCAAGAGCTTGATGTTAAGATAAGAGGATCCTCCTTCTTCAAGGACCAATTTAGACTTTTCACTCAGTTCTTTGGCTCTCTTCCTTCTCATCTCTTTTTCATCCCCTTCGCCCATTAGTTCCTCAATAGCTTGCTTCACATCTTCTTTCTTAATCAACATTCTTGTATTATCTTCTTCTCCCCATTTCACTGTGGCCTCTGCCCCGACTGGCACTCCGATCTCCAACACATCAACGACGAGCCTTTCATTGAGAAATTGATCCCCAAAGAGCGGCCAGGTCACCATTGGCACACCAGCACAAATACTTTCTAGTGTCGAGTTCCATCCACAGTGAGTCAAGACCCCACCGACTGCAGGGTGTGATAGGATCACCACTTGTGGTGCCCATCCACGAACTATAAGTGCTCGGCCTTTGGTCCTCTTTTCGAAGTTGTACTCTTCCATCCATCTGAACAAACCTTTGGTTGTCTCTCCTTCCCTAACGACCCACACAAACGGTTGGTTCCAAGCTTCCAGGCCAAGCCCGAGCTCTATCAGTTGTTGGGTCCGGATGTTACAAAGGCTACCCATACAAACATAAAGAACCGAACCGGATTCTCGAGAGTCGAGCCACTTCGAATATTCCAATTCATTGATGGCTGACCGAGGGTTACCTCGCTCGAACCGGTCCAACCGATCTTTGTTGCAGGACGAGGCAGGGCCAACGCACCAGGCCTTGCCACCCATGGCAGCCTTGTACCTCGAGAAGTACTCGGGCTCGAGCTCCTCGAACGAGTTGATGATCATCCCATACGAATAGCCTTCGGCTTCTAGCATCCGCCTACCGAGCTGGTCCATCCCGTTGGCCATGGCTAAGGGCAGCTGGTTCAACGTCACCTCGATCCGGTCGGGCAACCCGGGCACAACGAACCGTTCCGAGTCGGACCCCAACACGCCCTTCTCATTATTCAGCATCTCGTGTATGTTGCGGAGGCAAAGCAGGGTGAAACCCGAGAATCCATTGAAAGTAATCCTCGGCAAACCAAATTTTCTGGCCAAGGTGGCCGTGAAGGGCAAACACATGTCGGAGATCACGCAGTTGGGCCTGGGCCGGAGCTCTTCGAAGAGGTTCTCCATGGGCTTTTCGAGGGCCTGGCCCATGTAGTTGAAGAGGTCGATCCCTTTGTCCAGAGAAGGCAGCTGGTCCAGCGTTTCGCAGTGCTTCGGCAGGCCGACTCCGTCCGATGGGAGCTCAAGCTCGGCGACGGTTATTCGGACGCCGGTGGACTCCACGGCGCGGGAAATGGTGCCTCGGATTCGGCCGGCGTTGACCGGGGTGGTGACGATGGTGATTACGACGCCGTGTTGGGCTAGGAGCTTGGCGATGTCCGCCATGGGGAGCAAGTGGCCTTGCGCCATGAAAGGGACTATGACGAAGTGGAGCTGGCGTAGAGGCAGGGGCATGGAGGTAATTTCGGAAGCCATGGTGGACGGAAATTGGAGGAGTAGAGGGAGAGATTGGTTGTTAAATGTTAAGTTATTATGGCAATGGTTACATATGCATTGGAATTATATGCACAGGGATTTTGGTCTCTTTTTTTATTTTTATTTCGTGGATAAGAATACATGGGAATTTCATTGGAGGGACGGAGAAATGGAGGGGAAGAAAAAACATTGTATGTGGCTACAACTAGACTTCGTTTTTGGCCATCAATAATTTCAATATTAACAAGGTAAAACCGAATGAACTTGGAGTCTTGGACTGATAATAACTAAGATTCATAGTTTTCCGTTCAACTTTCCTTTGAATTCCTTGTTATAAATCAACTGATCCAATAACTAGAATTGTTGAGAATTTGGTTAATTATGAATCTTATGCCACTCTTTTCGATCTGAACAATCTTTTACAATGGATGAGAGCTTCTTATTAGCATTTTGAACCTTCTAAGTCTATGTCAGAGTAAAGTATCTATCTAGATACGAGCCATATATGATGGGTTGTGACGGAAACCGATCCCTTGCTTTGGTGAGTTAGATAGGACACATGTTTAGAGTTTAGACTCCTATTCTATACTCTGGTTCGACCGTAATACGATTCTCACGATCAATGAGAAAGTGAATAGGAAAAAAGGTTAGATTGATTAATATCTTCATTAGTTAATTTTAGATATTTTCTAGGTTTTTCGAACATTCATTGTAGCAAAGTACATATTGTAGCTAGAGCTAGTAATGTGGTTTTCCAATTTCTGGAATTCATTAGGATTAAGGTATATGCAAATGATTGGTCACCTTTTCCCAACGTCTCAGAATTTCCTCTATGCAATTGGCTAGTGATGGGGACGAACATGTGGGGAACAACGTTAGTACGTTACAACACAAGCGGCAAGTGTTGATCGCGTGGAGTTGTCTCGATATGTCTCTGTGGTTGCCATCAAAGAGGCTGTTATTATGTAATTTCGCATGCAGGTCTGTATAGGAAAAAAGATGGGGGCATGTTTGGCTGGTAGTCCCTGACTATTTGTATATTTCTATATCTTATTACATAGTTTCCAGAGATTGCCACATTTCGTAGTTTACTTTGATACGGAAAAAAATTCAAGCCACCCACAAAGTTTGAACTCGCCATAGCACATCATCTCGCAATTTTTTCTTAGATGGATTAGGTTTGTTCCAAAAGGATTCACGCTTGAATCATGGAGAACATATTGCAAGAACATTTCTTAAACTGACTTATTCAAATGTTCATAGACACATCATCTGTATGAAGCTCTCGAAATGAGACATTTGGAAACATGTTTTAGAGAAAACAAGACAGTTAGAATTGTTTTTACCTCTCCTAGACATTTAAAAATGTCACTAAACGAGACTCTACGAAACAAAATGCTTCGTACCCCTAATGAATGAGTCAATTGCCCCAAACATCCCAATGGAGAACACCCAACAACGTAGGAATGTAAAAGTATAAGGTACCAACGGCCAACGCTCCGATCAGATGATTCCTTACCGCATTAGAAAACGATAAGCGTTGCCAAATTGAGACAAGGTGCATGTTCCCATTCTTATAAAAAAAACCCTGTGCTTTTCATGTACAGTTTGGCGGATGTGGAATTCCGGTGTGTAGTCCGGGAGCTAACCAACAGTCCCACCGTCGCAATTGTTTACGTCCTAATCACGGCAATTAGTTGTTTTAATCGGACGAGAAGTCCAGTCCTACTAAAACACGCCGAACTCAAAACCTCATAGTCCAAAGGCTACATGCCAGAGTTTCACTGGCAAATTTGTTGTTATCGTCATCCAATTATTGGGCGCAAGCAGCAAATTTTGCTTTTGCTTGCAACGGCCAAGGAGACAAAATAAACAAGAATTCTGTGAGTTAATACGGAATCCAACTCGCCGAGAGCTACCCTTGCAAAAAATATCTTAAACGTCTGCATCTGCAAGCAAGTGCTTTTGTCACAAACTGATGTAGAAGAGTTGATCCGTCATGTGGGAAATGCAGGCGAGAGGAAGGTCACTCTACTCAACCTTGCTCAACAATCACACAGCAAAAAGCTAAAAGACAGGGATAGAGCAAACGTACCGTACCCCATGCCATGTGTGAGCACATGTAAGTTGCCGATTTTACGACGACGAGCATGAAGACGCTGAGTTGCCGACAGTCTGACATTGGACAACCCTGGCAGGCAATCAGACTAGAGGGGACACAACTTTCCAGCCTGAAATTTAAAGAAGAAAACAAACCAGCGGCTGTTCTGTTCTATCACACTACTACACACTACGGAACAACAAACTCATGCAACACACTAGAAAGGTGGTGGATGTGGTTAGAAGCATTGGGGGATCGAAGGTGAAGGTACAAACGCGGGAGGAGAAGCGCTCTACACCGCTATTTACGAGAATGCTGTACTGTACATATGTACTAGTGTGGTCCCAGACTCCCAGTATGAACAGGATCCCGTAGGGGTTTTGTTGGTCGGTTTGTTTGGGGGGTTGTGGTTTGATCTCAGTCACTAGACCTTCTGTCGAGGCGAGCGGATCTCCAGGAGACGGAATTGGAAGACTTGAGTAGGAGGCCGATTGCGGAGGAACATCTTGCCCTTACTACAGCGTCAGGTGACCGGCTCATTTTACCAACCAGCATCCCGAACACCTGAAGGGGAAAAAGGCAATGAAGGGAGGATATATTAGTTGAAGACTTTTCAGAAAGGTGTCGAAGTAAGATGGAAAGGAATGAGATTCTATTTTGGAGGACCTGTGAGTAGTAAAGGGATAAAGTACGCTGATCATCTGAGACTGATAGGAAGCTGCTGACCAAATATATTGCATTTGCTTGGATGATTGGCCATGGAGAGTCGAAAGCCTGCATAAGAACGATGTTCAGACCATTTACAAGTCAATCTAATTGATTAAAGTAAAGAACAAGGGTAACCAGGGACAGTGTTTTTCTCAGACAATCAAAACCTGTATTGTGAGTGCCATGTAGGTGTCGACTCTTGACGGAAGATGTTGGACGAACTGTTTCGTTAGTTCTCTCAGAAAGCCTTCATAGTCGGTCCTGAAAAAGTGACGGATTGGTTTCCCGCAACAATGTCAGATACCACTGATGTAATACCTTTAAAAATATTCAGGTGCTGAGAGTTTGTTAGTCCATGCCTGTGATCGGAGGTGAAGAAGTTGGAGTTGAATAAGGTAACTGATCCTTCTATCTCCATCAAAGGGGCGATTCGTTTGAGAGTGTTCTACTCACAAGCATAAAAATGTAAGGTTTTTCTGTACAAGAAGCAAAACCGAGAGAACCAGGGACAAGGGTGATCACTCACTCGGCATGCATGTCGGACACTAAGATCGTCATCATGAAGGTGCAGAACCAACCGGGGCATGGCAGCATGTATCTGCACCAGTCATTTCAGACAACTTAATATGCAGAAGAAAAAAACGATTAGAAGGCTACTGAATAACCAATTGTTTATGGCACTGAGCAAAACAGAAAGGAGTCCGCAGGAAAAGATACTTAATACGTGTTTTTCTGATTAAAATGTTTGATACATAAACAGAGATTTGATTACATTTTCAAGCAGGAAGTTGACAAAATAAGAGACCTGTTCAAGAAATGCCTCATGCTGCCCACCAACTCCATAACTGCTAAGGGATCCAAAGGCTGCAAATGCATTGGCTCGCATCTTTGGGTTCATGGACACCTGCTTTCAATCCAATAGAAGTTATTACCACTACCAGCATGCTGACACGTTACTATCACAAGGCATTAAAAATTTCACTATTTGAGTACTGGAGACGCGGAGGAAAGAACAGACTAATATCACACCCTCTCAATTTATCATGTTGGAACAGACAAACATAACAAGTAAAGAGACCTTAGTTAGCTTGTCCTCGGGCCAAGTCCGTGATCTTTTGAAGTTCATTCAGGGAATCGAGTTTAACAGAACCTACTAATCTAGGAAACAGCTTACCAGAAATTCAAGCTTCAAACTAGGGGAAGGCAAAGATGAAACAGAAACGCGGAATTATAGGTACAGGATTTCTGCAAGAATATATACCTGGAGACTGCGGAGTCTGACTGAAAGATTAAGCAAAATAGGCTCCACTGCGTCATTGGGGGAAGACTCAAGAATCTAAAGATATACAAAAAAGCCCAACTGTGATAAGGGGGAAAAAAAGAAGGAAAATCAAATGGTATAGAAAGAGCAGGGAGGATAAGAGGACCCACCATGAGTAAACAAGAAACAGCAGTTGATTGAACTGATTCCTCTGCATCATCCATCAATGCCACTATTACACCAAGTATTTGAGTTGTGTAGTGAGAAATATGAACAGATGGTATCTGCAACCCAGAAAACAAATAAGAGTTCATTAAAGCAGTTGCATGAATATGCACATTTTCCCGTCACTGATGAAGCAAAGAACTGTTCTTCTGAAACTCAGTCTTGCACATTTTTCCAGCCAAACACACCATGTAAAGACAGCCTGCATAACCATACAAATGAAATACCTGCACAAGCCCTCTTAAACAGAGGCGTCTGACAGTTGGAGACTCATCTGATACATGTCGACACAATGCCTCAACCATTTCCTCTAAAACAGAGCCGAATTCCCCACTGCAAGTAGGGAATGTACTGGATAAGTAGATTAAAACGCCTAAAATTGAAATGCAAGCCAGACGCAATAAGGATAAAAATAAACACCAGAAATTTCGAGCGAGCTAGTTATAATTCCTTCGGGTTTAAAATTAGTCAACCAATGCAGTATAACAAACAACCAAAGACTAGGAAAAAGAAAAATGTAGGAAACAGCTGACAGATTTAGAAAATATATATGTTTTCAGGGAAGATGAAAGTAGACGAAGGACGATACACGCAAGAATAAGATGAAGGCGTTCCATTTGTACTTTACATGGTATCCCTGTTTGTTACCTGTACCGAACGAACTCTGACAAGGCAGCAGCTGCAGCTTCTCTTTGAAATCTTTGATGACGGTTCAACGATTTAGTTAAAATCGAGCAAATGGTTTGGACCTGTAAATATTACCCATAACAGAAAAGCAGAACAGGCTTGTACATTAAATGGTGATAGATTGGAAGTAGTAGACTATAAAGATATCAAAGGTGGATTGGTGATTTAATATTTGTTTCCTTAGCAGGCATCTCTCTGACGCTCATTGAAAAACCTTCTAAAGGGGAAAAACATCAAAAGGATTGTTGATAGCATAATAAGTTACCTCTTTTGGTCTTTTTATGGAGATGCAGGCTGCTATATCTCCAACGACAGTAATCCACTTCTCCTTCTCATTTTGCTCTCCATCTCTGACCAGTATCTACATCAGATGCAGTAAGATTAAGGTGGGATCATATTTCAATACCCATATTCTCTCTTCATCACATCAGCATAGGTCGTAGTACTGCAGTTCAGTGGCATACCTTTCCCATTTCAAGGTCTCCAACACATTCACAAAAAGCACGGAACGCTGCCAGAAGATATCTGGCAATCAAAAGAACATAGATAAGTAATATGCTAATCCGTAGTAGAAAGGGAATAGATTCATCTTTCAGAGAACATAATCCAAATGATGCTGCAGACTCACTGTAATGGTTCAAGCTGACCAGAACTGGCAAGACCATGACAACTTCCAAACTGGAGTGTAAGTCCAGCAAGAACAGAAGCATAACTTTGCTCAACAGCCTTCTTTCCAACTTTACCCCCACCTCTGTAAAGGAAAATGAATGTTAAGTAGATGAAAGTTAAAAGAAACCAAGGAACGCAAATGATGTTGATACGACAAACCTAAAGAAGGCAGTCAGAGCGAACATAGAAGCTTGAAGAATCTCATCCTCCATTTGGACATCAGGGAAATTATGAGAGATCTCTCCTTTATCCAAATCCACTTTACCAACAGGGGTCTGATTAAGAACATATATCAGATGCTCCAGAAACTCCGATGACAGGACAGGGTGCTGAGAGAAGGCCTGCGAGAAGACAGAAGACATTTCAATTCCCGATCACAAAGTAAAAATGCGATTTTGAGAGCGGCTCCTGCTCTCTCCCAAATTTCAGGTATGTTACTCTGACTCATTTGGAGACCCTTTTGCATGGAGCACCAGTATGCTGAAGAAATATCCCATGCAAGAAAGCAGCAGCTAACAAATACTCACATAAAAAGCATCCTGCATCGGCCAGCCTCCTCGTAATCTAGATATGTCCTTTGTGATGATATCCTTTCCAGCAGTTGCTAATACTTCATTGAAGACAATTTTAGAACTCGTACTTTCAGCAAGTGAAGAAATCTTCACGCAGTTAAGGATACACCACTCAATTTGACTACCCAATTTTAAACAATATAACACAACAAGGAAAATGATAGATGGGTGACAATGTGCCTTATTTGTAGACACTAAGCCTAATTGAAATGATGAACCTCCCAAATGAATGGGTAAAAGGATACAGCTCCAATAGTCTCCAACCTCATATGCTTCTCAGTTACATGTATTGCGGCAGAGAGTAGTGACTGGGTTGTCCTGTGAATTGATATTGTTCACTGACTGAGATATTTACTTTAAAATTGATTACATCCTAGACTTTGTGACACTTAGGAGAGTCAAAAAGACACGAAGTAAAGACAGAAGGTAAAATTATCCCCTCAGGCCTCATCCACAAAGACAAGAAATAAGGTATAAGACTTTGAAGCATATTATGCTAGGATTGCATAGAGAAACCAAGGAAAAGATAGCACTTCAAGAAGCAACATCTTAATAGCTATGAGAAAGTATAAAATTCTTAGACAGAACCTTGAAAGATCAGCACCATTCAGTTCATGCCCCCTCTTAGTAACAAACTCAATAACTGCTTGTATAGTCCCTTCAGCTGACAGCTTGACCTTGTCACATATACCTGCTGCAGAACCATACAAGGTTGCTACAAGCTGCACAAATTGAACAGAAAAGATCAGACAATCATCTAAACTCAGCATAACGCAACTTTCAACTCTTCTTGGAATCTTTAGCGTACCTCGTCCTTTGTCAATAAAACACTCACAGAAAAAACAATTCGGTTGAAAACCTCTGATGGATCAATGGATGCATCCTGAAGTATGACAGTAATTTTAAGAGATTAAGAGAACTTCATTTTCCCTTCCACTGCACCAAAACCAGAGATGGAAAAGAGCAAAACACAGGAAAAGAGAGATAGAGTAGCACCCTTCTCAAGATGGCTATAACATCCTCAAGTGAGGATAAAGCCAGATATGACGATTCAATATCCACACTGGAGCTAGATCCAACAGGCTTCGGAAGTGAGAGAGCAATGCTGAACAGCTGATCAAGAATCTGCCAGAACTCAAAAGGCAGAGCTTAATCAACAATTTGCTTAAGACCAAGATCAATATGCTACCAAAAAGTTATGTTCCGATAACCCCACCCACATACTACAATAATATGTATTTTAAACAGAATAATTAACAAACAGCGTATACCTGAGCAGCAACTTTTCTAACTTCAGAATTAGTGTCTGCACAACGAGGTAGATACACAATGACTCTCTCCCCCAGTGAAAGAGCTTCACGACTTGGCAATACAAATGCGGCTGGAAAGTGTAACAATGGAATAATATGAGATATTTTAAGATAAATCATGTGTCTTGAAATTCAACCAAATGACACTTACATGGTAAGTTAGGAAAATTGGCCCGCGTGGTATGGTCCAATTGCTTGCCATGAGAGCAACTACCATGGCAGCCCAATGCACAATATCCACTCACACAAAGCATCCGGAATTTAAGAAGCATCTCATGCACGGCAAGACAACCTCTTTTCCGCTGATAATCAACCGCTGAAGAAACATATTGATCAATGTGTCTCAAAATATGCAGTAGCTGCTCTGCCCGACTTCTTCCATCCTCTCCGCTATTATATCACATAAGATGCTAGTACATAAGCACAAACCTTTTCATAGTGCCTTACTCCGCTAACTGTATCTCACAAAATAAAACAGTATGTTCCAAAGAGAAGGTAGTTCAGGAACACTACCTAGTAAGGAGGATTGCGCACAACAGAGTTATAAGGTTGTCTATTAGGGATTTTACGACATCTTCTGGCTCATTTGGCACAGCAAAAAATCCTAAGGTTGCCTGTCCAAATAATAGAAGGATGCATGCACAACTTGTAAGTTAGAGATAAACAATATTGCACTGATTCCAGAAGTAACATAGAACTGCCAGGAGAACCTTTAAAACAAGATTTCTTGTTTCTACTGTCAATTTTGGCTCCACCGAAACCAAAGTGGTACAGGCACTTAAAGCCAATGCCTGCAGATACAAAAAGGAAAGGGGTTAAGACATCTTTGGCTGCCAATGCTTACTCAACATGGAAATTGAGTACCAATCTTCATGGAAATCTACTCACCCGAGTTCGCAGAAGTTCTAGACTGGAATCAGCTAAATCTTCATCATCATCCCTGCCCATCAGTGTTAATATATAGTCCAGCAAAACATCTCTTTTTTTCAGGGGGAATGGCGCTCCATGTTCTGAAGCATTGATGACAGCACGACCTGCACCACCAGCAATATTACAAGAACACAGAGAAGTCACGAGGCATCAAGATTGAAGGCCAAGCATCAAAACTACCATATCCAGGGAAACTCCAATAGGGAATAGATAGTAGTTATGAAAGAATTGAAAGCCTATTCAAATATTGAAATCAAGGACAAGAACACAGTGCACAATAAGAATTATATGCGAGGAATTATGTGGAAGTTAATGTGAAATTTTGGAGAGAATGTGATTATCAAAAGGAAAAAGAAGATAATCTACAGCATGTATCTTTTTCTCCATCCCGATTGGTATAAATTTGTCAAGAACAGAAAGAAAAGAACGAGAGCATTAGTAATTTATTGCTTCCAGGGAACATATCTAACAACAACAAGCAGACCAATGGACAATTGCCTAGTGCCCATCAGCTCCACCATGCTTCAGTTAAACAATCTTTGAGCAGGGCGTTGAATACAAACCTAATAAGTCAATAGCAGTAATTACAGCCTGCTTTGCTGTAGGATGGCGGACATAAAGAAGCTCCGATAGCATATTAGTTCCCTGGGACAAATAATAAAGAGGGGAGAAAGGAGACTCGGAATTATAGAATCAATAGAAACATTCTGCATTTAAATATTAGTTTAGCAACCTTGGCCTACAGATAGTGGTCTCAAGGAAGTTCTGATTATGACAAATAGAGAGACAGAAAGAACAAAATTTTCATGTAGCTTGAGTTAAGAGTAAAGAACATGCATCCTTCCCAATGAAACTTTCTGCTTGCTAGTTTAGCTCAAGCACTAATAATCTGAAAAGACAAAAGACTTCTTCTCAACTCCGCCTAGTTCGGTATAAAAATTTAAACTACGGGACTACAGGCTTTTACTACCAGCCTAGACAAGCAAACTAGAATTTCTCAATAAGCACAAAGATTCCGTTATTTAGATAATGTAAAGAGGGTAAGACTCAATGAAAACGGAAATGGTAATAGACTCTGGACGCAACCCTCCTAGACTCTTCTAACAAGCATGAGTACCACCAGCAATAAGGCAAGGGTATTATAGCAAATTGGCAAGCTATATTAAGGAATGAGAGAAAGAAGCATACAACAAGTGCATCTATCCTGGCTTCAATAACTGTTGATGGAGCATATCTTGCAGCATATCCATACATCAAAGCTAATGCAGCATGTATGTCATCCGAGTCTTCAGTTTTACTACTATCAGAGAATAAAGACAACAATCTGCAAATATAGACCAAAATTCAGCAGAAAGCAAATAGGATTTACACAAAGAATAAGAATTATATTCTTGTACAGGAATTTTACAGAAGACCTCCTGACAAACTTAATCCTTTCTTTTTCTCTCTTGTATGTTACGAAACAGAAGAACAGCGAGTAAAATCTAGCTCAATTCATAAAGTTACTTTAGAGGAAAATGAAGTATTTCAGTTGAAGTAATTTGTTGTGCTGTTGTGCATAACTTCAAAATTTTGAACATTTACCTTTGGAAAATGCTTTGCCCAACATTAACCAGAATGTCTTTCAACTTTTCCAGAACCGTATCCAAGTGAGATGCGGCAACCTGAAAATCAGTAAAGGTATTAAAGATCTGAAATAGCAACATCACAAACTTTCATTTGAGAATTAAGTTCGTAAGAATGGCCAAAAGCCAGATACCAGTCCCATGGCTTTTGCCAGACCAAGTCTGTTGGATGGAATAGCAATATCAGCTTGTCTATACATCCAATTTATCTTATCTTGAACATAAACCTTGTCGTCAACTTTCTGCAAAAGCATGCCGAGGCACCTACAACGGAAAAGAACAACGATGAGCAATTCAGACAAAGAGGAATACTTTTCGCATTCTCAGCAAGTACAGAACATAGCAAGACAGTATAATGCTCAAGCAGCATATCTCTTTCTGACCTCTCTTGACCTATGCATATTCATGCCTATCACATGCGATGAGTAAAGAAACAAGGTAACAAATGCAATTCATGTCATACCAAAAGAGACTTGTGTCTTAGCAAACAAGGGCTTGACCTAGTTGCAATGCCACTAGTCTTGAACCTGGAGGTCCCAGGTTCGAATCCCTTCAGTAGCTCCTAACGATAAAAATCAATCTATGTCACCCTTATCCAGAAAAAAGAAAAACAGAGAGACCCGTGTCTTATGTTGCTAAGAGAAAGGAGAACAAATTCAAGGATAGATTTGAACATCCAAAAGTTGTCAGGCAGAAGAATGTGGGGATCAGGTGAATATTGATAATATTGTGAAGTTCATAGCAAACTGGAACTTGAGAAGAGAAAATGTATGCAGCTAAAGAAAGAATATAAGATACAAAATATGAAAGTGACGTCTGATGAAATTAACATACTGATGAAGAAGTCCAGAATGTTCATCCTCTGGTGCATACAGCTCATACTGATTTGTAAAAGCATTTCCAAGGGAAACCACCCAGTCATTGTCTTGAACTACATCTAAAGATTCTGCAAGAAACTATCACCCGTAACATAAATCAGTCAGTAGTTTTTAGAGCCAAGAAAAACCGTACACCTAACACATTCGTTCTTCAAAAAGATGACTTTAATGACATCCACTGAGACAACAAGAACGAATTTGACAAGCGTCTCAAGATCAAGATGCTTACATTGATTACCATGTCATCCCATGTCTCTTGGTATGAAGGATCCAGCTTTAAATCGTCCGTGTCGCTGACATATGCCTTCATTTTAGGAATCTAGAGCTTACCAAAGGAAGATATCAATAAGTAACACAAATGGAACATCATATTTTACTACTATTGACTTATGATATGCACATAATAAGATACATGTCCGAAGGACATTATTTTTATACCATGAGCAGAAGACTCCTGTTAATCCAATACATCAATAATTATGCAGGTATTGCTTATAGCAAGATGCCATATTTCTAATCCACAATTCAAAGCTTGTGCACGTGCAAAAACTGTTTCATTTGCTTACCAAGAACCATGAATTAAAGCAACACCACTGATACTAGTTACCACTAAAAAACACATGATGGCCTACCTCATCCTGCCAAAATAGGGTAATGTTTCTTGGGAAGAGAGGAGCCAAATAGCAAAGGACCTGAAAGGTAAAAAACAGTTCAGAAGACCTGTTTCTAAGCTTATGATGTTATCAAAGCAGAACACTAAAGTTTCATGGACAGAAACTGGCAACTGCCCTACAGCACACTTCAGCAAAGGAAACTCCCCAGAAAGAGACCAACATCAGATTGTGATGCCACATTGAATGGCAGAATCTGAATGTTGACTCACTTAAATATACGATAACTCCCAACAAAATGTCGATTGCAAAGCTACTTGGAGTATAGTGCAAGTGGAAACAGCTCAGCCTCTGCACCATTTGACTATAGTCTATAGATATGCTGTCATCAAAGCCTATGCTAAAACAAAAGACTATATAAGAAAAGTTGAGAGCCTGTCACTGCCAAATTCACTAGCTACATTTTATTATCATGTTCAACTCTAGTAAAGGACAAGAGGTGCTTACAGTCAAAATCTGAGTTGCTAACTGTGATGGAGCCAGGGGATCATGCAAAAGCACTAACAAGCGGGCCAAAAGATCCTAGACAATGAATGAGCATTTGATTATTGAAGATTGTTCGATAAACCAAGAAAATCCACATGCTTAAGCTTTAATGAAACCAAACTGCACCTCAGGATTAGGTATATCAGACCAACTTTTGCACTCAGAGAGTATATTATTATTAGAAGACTTCTGTCTACACAGCTCTGAGATGCATCGGCAGACCTGAAATAGCATCAAGTACCAAGCACAAACAAACATGAAAAATATTAACTGACATAATTTCACGCAAAAGTAAGATGGATAGCTAAGACTCACTGTAGCGACTGCACCAGTATAAGCGCGTGGAATAATCATCTTCAAAAGAAAAGGCCAAAGAATATGCTGCAACAACCAAGGCACATACAGAAATATCACCTCAAGTAACCTCAAACAGGAAAGGGAAGTTCAGAGAAGACACAAATATTTTGTCTTCCACAAGGGATCAAATGGAAGAAGGAAACTCATTAATACCTCCATCTCAGGAATAGTAATCGTCAAAAGGAGAAGACCTTTCTCACATACTGCCCTCAACTCTCCTAGGCTAAAATATCCCATCTTCATCTGAGGAAAAGAGAACTGGGTAAGCTGCAACTATCAACAGGAATGAGTAAACAATGTGATCACTATATCGGTCATAAACAAACCGACTCTTGAGAAAGGCCATAAATAAATTCATCCCCATAGAGAAGTCAAATAGAGGAATCCTCTCAGTTACAGAACATTGCCCACCTTAGATTTTCCAGGATCACTTCTTTCTGTTTCTGATAGAGCACAATGGCGCACGAGGTATTCAACAAATATTTCTCCAGATGGTCCAACAAAATAGCAGTGTGAGGCCATGACCACAATCAACTGACATCATAATGACAAGATTGCAAATTAGACAACACATTGCACGCATTCACACCACTCCATCACCTTTTAATGATTTAAAAAAAGGAAGAATCACTACACACCTCGGATAGAGCCTGTCGGACACACATACTTTGCTCTTGTAGCAAGGACTTTGCAGCTTCAACAAGTAAAGGCCTTTTATTATACCAAGCTTCAGACGACCTCCAAATTAAAACTTACACAAGTAAGATCAAGCAACAAGAAAAGTAACAAGTTCATTTCAAAAGCATGGGAAGAGGAAAAAAGGGGATGGCCATGCGCAAACACAACATACCTAGGGAGAAGATGCTTTAAAACGCATATGGCCCCAAAAGTCAAAGATTCTTCCTTCAAACGACATTTCTTTTAAGAATAAAGGGTACATAAAGATTCTGGTATAAGTCCCAAGTGAAACATAGAAACGACAACGATAAAAATATATTGACAATCTAATAAAGAGATCATACAAATGTTCAACAAATAGCTACTAGCTTCATTAGGATAGCATCTTACTAAATCTCAAAAAGGAAAAAACTCTGATACTCACATTTAAGAGAAATGTAAAAAGATCATCGGGGTACACCATGCCAACTATCATAAAGCATCGATGAACCTCATTATAGGTCTGTCATAAGAGAGAGACAACGTTAAAGAAGTACAGGTCAGGTTGTTTCAAGATAGTACGATATCAACCAAAACACACCGATTTCTCATGTTAGTAGATTAGGCATATACAAAGAGGTATTCACCTTAAGACCCAAGGAAAAATTTGAATGCCCTTTTCTGTCATTGTAGACGCAAACTACTGGGAGAAGAGTAGATAAAATAACCGTGAGATCCTGTAAAAGCATGAAAAGCAGAATTCAGTTCACAAGCGAATAACCTTCATCATAAAGAACTTTAATTGACTGCATTCCAAAAACAATCTAACAAATTATCTTAAGGAAAAACACAGACACACGGAGAAAATTCATAATCAGAAATGAATAGCACATCACCTCAAAATCAAGCATTGGTGGACCCGTTTCTGATAATAAAGCTGCATCTAAGAGATTGTGGAGAGAGATAGTAGCCAAAAGGGCAACATCTTGATCCTTTTTACACCTAATTGACATAAATTGCATAACATTTATATCCAATTAATTGTGATCCAAATTGTAGCTGTACCAGTGTAAATATAAAAAGGCTACATTGAACTTGGTCTTACAATTCTAACATAGTGGGGATAAGCCTGGGCAAAGCTGCCTTCAGTTGTGTACGGGTTATAAGACCAACCATTTGACCCAATGCTTCCACAGAAGATGCCCGAACCTATCCAAGATGAAAAATGGCTCATTTAAGCACAAATATAACTGAGAAGAGAATATGCAAGTGTTGAGGTCGTCAATGTACATCTGGATCGGTATATCCCACTTTGCAGAACAGACCTTATGTTCAGCTATGGAAATTGTAAAAGTACTCCAAAAGAATAAAAATATACTGGCAACTTGTTCTTCTTCCATGATTTCTAAGAATTTCTAATGTAATATCAGCCCAACTGTTGATAACAAGAAGAGGGATACGCCCTTCCTTTGAAGACATCAGGAAGGAACTTTTACCCAGAAGGTGTATCCTCTTTAAGATGAAATAGGCGAACAACTAGCTTCCTGTGATGCGCATTTAACTCTGGAACTTTATTAAATAGCACTAAATCCTATTTAATTCAAGATCCAACATATATAAAGACATAAAATATTTTCAGACTACAGTGCATGTGCAATTACAAGGCACAATAAGGTGCATTGTCCAATAGAAGAAAGCATAATAACAGAGAAGTTCAAAACAAAAGGAATTGCTCCATATACCTTTAGGTCACGTGAAGTTGCCCACACTCTCAATAGAAGCTCAAAACCGGAATTCAAATATGACCTGCATTAATTGCAATTTCTCTCCATTGACATACATTTTCCCAAAACTGATGGAAAAATAGAAGTAATTATATTGACTTACATGACATCACCATCAAGAAAGGTGTTTGACGGAAAATCATCATCGTACAGCCAAGCAGCCTGGCACCAACATTTGAATGCTACAAGAGCAACAGGAGTATAGTTCATAAAAAAAGAACAGCAAGAAGTATAGTCTATAAAAAAAGAACAACAGAAGTACAGCGCTCATTACTAGACTGATAATCACTAGAACAAACATGACAAAGGTGAAGAACTATTTACAGCACACAATGCTAGAACTTGGTTCAGGTGGCAGCTTTTGCCACTGAAATATAAGTAAACTTGACCAAGCAGACTAGTTAAATACTTTAACATAAAGTCATCGCAAATACTTCCTATTGTCCACGTAACTAATACGCCACTCGTTTGAAAAAACTTTATCAAATAATAGGACAACTGCCATGATATAGTTTTCGTTCATCCAACATTATATTATGATTTCTCCAGACACAAATCACAATAAGGCAATGCCGTGAATCCTACACTCGAATCTCGATGCCAGCCAACTAGACCTAGCTAATTGCAGCGGAAAAGAGATAATTCATACCGTTTGCAAAAATTGGCCGATGAACATCTCGTACATTCCCAAGAAGGGGTAGAATGCGAGAAAGTACACCTTTTAATCTTGGAAGGAACTGCACAGCTTTTGCCAAATTAAAAGGTAAAGAAGCTAAATCAGTTAAACAGAAAGAAAAAGTCAGTAGCCCAACCGCACTACCAAGTAATTAAAGGAAGCAAAACCAAATGCAAGAGAAAAGGTTTTAGATAATAACCATCAGCAGAAGCAAAATCTGCAAGTATTTGCACCATAGCAGGCAGAGCTGAACTAGGTCCAGACAAATAAAGAAAAATCTCCTCCATCATCTGCCATATCAATGTTAATCTCAGCTTATGGTTAGCAAAGTAATTACATCATAAAAATATATATATTTGAAGCCCAAACAGATGGGCCAGCAAAGAGAATCTCATCCAAAGGAAAGTAACATCTGAAAGGGGTAATTTGTTGAAAAATGAGTTAGAAACAGGAAAATTACTCCAAATGTTGAGTTGGATGATCTAACAGTTATTCATACAAACAAGCTGAATAAACTGCATTTGAGGACCCCAATTAATGACCACAAAGTAAACTAATTGCATTCAATAAACTGTTGAATAGAAGACCAAGCAGATAACAATATTTTCAAATCTGGATGTTCACGACTCGCTAATAAAGTCGTCAAAGAAGTCGCTGCCTATTGAACAACCTTTTCTGATCATATAAGTCCCATATAAATGCTTGCCAAACCCTCATCTGGAGCATTAAACTTGTGAAATGGGGAACAGAATCCATGAACTAAGAACTAAGAACTAACAAAAGTACAAGAAGGGAAGTCCCACCTGCTGGAACTCAAGAGTGCCAAATAAGCAACTACAATAGAACCCTGGAATTTAAACGACACTCCTATATATAGTTCTCATGTGGAGTAAGATAAGCAACAAACTGAAGCTTACCAGATCAGGTAGATGGGATCCTATCGAAACAAGTAAGCTAGCAGCAGCTCTTTGCCAATCTGTATTGACTTCCTGCATCAAATGAACAAGTGAAGTTACTGTGCAGAAACCAGTCATAAGGCCTCACATAAGTTCAAATGCTTACAACTTAATTAGAAATCATTTCTAGTAGTCTACAGATACTAATGTGAACTATCTCTAATTACCAGGACATGGTGCATAAAGACTGTCTCTGAAGGTCAACTTTATCCACTCCAGAAACTCAATATTTAACATTATGACTTGTAACCTTTCCATTTTCTTTCTCTACCTATCACAAATATGGAAAGAAACACAAACATGCTACCAACGATCACAGCAGCTGGAAAAACGATGCTGAACCTTAGAAGAGACAATTTCGGCAGTGGCGATCTTCGCGAGCTTTGCCATGAAAGAAGGATCAACATCCTCTTTATCCAACGCTCCAACTCCCATCGCCATGACTTGAAACAGTCCAGCAATGTTCCCAACCCGCTGGTAAACAGAAACCAAAAACGGAAAAATAAGTTTCAGCAGATACTCAAGCAACCTCTATTCCACATTTCAGAGTCCGAAAAAACAGCAAAGAGAAGTAGAGCATACTCTTCGACCGCCTCGAGAGACCGCAGAGCAACAATCAAGGACCAGAAGCGGGTTCCTAGACAGAATTCGTCGTGCCACGCTAGTTAAGCTCACGCCCAAAAGAATTAAACTCTCAAAGAGACGCCAAAATGCAGTGACGAGAGACTTACAGAACGGCTATATCCTTGAGAGAAGCCATGGCGGCTTTTCTGACCAGCGGCGATTCATCCGCGAGCGAAGAGACCAGAACCTGAACTGCCTCTGAAGGAAAGAAGATGCCGCGAATTGTAGAAATGAGCGCGGTGCGGGAGAAATAGAGCGGATTGAGAATTGGAAGCGGAGGTACCTGGCGCCGGAATTGAGCTACCGGAACTCGAAGAAGCCATTGAGATTTGAGAGTCGAAGCCGGAGCAGAGGGAATTTGCCGATCAAAGCAGTAGGAGAATCAAACAGAAGGAAAGAATAAAAAGGGGAGAAAGAAAGTTCGTTGGATTCATAATAAGCGAAGACAGGGACAGCTGTCGTAGAAGCGGAAAAATAAAAGAATAAAATGTAAAGTTCATAAAAAATAATAAATAAAATTAAAACTATAATAATCTAGTTAAATTTCATCATGTATTAAGTTAAATATTCATATTCTTAGACAGAATAATTCCACTTTCTGTTACATAAAAAGATTGAAATGATGATAAATAATAACAGCAGAAATAAAATAAAAAAATTATAATAACTTCCTTCTATTTTCTTACTCTGTGAAGGAAGAAAACACAGAGCTAAAGCCACAAAAGCAAGAACAAAATGCCGACACAGTTACGTTCACGGTAGTGCTGAGCGAATTGCCACGATCGGCTTCTTCTCCTTTGTCTCCGGCTACCAATTATCACAATTATTGAGGACAACGAAGAGTCAGTCAGTCAGTCAGTCATTTTATCAAACACATAATTGACATAATTGACACTGAACAATTTCTCACGGCAAGGAAACAATCGACGACCTGCCAAAAGACATCACGACGAAGCGCTAGATCTTCAAACTCTCTATGTTTCCTTCCCGGCGTCCTCACTTCCAAGAAGGCCCGCTGCCGGCATTATTGATCAGGAACAGCTTTACCTAATCCCATCGCTTCATTTCCATGGGGGATGGAGAGCCATGCTTGCAAAAGTCTGGTTTTCCCGCGCCACATCAAGTCACAATACTGCTACCGCCATGTGAATGATGTTCCCCGGTAGCTTGTGCTCTGAGGCGAGAATCGGGAGGCGGCATCGTCGATACTTCACACTTCCGATTCCCGATCTACTTCAGCGCAAGTGTTTGGACTTGAAAGGTGCGGACCTGTGATTTGTGAAGTGAGAACAGGGGCTGAGATGACTAACTAACTGGCCCGCCAAATTCAAATAACCTGCTGGATTGAAGCCCAAAGGGCCACGAGATTCGTACTGGAGTAGATTGGTCCAGTTTGCCCTTGGTAATTCGAATCAGGCCCAAATGCACAAAACCGGTCCGTTCCAACTATGGTTTCCAAACACTTCTAATTTGGCTACCTGAGTAGAATTAAAACCTATAACTAGCTAGCTAAAACCTAGATTAGGGTCGTTTCTAAAAAAAAAAAAACCTAGATTAGGGTCATAAAGACATAAACCATTGCAAATTTAATTAGTAATTCAATTGAAATATAGAATAGACATTCGGTTCCATTATCCAAAGAACACAAATCACAATTCCAATCTTAATCATCTCCGAAGGCTGTCTTATGACTAATAACTCTATTTTGTCACTAAGTATACAGAAATACCACTCGGTGAAATCTATAAATTAGCTATATATCATTTCATCCTCCACGATTTATAAGTCCTATCTCAAGATAAATCAAGCGATAATGACGCCGGCAACGCATTCCGCCGCTTCTCTTCTACTCAGCCTCGCTCTCGTCTTCATCATTTTCCATGGTAATTAAGTCAAGATAAATTAATCCCCACTAATTAATCTCTCCATTAACTAGGTTAATTAATCTAACTAAGTTTATGCTCTATAGGGGCAAAGGCGACGGTGATCACATTCACAAACAACTGCCCCACCACAATCTGGCCGGGGCTCCTCACCGGCGCCGGCTCCCCACTCTCCACAACCGGCTTCGAGCTGGCCGCCCAAGCCACCGCCAAGGTCGCCATCCCTCCGCCCTTCAGCGGCCGGTTCTGGGCCCGAACCGAGTGCTACTGGAACTCCACGGGCCAGTTCAACTGCCCCACCGGCGACTGCGGGACCGGCCAGGTGTCGTGCAACGGCGCCGGCGGCAACCCGCCCGTATCCCTCGTGGAGTTCACTCTAGCAGCCGACCCCACAACGGGAAACGACTTCTACGACGTCTCCCTCGTCGACGGGTTCAACCTCCCGGTCTCCGTGGCCCCCAGCGGTGGGACGGGGAGGAACTGCACCACGTCCAGCTGTCACGGAAACGTGAACGCCGTCTGCCCAGCTGAGCTGGCGGTCAAGGGCGCTGACGGGTCGGTTATCGCCTGCATGAGCGCGTGCGACGCGTTTCATCTGCCGCAGTACTGCTGCACGGGGATCTACGCCAGCCCCGCCACGTGCCGGCCGTCGACCTACTCCGAGATTTTCAAGGGGCAGTGCCCGCAGGCGTACAGTTACGCTTACGATGACACGACTAGCACGTTTTCTTGCGGCGGCGGAGCTAATTACGCCATCGTTTTCTGTCCCTCGAATTAAATTACATTGTTAATGATATGTCTTAATCAGATTTACGGGGAGGTTAATTGAAGTTTGTTGTATGTATTGAGTATATAGTAATACGAAATAATATATGATCATTCAAACTTCATAATCATTGTTATAATCTTCAGACTTATATAACTAAATGTATGTGATAATCATTTACGATTTATTTACATCTTAAGTATCTCTAAAACTTGTTCGTTCTATACAACGTACTTTAGAAATTCTCCTAATTAATCCTAATGATTATTACAAGATTAAATTTATGAGTTAAAAATACATCAATTGATCCTAATTCTAAACTATATAATCTAATACTACAAAATTAAGCAAATGTCTATCATTAAAATTTGATAATTGGAGTCTGATTTTAGGTTAAAGTGTATTAAATAATGCAACTTTAAAAGCTACATTTGCTTAATATTTCGAATATAAGATGTAATTTACCTTTCCAAACAAAGAATCATAATTCCCCCTTAATCAAAGATTACAAAGGAATGTATAAACCCTACGGCCGCAACAAGCTCAAAAATTGGCCTAATGTTCAAACCTGACTACAAAATTACGTGTTATGGACACGTTAAACTCTCCTACCGCTAAAAACAAAAATAACGTCTTCAATTTAATCAAGGACAAAACGTGACCAAGTAATTGTCGCCGGTAGGACACGTGAACGTGCTGGTCCCATCATCATAAGCATAGCTATAAGCCTGAGGGCACCGGTCCTTAAACAACTTCGAGTACCCCGTCGGCGGGCACTTCTCCGGCGTGTTAAAATCCCCACTGCAGCAGTACTGCGGCTGGTTCAGCGCCAGGCACGCGCTCTTGCATCCCATCACGCTCCCGTCGATTCCCGTCGCGGCGAGCTCCGGCGGGCACGCCTCGTTCACGTTGACCGCACAGCTCGTGGCGTTGCAGCTGTGGTTCCCCAGCGGCTGGACCGAGACGGGCAGGTTGAACCCGTCGACGAGGCTGACGTCATAGAAGTCGAGTCCGCCGCTGCCGCTGAGGGTGAACTCGATGAGGGTTGCGGGAGGGATGGCTCCCGCGCCGCTGCACTCGACCTGGCCGGAGGCGCAGTCGCCGGTGATGCAGGAGAATTTGCCGGTGATGGAGTTGGTGGTGCATCCGGTCCTTCCCCACATTCGGCCGCTGGTCCAGTTGGGAGGGACCTCGAGGGTGGAGGATTGGCCGGAAGGGAGCTCGAAGCCGGTGGTGCAGAGCTGAGGTGCGCCGCCGCCGGTTAGGGTTGCTGGCCATGTCGTGTATGGGCAGTTGTTCGTGAAAAATATTGTCGTTGATTGAGCTCCTGCATTAATGGGGTGAAAAATCAATAAAGAACATAAGAAAAATCTTATATACTATGAAAGAATTTGTATTGTTATGTTATGACTTATGATACAAGTTTAATTTATACGTATCATAATATAAGTATATAAATTCAATTTGTAAGATAAAAAATGTATAGCTACAATATATATCATATTTCGACAATTAACTAATTTGACACTTCGTGTTGTAGAGAAGTCAATCGAAACCTAAGCAGTAACAAAAAAAAAAAATTACAGCACCGTAACATAAACAGTAAAATAGAACAGCTGGTTCAGAATTAATTACCGGCGATGAACAGTGCGGCAAGGGAGAGTAAAAGGGATCCTTGGAAGGCCATTGTGATGATTAAGTTGATAGCTTGGTATTGAGAATAAGGGATATAAGGTCTGCTCTACTTATATTAATATAGAGATGGCTATATTGACCTAAAAGGGAAGAAGGGGCTGAAAAACCCTAATGCAAAGATTTCATACAGGCAAAAAGGTCTTGGTAATTAATACAGAGCAGTTTATAGTGGAAACTTTTATTTTCCGTCAACTCTTCTAATTAAGACAAGTAATTAAGTAGTTACTAAAGTCCATAATTGAAGTGGGAAAAAACATTAATGAACCCACTTTTTTTATAATGGTGAAAATATTATTAAAAGAAAAGAAACAAGATAGAGTCAGAAAGTGTCTGGGAAGGAGGTTCAAAAGAGCTGAACCAGACCCGCCCCCAACTAACAATCAAGCAAAACAAACAAAGCCCTCATCACTGAAGCACACCTCAGTGGACCAGGCCACTGCTGATGTGCACAAAGGAGAAAGAAAACCAAATCAAGCAACCATGCTCAACCAAGGGGGGAGCGAACAGACAAACAGCCGCCATCCCCCAACCACCCATCCCCCGAAACAAACTCCCTGCCACTTCAACACAGCAGAGACAGCAGCCCAGCATCCAGCACTATGTCCGCCAAAGCAAAACCCAGGCCCCACCCCACTCAAGTCGTCCTCACCGCCATCGATCTATAGGTCCTCTGCAACATGTCCATCTTCTCTCCCAGCCACTGCAAGCCCTGCTCCTTAGAAACTTTGTTATGAGCTGTAGCCCAATCGATAGTAGCTCTAAGTGCATTCCGGGTCACGACAACAGGTACGCTCTTGGAATCCCTGAAGATTCTTCTATTTCTTTCCAGCCAAATCTGCCACCAAATAGAATGTAAACCACAATACATGAACCAATCCATGACATCATCAGGCTCATCACTCATCCACCTATCAATAGATGACAAAACATCCATGCTAGGGGGGACGAGGCTTCCACACACTCTCTGCAACAAGCTCCACACATCCTTGCTGTAGGCGCAACTAACAAGGAGATGATCAACAGTCTCCTCCTCTTTGCAGCAAAGCTCGCACCGGTTTGCCAACGCCCATCCTCTCCTCTTGAGATTGTCAGCCGTCAAGATCCTCTTATGAGCAGCTAGCCACACAAATGCACAAACTTTGGAAGGGACGACACGCCTCCAAACCGACATGGCAGGGAAGTTCTGAACCCCTTGAAAGCGGCTGTCCGTAAGATTCCTGTACATGGAGCGCACTGAAAAAGAACAATCTAAACGGGGAGCCCAGACCAATCTACAAGGTCCGCTGCTCACCCTGTTAGTACCATGAGCATTCAAAAAATTCATAAGACTTTCCCTTTCCCTCTCAGCCCCCCCTCTCAAATTAACAGATAAAGGAATTTCCCACATAGGGGCCTCACCATTGCAGGTTCTAGAATCTGAAACCCAGGCATCAGGAAAAGCAGCAGCAGCAGCGACACGAGGAAAGGAATCCGCCAGAGTTGCTTCAGGAATCCATCGATCATGCCAAAAAGAAACCCAAGCCCCCCTGCCTGGATCAATGTTTGCCAATTTCCAAAAAATGAACCCACTTAGGTACGATGACTTAGCTTAATTAGAGATTTGAGCTATTTTAGGCTAATATCGCTCTTGAAAAGGAAAAAAATTACATCCAATTTTGGAAAACGGAATGCACAAATTTAACAAGCTAAACAGAGAGACCATTATTAGTCTTGGAGACTCTCTCAATGTTTTTTCTTTCATTTTCTTGATATTAAAAATGTATCCTAAATCCTAATTAAGTGTGAGACCCGCGCAAAAGAAAAACTTATGTGAGATTCATTTTGTTAATAAATTAGGATATGATGGAAACTTCGTATTCTTTGTTTTGGAAAATGAGGAGGGATTTGGATCGTTTGGTTTGTGAGCAACGCTGAAATAAATTAAAGGTGCATTTCAAGATATTCTATCAAACATAAACAAAAATCCAATCAACTTTTTGGTTCAAATGTAAGACAAATAAATTTTAAGTTCAATTATTAGAATACAATTTGACTAAAGTATATTGCATACTTATCATTGTATATTTTATTCAACCCCATTTAACTACATTAGAAATTTCAAATTTTGCGTTGGAATATTATTAATATGTGATGCAAACAAAGAAACATAATTCCATTTAATCAAAAGATTACAAAGGACGATCAACACTCTATGGCCGCAAGAAGCTAAAAAAACTACCTAAAGTCCAATTCCAACCATGACTACAAAATTGAGTGTACCGAATAAACGTTAAACTCCCTTAATCCTGCTAAACACACAATTAGAGCCTCCTTAACTAATCACGGACAAAACAAGACCAAGTAATTATCCCCGGTGGGACAAGTGAACGTGCTGGTCCCATCATCATAAGCATAGCTATAAGCCTGAGGGCACTGAGCCTTAAACAACTTCGAGTACCCCGTCGGCGGGCACTTCTCCGGCGCATTATACTCCCCACTGCAGCAGTACTGCGGCTGGTTCAGCGCCAAGCACGCGCTCTTGCAAGCCACCACGCTCCCGTCGGGCCCCGTCACCGACAGCTCGGGGAGGCAAACGCCGTTCACGTCGCCAGCGCAGCTCGTGGCGTTGCAGCTGTAGTTCCCCAGCGGCTGGACCGAGACGGGTAAGTTGAACCCGTCGACGAGGCTGACGTCGTAGAAGTCGACCCCGTTGCTGTTTCCATTGAGGGTGAACTCGAGGAGCGTTGCGGGAGGGATGCCGCCGGCGCCGTTGCACTCGATCTGGCCGGAGGCGCAGTCGCCGGTGAGGCAGGAGAATTTACCGGTGGTGGAGTCGGTGGTGCAGCCGGTCCTGCCCCAGATTCGGCCGCTTGTCCAGTTAGGAGGGACCTCGAGGGTGGAGGACTCGCCGGAAGGGAGCTCGAAGCCAGTGGTTGAGAGCTGAGGTGCGCCGCCGCCGGTTAGGGTTGCTGGCCATACCGTGTACGAACATTTGTTCGTGAAAAACACTGTCGTTGATTGAGCTCCTGCGTTGGGGGTGAAAAAAAAACCTATGTTAAATGCTCGAATAAGAAAAACTGATAACATGCGATACAAATACACAAATACATTAAAGGAGTCACACCGAAGAAAAAGATTGTTTTGACGTGGACTATATACTAAAATATCATTACGATATTTATATCAATATTCGTATGATTTACGTAGATCTAAACTTTGTAATCATCACATGCAACATCACTATAGATCTTTGTACAATTTGACTTATCAAATATGTTGAAAATCGTTCAATATTCTAGTCTTAAATTAGGAGAGAATTTCATTTAAGTACCAAAAATATAAGAAAATAATTATAGGGCCGTAATATTTAGGTTTACCGGCGACCAACAATGCGGCGAGGGAGAGAACAAGGGATGTCCGGAAGACCATTGTTGCGATGATGAAGTTGGTAGCTAGGTTAGTGGCGACAATAGGGGTCGATGGTAATATATGTACGTATGTTCTACTTATAGTGCTTGTATCTTTATCATTATGGACCAGAAAAGGAAGAATGCGCTTCTGAAAATATAACCCTAGATTATAGTCTTTGGACAACCCCCAACGCAAAGATTGCATTCCCAAACAAGAAGTAGTAATTATGCCGTGCTAATTGTCAAACGGTTCTGTTTCACCTACTCATTAATTAATGAAATAATACATATTATATGTAATTTGTGGAAGAAGAAAAAAACACGGCCGTATGATTTGTGCTGAAATCTTTCCTTTTCGGTCGGACTCTCTTCTAATTAAGATTGAGGGTCTAGAGTAATTAACTAATGTTGCGGGAAGTATTAATGAACATTGAACACGCTTAGGTACGACGACCTAGCTAATTAATTGGAGGTTTGAGATTTATGATCCATCATAATGAATTATGAGATTCTTTACCTTTTTAAGTAACAGTTCATTCCAATTACCGATGTAGATGATAAAACTTAAAAGGTGGATTAATTAGATTGGCAAAAGAAAACGAATTTGTAAGAAAATTATTAAGGGGTCGTTTGGATGAAGCATTCTCATGGAGCAATGTGGCCCAATTGACTCAAAATGAGACATTTGGGCTAAATTGATCCATTTGGCAACAAAAAATCAGAATGAGGCAATTAGACATGGGGAAATTGACATTGGCTCATTATGGGTCAATTCTAATTACCTGGGTTGGGGGGAGGAATTGTACATTGCCTCATTCTTTTGTCCGTTTACCCGATCTAACCCTCCTTTTCCTTTCTCTCTCTCTCTCTCTCTCTCTCTCTCTCTCTCTCTCTCTCTCTCTCTTTTCCCCATCTCTCTCACTAGCACCTCTAACCTTCTAATTATCTCTTCCCTTTCTCTTAGCGAAGCAGAGAAAAATTGCAGAATGGGGCCAGTAAGAAATATTTTCCGGCGACTATAATCAATTGGTTCTCAAAGTGATGACAAGCACACGGAGAGGGAAACTAGGTTCGTTGCTCGATCTGGGACTTTCAGGTTGTTGCATGTGGGTTTTCAAGAGAAGAAGAAAATGCTCACCATCGCAGTTGAACCCCCATTGAAGGCTTATGCGCAACAGGCAATCGCGTCCCCGACACCCAGACCCTTCACGACCACTTCCGCTTAAGTCAACAAAGGAGTTCAAGCCGACAAGTAGATTTTTTCCCGTTCTCTTTGCGGCGAGACATACGTCTTCTTGTTCTTTCCATGCCTTTTTCCTCTTCTTTATTCAAATCTCCGGCAGTCTCTGCCAGACCTTTAAGAGTCATGAAGAAATTGGAATTGCAACCAAAGCTTAAACCTCTCTTTTCTGCCTCGATTTTGTTGGGTTTTCGGTTATGATCCTTAAAATTGTCGATTTTGTTTATGGGGTATATGAAATCCCACTTGTACAAAGAATCTATCCCTGTAAATTTGAAGCTCGTCGGAGCTGGACAAGAAATTTGCAGAAGAAATAGATGATATACCACTTATAGATGGTGACTTCTAGGGGATTTCCTGAGATTTACCGAGAAAGAAAACCCATAAATAGGGATGGGAAACTTGCAGCAAAACAGGGGTGGGAAACTTGTTGAAGATAGGGGTAAGTTGGTATTTACCCAAAATGACCCACTTATCTCACAACTCAATCCAAACGTTATATTCTTGGCAGATTTCTTCAATCAATTGGCTCATATCCTAAAATGAGTCTTTTGTTCAAGATTGTCTCATTTTGAGAATGCTCCATCCAAACGACCCCTAAGATCCATATCTCATTTCTGAATAATTTGAGTTATTAAAACTAGTGGGTTTAATTTATGACAGAAATTAACTATAGAATCGCCGTACATCTACTTATAAACCAGTCTCTTTGTCTTATTTTTACTCATTACACCATCATTAGTTGAATAGATTTCAAGATCGTACACATAAATAACTAAATATCACCGCGTGATCATTACCCTGATTCATTATAATCAAGGGCAAAATGTGATCAAGTAATCCTGGCCCGTGGGACAAGTAAACGTGCTGGTCCCATCATCATAAGCATAGCTATAAGCCTGAGGGCACCGGTCCTTAAACAACTTCGAGTATTCCGTCGGCGGGCACTTCTCCGGCGTATTCAAATCGCCGCTGCAGCAGTAGCGGGGCTCGTTCAGCGCAAGGCACGCGCTCTTGCAAGAGATCACGGTCCCGTCGGGGCCCTTCACCGCGAGCTGCGGCGGACAGGCTGCGTTCACGTCGGCCGGGCAGCTGGTGGCGTTGCAGCTCCCTCCTCCCTGCGGTGTGATCGAGACCGGCAGGTTGAACCCGTCCACGAGGCTCACTGTTCGGAAAAAAAATAAGAAAGTTTATCAACCTGATCTTCAAAATTTATATATTTTTACAGTACTATATAGCTTCTGATAAAATTGAGTCAAAATCTACTATTAAAGATTAAAAATTTACGTTTTTACATTTTCACGTAAAATCACGATTTTAACTACATTGAACCTGACCGGTTCGGTCCAATCAACCAAACCGTATTACATCAAAATAGTTATTTTAGCAGTAGTACTGACCATCGTAGAAATCGAGCCCGCCGCTTCCGTTCAGGGTGAACTCCACGAGGGAAGCCGGAGGGATGGCACCGGCGCCATTGCACTGCACCTGACCCGAAGCGCAGTCGCCGGTGAGGCAGACAAACTTGCCGGTGGACGAGTCGTTGGTGCAGTGGGTCCGAGCCCACAAACGGCCGCTGCTCCAGTTGGGAGGGACGTCGTCGATGCGGAATGACGCCTTGGAGGCTAGGACGAAGCCGGTGGTGGAGAGCTGAGTCGAGCCGCCGCCGGTGAGGGTCCCCGGCCATACCGTGTACGGGCAGTTGTTCCTGAAGGTTAACGTCATAGGTTCAGCTCCTGCATGCATGTGAATGGTCGTTAAAGGATCACAATGGTTGCTAAATATAATTTAACCATGATTGCTTTTACCAAAAAAAATTTTAGTGACAAATTCTTTTTCTCCAAGTTACCATGCGACCAGCTCCAGTCGAACAAACTAAATGGACAGGGAATGTATGAAATTATTGAACAAAGTGTTACAGCATGATCGAATTGATTGGTTTACCTGGAGTGAAGAGGGCGGTGAAAGCTATAAGAAGCTTTGCGACTGCGAGAATGGACATTGTGGAACTAGCAATCAGCTGAAAGCTCTTTTGGAGTATTGAAGATTGAGTAATGATGAGATACTTTAGGGGGCTATGTCCTGTGCTTGCATTTATTTATATCCATGGATTCGAATGTGGGGGAAATGAAGAGCACGAGGGGTGTTTCCGTTAACCTAATAGAGAGATTTGATTCACCGATAAGAAAGATTTTAGGTATGTCACGTGCATGTGTTGAGTATACATCAGATTTATATATGTATGTTTCGTTGTCGAAGGAATGTCTTCTTTCTCTTTTCATGTTTTGTGCTATATAACTGAGATTTTCGAGTCTCTGCAACTTGATCATGGCATGTTGGCTGGCTCATAACTATCAAATTCTACTGTAAATTCATTTTCTTGCCCAACTTAATGAATGAAATCAAGCCAAACAAGAAGAAAGGAGGACGGGAATAAACTTTCTTGAAGCAAACGCAAGTAGAGTTCCACTAGGAGATTATTTAATTTGCAGTTGGACAAAACATGTGAGAAGCGTTGGGTTTGAGTACTTACCGTTACTTTTTTGCACGTTACATGTTGCGAGTCGTATGTGTTTGCTTCAAGAAAGTTGGGTTAGTGAGAGATAGTATATAGGAGCTTTGCAAAATAATAGTTGCTAACTTGCAATGGTTTGTTAGATATTCAAATGTTCATAGTTTCTATCTCTCTTTTGAGATGTGCATTTTGGTGGTGGTATTTTTTTTTTCCCCGGCGAGAGGTAACCTATTGGTTAGAGGTAGCAAATGGATTGATCCATGGATTGGATTGGAGGATTCATGGATTAAATGGATTGGATCCAATGGATTGGTGGATTCATGGATTGGTGGATTATCCATGAATCCAAATGACATCTTCAACCAAGGACCAATATGTAAAATGTGAAAAGTTTAGGTACTAAAATGTCATAATGAAAAATTTCAGGTACCAAAATGTAATTTTCCAATGATATTTTTCGTATATAAAATTAAATTTTTGGTACCAAAATGTAAAATATAAAATATATAGGTACAAAACCATAATTTGTCATTTGGATCCATGAATCCACCAATCCAATTGGATTTGGATCAAATGAATTGGATTTAAATGGATTGGATTAGGTGGATATTTTTAATGAGTTGATGGATTGGATTGGTGGATTGGATTGAGAATTACCACCTCTACTATTGGTTGATCTTAAGCTTAATGAAATTGATTTAATCGTAAAAATATATTTTTCACGTCAATTTCATCCCATGTTTTTTTATTTTATATTTGGTCACAGAAATCTGATTAATAATCAAACTATATCATCAATCATTTTTTATTACCCACGGAGGAACCAAACAATTTAATCCTTGACCTACACCCGTCAATGTACATAGGCAACAATTGATGTCTCACGTAATCAAGGGCAAAACGTGATTAAGTAATTCCTCCCGGTCGGACAAGTAAACGTGCTGGAAGCATCATCATAGGCATAAGAATAAGCCTGAGGACACTTTCCCTTAAAAATCTTCGAGTATTGCGTCGGCGGGCACGTCGCCGGCGAGCCATACTGTCCGGTGCAACAATACTCCGGCTTGTTCAAAGCCAGACAGGCGCTCTTACACGCGATCACACGTCCATCGGGACCCTTCACGGCCATCTCCGGTGGACATACGCCGTTCACGTCGCCGGGACAGCTCGGCGTCCGGCACACCCCTGGACCGCCTCCCCACTGGTTGACGGCGACCGGCAGGTTGAAACCGTCGACGAGGCTGATGTCGAAGAAGTCCAGCCCGCTGGAGGCGCCTAGGGTGAACTCCATGAGGGTCACCGGCGGGATTGCCCCCGCGCCGACGCAACGGATCTTGCCGGAGGCGCAGTCGCCGGTGAGGCAGGAGAATTTCCCGGTGGAGTCTGTTGAGCAGCCCGTTCGAGCCCAGAACCGGCCGCTGGTCCAATTTGCGGGGACATGGATGCTCGAAGACGACTTGGATGGTAGCTCGAAGCCGGTGACCGGTAGCTGAGGTACACCGCCGCCGGTGAGTGTCCCCGGCCAGACCGTGAAAGGGCATTTGTTTGTAAAGGCCACCCTCGTGGTTTGAGCACCTACGACATATATATAAGGATAATTAAAAGTCGTATCATGAGAAATTTTGAATGGTAATTTTGTCAAAACTAAACATGTATTTCGTCGTTTTTTTTATGATCAACGAGTATGGTGTATGCGTTTAAGACTATATAAATACGAGGTAAATTAAAATATAATAACGGACGAATAATTGTCAATCATTTTCTATTATTAAAAACGATTTTCGAACATCAATTCTACTTCTCATAAGAGTATGTCAAACACAATAACCTGTAGTTTAATTAATTAATTTATTTATTTATACCGACGATGAAGAAGACGGCAAGGGCGAGAAGAAGGGCTTTCCGGGGATCCATTCCTTGGCCAGATTTTGCTGCTTTAGTGTTTACTTAACAATGGATGATAGAGGATATAGGATTCAAAATAAATTATATACAAATTAAGAAGAAGATTTATGGTAGCTAAATATGATATGATGGCATGTACATGATAATGGGCCAAAATCTTCCATCTATTTAGACGGAGCAATGTAATTAGCATAATATATTACCATATAAAATAGATGGAGCAATGTAATTAGCATAATATATTATCATATAAAAAAATTGGTCGATAAAATATGAAATTCGTTCACGGTGGGACTCGAACCCACAATCTCCCGCTCCGGAGGCGAGCGCCTTATCCATTAGGCCACGCGAACATATATTACTTTTTAATTTCGGTAGCAAATTCTCAACCTTTTAAGGGTATAATTATTTACTTTCCATTTATTAAACGGTCTTATTTTGTTAGGGCTACATCTCTTAAGTTTTTAAGAAAATAGTTTATTAAATTTGAGTATGGGAATTTAATATCATATATTTTTTCCGTTGATATGTATAATTCTAGAGTTAATAGGATCGAGATCAGGTGAGGTGATGAAACTAATTTAAGGAACAAAGATGAATTTCAACTTATGTGATACATGCACCATATAAAAAAAGTGTATGCAAAACTTGACTGATCTAAATATATATGTTTAGTCATGCAATTTAGACAAAATTTTAATGAAGGGGCTAGAACGCTGTACATTTTGTTAAAAGGAGTGGAGGTGTCATCATAAAAAGAATAGGTATCTGATTTGCACGGAGGCCAGACCATGAGGAGCTAAAGGAGAAGATAAAATTAAGGTGACGATTAAGGAAAACGGCTCTTTTGTCTGTGTGCTACATTTTGAGCGGCAGTGTGAGCAGAGAACCGTTGACCATTCTCAAGAGCGATAAAATCAAAGCCGAAGTCAAAAACTCACAGCGCCTCCATCGCCGAATGCTCATTCGCACCAACGTTTCAGTGCGCCTGAATTGATTTTCGAAGAAGAAGAAGAAGAAGAAGAAGAAGAAGAAGAAGAGAAGCTGAGGAGAAGCCCTATCGAGGAGAGGAGAAATGGAGTTCGCGGAGCTAAGAGACGCGATAGAGAAGGTACCGCTGGTGGACGGTCACGCACACAACATCGTCGCGCTCGATTCCTCGTTTCCGTTCGTCAGTGCCTTCACCGAAGCCGCCGGCGAGGCCTTGTCCTTGGCTCCTCACTCCCTTTCCTTCAAGGTAAAAGCTCAAACTCATCCCTGCCTCGCTCGAACGAGGGACGGTGCAGCATAGCTGTTCGATGAAATTGCTTGGACCAGTCCGTGCGTTTTAGGTTGATTGTAGTGGTAGGAGAATAGGAACATTGACTGTTAATGGCACACTGCGGTTGATTGAGATTCGTAATCGTTAGCATTTGCAAGTAAGTCAACGCTTTAGTGGCGGACTGGTCTTCTCTGTACTTTAGCTCTTGATGTAGACTTCTGGCATTGTTCTGCTGAGAAATCTTTGATTGGTCTGGTTCAGATCTCATTCTATCGACTGTTGAACTTTGCTTGGTTTCAGAGAAGTTTGAGAGAAATTGCCGAGTTATATGGATGTGAAAATTCCTTAAAAGCAGTTGAAGAGCATCGGAGGTCGTTAGGATTGGAATCCATTGCATCTGCTTGCTTCAAGGCAGCAGGAATCTCTGTCGTACTCATCGATGACGGCTTGAAGCTGCACAAGAAGCACGAGATTGATTGGCACAAGAGTTATTTTCCATATGTAGGCAGAATATTGAGAGTTGAACGATTGGCAGAGGAAATTCTGGAAAGTGTGAGTTATGGATTCGGATTAGAAACATCCTTTCCGTTTTTCTGTGCTAAATCGGTGCTCTTTCAACTTTTAGCTCTCTTTCTAAGTTTGGAACTTATTCTCTTGTTTTTATGCAGGAGATTCCTAATGGATCAGCCTGGACGTTGGACACATTCACTGAAGCCTTTGTGGGAAGTTTGAAATCATATCCTTTTAGTTTCTCCTGTGGATGTTCTTTTGTGTATTCTTGTTGAATCCGTCGTGGTAGTTAGTTCCTTACAGACCGCTACAGTTGCAAAGGAGATACTTGGTTTGAAAAGCATAGCTGCATACCGTAGTGGTCTAGACATCAACCCAAAAGTGACTAGCAAAGATGCCGAGGAAGGTCTTGCTGAAGCATTATCTTGTGAGTATATGACTGTAGATTTGGAAATTTGGTTTTGCATTTTCCTGATCCCTGAGATCTGACTTGTGTTTACCATCTAACAGCTGGGAAGCCTGTTCGCCTAGCGAATAAAAATATCATAGACTACATTTTTGTTCGGAGCTTGGAGGTTGCTTTGTCATTTGACTTACCCGTGCAGATACATACAGGGTAAATGAAACATTCATTGCATTTCTAGATTAGTTGTAGTTTCTTCCATTGGTCAATGGTTCAGAAGTATGTAGAAATGAAAGTGGATACAATCTCTATTTGCTATATATAATGAACTCTTGCCATGACCATTTTATAAGAAGTCCTTACATGACTGTCTTCTGTGTGTTCTGGCTAATTCGTTCAGTTTTGGGGACAAAGACTTGGATTTACGTTTGGCCAATCCCCTCCACCTAAGAGCAGTCCTAGAGGATGAGAGATTTTCCCAGAGTCGTCTGGTCATTTTGCATGCATCATACCCATTTTCAAAAGAAGCCTCATATTTAGCCTCTGTTTATCCACAGGTGAAACACTTAATCTTACAGTTGGACTCAAAACCTAACGTCCTCCTGCACCTATAACTGATGCTTTGCTAAGATTATCAGGTTTATCTCGACTTTGGACTTGCAGTTCCTAAACTTAGCGTTCATGGGATGCAATCTTCAGTCAAAGAGCTTCTGGAGCTAGCTCCAATAAAGAAGGTGATAATTGTCCCAACTGACTGATGATAATTGGGATATTGAACAGAACTGATATTTTATGAAAGTGAGAATACAAAATTATTTTCTTTGAAATCTCTTATTTCTATATCAGACGTGTGGATTTTTCATCTGTAAGCTAGTAGAGTAGTTTCTAAAGATTCTATGGAATCTCTTCTTCATCTATTAGCTCTCTGATGATGGTATGTATGGCACGGACATGTCAGTTTCATACTTCATTTACCAGTCTAAAGCTAATCTGAATGTTAGAGCTGCACTTTTTTACCTACATTCTTGTCTCTGTTATTATTATTTCTAATTAATAACATACTAATACAGGTTATGTTCAGCACCGATGGCTATGCATTTCCTGAAACTTACTATTTAGGTTTGTTTTTTACTTATTTTCTCCTTTCTAATGCATTTCTCCCATGAAGTTTCACTGTTAAATGCTCTTGGTTCTACGATCGTTGTTGATTTTTGTGTTTTGTTAATTTACAAAGTTGGAGAGAGCATATTCTTCAGATCCTGGTTCTCATTGAGATCATCTTTTTTAACACTTTCTGCTTGTTTCTGTAGGAGCGAAAAAAGCACGTGAATGTGTTTTATCTGTGCTACAAGATGCATGTCGGGATGGTGATCTAACAGTGGCTGAAGCAGTTGAAGCTGCTAGGGATATATTTTCCCAAAATGCTATTCAACTTTACAAGATCAATTTCAATTCAGATGCTATTCAATCAAGGGAAGTTGTCCCTACCAACTCTTTGAAGTTAGGTGATAAAGTGCCTGCAACAGGCGTGTCTTTTGTTCGTGTCATTTGGGTTGATGCATCCGGGCAGCACAGATGCCGCGTAAGATCCACTCTACTCTTATCCTTTTGTAATTTTCCCCCTTTTGCTTGGTCTTTGTGTAGGCTTGGTTCCTTGGCCACATCATATAAATTAGCTTTTCATGCTCCTGGTTCGACTCCCTGTGTTTGCAGATGCTAACTGTACATTTTTTCAGGTTGTCCCTGCAAAGCGCTTCAATGACATTGTGAAGAATAATGGCGTTGGCTTGACTTTTGCATGTATGGGAATGGCTTCATATATTGATGCACCCGCAGATGGCTCTAATCTAACTGGCACGGGTGAGATCAGATTAATGCCTGAACTCTCAACTAAAAGGAAGATTCCATGGTAAGCAGCTTCTTCTTCTTTTTCCATACCTGTTCTAATTGTTTCTGGTTATGCAATTGTAAAAGCTTCTCAATTTCCCAGCAGAAAGCCTGGATTCTGGTTCTCTGTATACTCTGGTTCTTTCTTCCAGAAATTATATGGCAACTTGTCAAGTAGTATTGATTTTCTGTCGTTTCCTGCATTTATGTTTCTTCTGCTCAATTTTCTGCTTACATAAACTCCTGTCACTTTACTTCATTAGGCTGGAGAAAGAGGAAATGGTTTTGGCTGACATGCATCTCAAGCCTGGTCAACCATGGGAGTATTGCCCAAGGGAGGCTTTAAGGAGGATCTCAAAAGTTCTAAAACATGAATTTAATTTGGTATGCTAAACATTTTCCATCTCAATACACAGCGGTGAACTGTACATTCTCATGTTTTTTGTTGAAAGACACTAATTTTGTAACTGACTGCCATCTCAGGTTGTGAATGCAGGATTCGAAAATGAGTTTGTCGTCCTAAAGAGCGTCTCAAGGTTGGTGACCTTTCTGTTCTTTTAGGATCAAATGGGCATAGGCATTGGTTGTTGAATGTAAGCACTGGCATTTTGCAGAGATGGGAAAGAAGAATGGGTACCACTTGAATCAACAGCTTACTGCTCCACCACAGGATTCGATGGTGCTTCCCCCATATTACATGATGTTGTTGCTGCTCTCGATTCCCTAAACATTCCAGTTGAACAGGTAGGTTGAAAAGATTTCCTACCTTTCAGTACCATGCTTGATCTTGCAATCTGGACTCGGTGATCCTCTGACCCCAAATCGAGTACCTTGCTTGTCTAACTCTAAACAATCATAACTGCTGCAGTTGCATAAGGAAGCTGGAAAAGGACAACTAGAGATAGCATTGGCCCATACAACTTGTTCAAATGCTGCTGACAACTTGATCTATGCCCGTGAAGTCATTAGGTCCGTCGCAAGAAAGCATGGACTTATGGCCACCTTTGTCCCAAAGTAGGTTCATGGTTCTCTTAGATCGTCAACTACACAACACGAAATGTTATAAACAAACTCTGACTCCATCTGGGTTACATGATGATCTCTGCTTGTGGACAGGTATGCTCTAGATGACATTGGCTCCGGGTCGCACGTTCACCTCAGCTTATCGCAGAATGGAGAGAACGTATTCATGGGGACCAACGACGGTTCATCTAAGCATGGAATGTCCAGAATTGGGAGGTGTTTCATGGCAGGAGTTCTGCATCACCTTCCTTCAATCTTAGCCTTCACTGCCCCTGTGCCAAACAGGCATCTTCCTCTCCTCCCTCAACTTTTGTAATCCTAATCGTTTACCTCTTCCCATTTCGTCTGACAGTTAGTTTCCTAATGGTCACAGTTACGATCGGATACAGCCCAACACATGGAGCGGAGCATATCAATGCTGGGGGAAAGAAAACAGAGAAGCTCCATTGCGTACTGCCTGTCCACCTGGCATCTCGGATGGCCTGGTCAGCAACTTCGAGATCAAATCTTTTGATGGATGCGCCAATCCACACTTAGGCTTGGCCGCAATCATAGCAGCTGGCATCGACGGCCTCAGGAGGCATATCGAATTGCCAGAACCCGTTGGTAAGACTTCGGCTTGTTTCATCATTGAATCTGCTTTGCATCCCTCAGTTCAGCCTTTCCTCTTCCAACACTAACTCTCTATCGTTGCCTTTGTTGTACCCAGAGACGAACCCTTTCCTCTTCGAAGGGAAGCTTAAGCGACTGCCACAATCTCTCACCGAATCTCTGGAAGCTCTCCAGAAGGACAAGGTGTTCGATGATCTGATCGGGCAAAACCTTTTGGTTGCCATTAAAGCAGTACGCAAGGTATGTGGAAGGCAGCAATAGTCTTGGCATTGTTTGCTTTGTGATCCGAAAACTGACCATTTTCGGTATTATTTGCAGGCCGAGATCGACCACTACTCCAAGAACAAGGACGCCTACAAGCAAATGATATTCCGTTACTAGTCATCATATCAGTAAATCTTGTTTGACAGTCTGAAAAAAGAACCATTTCCTGCCAAGAAAGGTAATAGACTCGTCCTGTCAAAACTTCCCCAACAACATGATGACATTTTGTTTATGAAAGACAGACTGATTTCACATTCTGGCATTCTGCTTCATTCATGATTTGCATTTCTAACACAGTTTAGGAAGGTAGGTACAGATAGGGATGGTAAGACTGTTCGGTTAGTTCAACTGACCAGCAATGGTTCGGTTTCGGTTTGAGAAAACCTAACATCGTTTGAAATCAACCATTATCATTTAGGGGGAGGTTTAACAGAACATAAACAATTAGGGAAGCTCTAGCTTTGGCTGGCTCATCAAGTTTCTATAGTGACTACTTCCAGCTTATCTGCATAAATTGTCAGAGTGCCATGTTTGGTTAGAAACGCGCTTCATTTGTACCATGTAGGATGTGTCTGTTTTGATTTTGTGTCATGGTTTCTATGTGAACATGTCGATATATATGTCTATTGATGCCTCCTGAAATGCGAGTATCTTTTGACAAAAAAAGATGTATATCTAGAATAATGTACTGTTATATATTCTCGAAATAGGAACAAATCCGCGCAGAACTGCTTCATACATCACACAAATAATACACAAATAAACCCGGAGACTATAAGAGCAAAAACTCGATAATTGCAAGAAAAAGGCCGCATGCACGCGGTAATTAATTAACACAAATCATTCTTCATAATCTCAATCCTTCCCTGAGAGACCAGCCTCACAACCAGGCATACGATGAAGCAACAAGCACCATGAAAAGAGTGACAGGCAGCTCCATCCTCCCGACGGCAGTGCTCGCACCCGAGGTCCCAATCGTCGTCGGAACATCAGAACCACCGTCCGAACCTCCGTCGTCTGAGGGAGTGCTCGGGGCTGACCCGGCGGGTGTCCCGGGGCTACCGTTGGACGAATCTGACGGTGGACTCCCTCCCGCCGCAGGCGAACCCGACGGCGAATTCCCTCCTATAAATTAATTCCACATATATACTTCAGCCAACATTTATGGGAACCTTTTACTGTGTGTAATCGATACTGTCGAAAAGTTTATTTTTCCACTTACCGTTGCAGCGGCTGACGGGCGGGGTTTGGACTTTACAGGCGGAGGGGAGATCGAGGGCGCGGGTTTGGTTGATGGTGATGCCTAGCGACGAGCCGCCGCCGTTGACAAGCTGGCACAGGCACTGCGGCTGCGACGAGACGACGCTGCCGAGCTGCGAGCAGCAGGAGCTGGACGGGGTCGAGGTGTTCCCGGAGACGTAGTTGAGGCAGGGAGAAAGGCTGATCAGGGCGGTGGTGCATCCCGATTGCGCCGTAGCGCCGGTGTAGAGTAGTGCCGCAACGGCCAGAACCAGGCCGAATCGGAGCCCGCTTGAAGCCATTGTTGGACAAGGTTCGAGCTGTTTTCGTTGGCTGGTTTTGGTGTAGGAGATTTTGATGTGTTTGGAGGTGGGTGTGTTTCGTTTTTTGTTGGGTGTTTTGGAGGTGGAAGAGGGGCGTTTTATATATGTGGGTGGTTTAGGGGACGACCAGAGAGGAGTCAATTGATTTGGTTGGTAATTTGATGGCCAACTTTTGTGGCTGTAAGGTTGTTAGTGGGAGTTCAACTACTTGGTGCTGGTGGTGGTACTATTATTTATACAGTCGTGATGTATGAGGTGTGGTTAATTTACAATTTTACAGTTTGATATGTTGATCCATTGGAACATATTCCAAATTATAGTAGGAATGTTTATAAAAACAAAATTATAGTAGGAATGAGATTGATAAATTTCGTATTGATGCTTATTTAGATTGGTGGTGGATGGATTGCGAATTACGCGAATAATTCACATTTTTTTTTTCACATGACAATGATCTATGTGCTAATTTTTCAAATTTGAGATCTAAATTCACTCAACCACTCCAAGCCCACGGGTCTACACGCTAATTTTTCGAGGAGATTAGAAAATATTAGTTTTGGTTTTAACGGCTCATCAGGTTGGAGGGGAGGTTGTAATCAGCGTTGACTGCATGTGTTGGGGTGTCCTTGTTTTACAGGCTTCATGCAAAGCGTATGGCCATTGTTGGGTGGCCTACTTTTTTTCCTATAAGGTTTGGCTTACTTGGTTTATTAATATTGGAACTTCCACACTATTTTTGTTGATCTTACCATCAATTAATTGTTCCAATATGATGACCTTATTTTTTAATAGTCAGTTATCTGGTAGAATATATAACCGTGTTGCAAAATCGTATCGTACCGCCTGGATAGGAAATTTTTCTATTAGATCTCAAGTCGATAGGCAATTTTAATGGTATATATGAAATAGTTGAATCGTATTTAAATCACTATTTCTGCATAAAATATCACGCTAATGACTCTTCGGTCATTATGCTTTTGCAATCCATGATATATTGATCCATATAATAAAGAATGATATGAAACTTCCTCATTATAAATATCTTTTCAACACTTGCAGTGGAGGCTCAGGTAGCAACTAGCAACAATACTAAGTTACTTCTTTCAATTACCATTATTCTAAAAAAATAAAACTCATGTATAGTTTTAGACAATATCTAGTCGATTTCCAGATCAAATATACATACAATAATCAAGTTGGGGTTCAAAAAATTGGATATTGTTTTCAGAGAATTAAAAAGAAACTAGTGAGTTTCAAGAAGAGGCTCTATTGATAGATGATGAATAAATTATGAATTCGAAACTAAAATAATGAAGTTAGAAACTAAAATGTATTATATACAATGATGACAATTAAATTCATCATTTAATTATTATTTTCTGGTATGGATAAGTCTCTTGAAGAGTGATTTTTCTTCTAATTTGGCAAGTGTAGTGATTTTCCCGTTTCTAATTTTCTAGTGGTACTCCGCCATTTCTGAGCTGCTGCAGATCGGCCAAATGCCGGTTCCTACGTTTCAGTGTTTCACGGGGAAATTACCCTGTGGATATATATAAAATGAGAAATCTACAGCCTCATTCGGATGAAACAAAGAGGAGGGAACAAAGTCACTCTGATTAATTCTCCAAATTTTGTTTTGGGCTGTAACTAAACATCCTTATTTCTTTGCGACGATGTCGTTTTGGAAATACGTTATCCCTCCCGGATGGGTATTTCTTGTATTGGCTCTCTCTTTCCCGGCGCCGGTGAAAGCCGCCGACACCATTAAAGTGCCCGGTCCCTGGAAGAGAGCCCACGCCACATTCTACGACGGCGGCCCATCAACATACGGTAATATCACATTCATAAAAAAAAATAATCATATGGTAATATCACAGAGACAGCATCTCTTCCATTTCACTTTTCTCTTGGGATAATATTGTTATAATATGGTCATGTTTGGATGCATTAGATCTCTTTATCAGATGTTCTATCATTGACAGTTTCGTTCAAAATAGTGAATTTATGCTTTGAATTTTCTTTGGAAAATATTGTATTTGTTTAATTTGTTTCAGTTTGTATTTATATATGATCTTTTCGTACAAATTCTTTTATGGTACAAACCGTTTCACATTTTTGTACAAATTCAGCTAATATAGTTGTACTTATATATTTTTTCGTACAAATTTCGTTAAGGCAAATTGAACCTGTACCACTAGCGTTATGGTACAAATTCACGGTGTACCTATATACCCTTTTTCATAAAAAAAAATCTTTAACGTATAAAATAAATTTGTACCAGTACAAATTTTTTTACCTATACATTTTTTTGTAAAATTCTTTATTGTACAAAATTTAGACATAGATTCATAATTTGTACACGTAAACACCGGTGGTGGTTATTAGCATTATTGTAAAATTCCTCTTCACGGGGTTGCATGCATGCATGCATGCAGGTGGAGCTTGTGATTTCAAGGACGTGGTGCAAGAAGGCTACGGAATGAACACGGCGGCGCTGAGCGGCGCGTTGTTCAAGGAAGGCGAGGCCTGCGGCGCGTGCTTCGAGCTGAGATGTGTGGACGACCCGCAGTGGTGCAAGCTAGGCAAGCCGTCGCTCATCATCACCGCCACCGACCACTGCCCGCCCAACCCGTCGCAGCCCAGCGACAACGGCGGCTGGTGCAACCCACCAAGGGAGCACTTCGACATCGCCCGGCCGGCGTTCAAAACGCTGGCGGAGGAGAAGGGCGGCATCATCCCCGTCGAGTACCGCCGGGTTCCCTGCAAGAAGCAAGGCGGGATCCGGTTCACCATCCTCGGCAACCCTTATTTCATCGAGGTCAGTGTCTAAGGTTAACGGTCAACCTAAATTCGTCCGATGAGAGTATTTTTTTTCCATAGGGTGATAGGGGTTTAATTTTATAAAGTTAGTTGTTATTTAAGGTATTCGAAACTAAGAGATCAATTATTTGAGATGTTGAGAGAATGTTAATTATGCAGTTTAGATCACTCTATTTCACACCCTACTCAAACGAAAAAAGAACCCACACGAGTTTAAAATTTGCACAAACCTTTCATACATTGTACTCTAATCAATCGTTAATATTGAGGATCATGTAGATTCGGACTCACGAACATTTGACCAAACCAACTCTAATACCATGTTAAGAATCAGTTGGTCTCAATAACCTAAGTTATTGGAAGAAGGTTAAAATATGAATCTGAGTGGCGGAGCCAGAAATCAGAACGAGAGGGGTATGACTTGAATTATCGTAATTAGAAGAGGTGGCTAAAGCCTTACCGGTTACTTTAACTCATAATCTTGTGCAAATTTTTACATATAATTGCCTAATATTTCACGCTCTCTTATATTACGCAGGTGGTGATTACGAACGTGGCCGGCGCCGGGGACGTGACGTCGGTGCAGGTGAAGGGCGACGACAAGGAGAAGTGGACGGAGATGCAGCGTGACTGGGGAGAGACGTGGAAGACCGGCGAGCATGAGCTGGTCGGGGAGTCGTTGACTTTTAGGATCACCACCGAAGACGGCAAGACGGTCACGGCGTCGCACGTGGCGCCTAAGGACTGGCAGTTCGGGAAGACCTACGAAGCAAAGGAAAATTTCAAATAAATAAAAATCTCCCCGGCAGAAAATAAACGGCAGGATATTTTGAGATGATGAGGGGAAGTATAGTGTATGAACCAGTAATTTTGATGAGGGTATTTGTAATCATCATCAAGTGTATGATGAGAGCTTATAAGTACTATAATAATTTTTTTTTTTTTTGTAGAGAAAGGAATTATGTTATCTCATATCGTTTAATTATTAATGGGAAATGCAAAATTCAGGAAGTTTATCGAGTATCAAAACCAACATTTTAAAGTTATGGCTCTGGAATGGTATTGGTGAACTACAAACATGTTGGTTATTAATTAAGGCGAACTAAAAATTATTCATCCTTATGAGACATTGAAGTGAATTATTCCTACGTACGTGCTTGCGAAAGAAAAACTTCAAAAAAATTCTCAAATCTCATTTGGATCAAACTGATTAACAATCTTCATTAATATACTATTTTTCGGTGCTTGGCTAGAAATTTGTTGGCCATTAATCTAAATTAAAACAACTTTTCTTTTTTATCTTGATCGAAACTTGTTCCCATACCACCCGTACCACCTATACATTTCGATACCAAAATGAAATTAGAAAAGCGATATATTATGAGAAATGAAATACCAAACCATGCATTGAGAGTTGAGACTCGATCGAGCATGGAATTGAATATCATTGGTATCCATCCTAAATCAATTTAGATGGGAAGTAATTTTGTTGGAATTGGGTTGCAGCTTAATTAAGGAAGGGTACGTAGTGAATGATATATAATTCGCAATTGAACATCTCTCAACAATTCGAGTTATTAAGACTAATTAATTGGTTCATGACATGTTATTGGAGTTATTGAGACTAATTATTTTGTTAGTGAATAATTGAATAATATATGATCGACAATTGAATATCTTACAACAGCTCGAGTTATTGTAACCCTACAAGAATTGATTAAGTCATTCCTCTTTCAGTTTCCTCTTCCTTTTCTTTGGTGTTTGGTATCCATTGATGAGGTACTGCATGCTCTAAACAAAGGCTGCAATCTAATTCCTATTTCTAGCCTTCTAGCCCAAAACCGAAACTCAATCAGACAAACAGCCAGTTCTTCTTTTCTTTCTTTCTTTCTTTTTCCGAATGGTCGATTTTGCAGTTTTCCTAAAGTTGATAACCGTTGATTTTTGGGTTTTTTGGCCGAGTGGTTGGCCGCCTCCTTCTGAGCCAAAATTCACGTTCGTGGAGGGTCACTCTTCAAAAATCCCTACAACGTAAATCCCCTATTTTCGGTACATAGGGTTTTTTGGTATAAATGATGATGAATCTGCAGACCCTCGTTAGGATGATTTAGCAAAGAGAGGAAGATAATTAATCAAGGATTATATTCATTAAGCTGCAGCAGAAGGATATTATATTATCCTTTTCGTTGTGGCTCTGACGATAACTAATAAGCATTTCATTCATTCTTTAATCTCTGCGATGACGACGACGACGACGTCGTTTCGGAAGTACGTGAGCATCCCGGCTGCATGGATCCTGCTGGTTTTGGCCATCTCGTCGTTGCCGGACGACTGCCGTGCTTACAAGAAAGACTCCATCTTTCATGCGGTTAGCCGGCACGGTAAAGCGAAAGCCAGTAAACCGGTTTTACCGGGCCCGTGGAAGAAAGCCCACGCCACTTTCTACGATGGCAGCCCATCCTCCTTTGGTAAGACTACATATTCAGTTTGATAAATGAATAAATTAAGATCAACATCCGATTTCATGCCTGCTTTCACCGTCTAAGAATAATGTGATGGATTTTACAAGTTAGATAATCGATCAATTGATTAAAAGGTTAGAACATAGGATCGTAGCAATTTTAGTCATATGATAGATTTAGTTTAGGTAATGTGTGCATTTCCTGGTAAATGTGATGAAAAGGAAAAATATGAGGTTGGTAGAATGGTAATTAAGAAGAAATATGTACAATTATATGGGACCAAAGGAATAATAAAGGGATAAAATTGGATATTAAAGTTAAGTTATTTACGTAACAAGGGCTTGAATATTACTATCTAATGTTTTAATTAAACCGGTTGAGTAAAGCTCTATATATGTTATGCATGGAAATGGAGGTGGAGCATGCGACTTCAAAGACGTGGTGCAAGAAGGCTACGGAATGAACACGGCGGCGCTGAGCGGCGCGTTGTTCAAGGGCGGCGAGGCCTGCGGCGCGTGCTTCGAGCTGAAATGCGTGGACAACCCGCAGTTCTGCAGGCTAGGGCATCCGACGCTCCACGTCACGGCCACCGACCACTGCCCGCCCAACCCGTCCCTCCCCAACGACAACGGGGGGTGGTGCAACCCGCCGCTGGAGCACTTCGACATCGCCCACCCGGCGTTCGGCCAGCTGGCGGAGGAGAAGAGCGGCATCATCCCCGTCGAGTACCGCCGCGTCCCCTGCCAGAAGCGCGGCGGCATCCGGTTCACCATCCTCGGCAACCCTTGGTTCATCCAGGTAAGTGGCGGAGTCAGTAATCCGAATAAGAGGAGCTGACTTAAATCCTCGTAGTTGGAGAAAGAAAAGGCCAAAGCCTTACCAACTATTCTATTTTCTAAATTTTTAATTTTCATCTATATTTCAAAATTGAGAGTGGCTACAGTCTCATAACTTCAACCTAGCTCCACCGTTGATTCAGGTGATTGTGACGAATGTCGCCGGCGCCGGGGACGTGAAGTCGGTGATGGTGAAGGGGGACAAGGTGCCGTGGACGAGGATGGAGCGGGACTGGGGGGAGACGTGGAAGACCGGCGTGCATGAGCTGGTCGGAGAGTCATTGACTTTTAGGGTCAAGACTACCGACGGGAGGTCGTGCACCGCGTGGCACGTGGCGCCTAAGGACTGGCAGTTCGGGCAGACTTATGAAGGGAAGAAGAATTTTAGGATGTAAAATGAAATTCAGGTAAAAGAATTAAGATGGGTATTTCTGAGATCGATGATGGAGGTGATTGGGTATGAAAATGTAATTCGGATGTGGAATATTTGGTAATGGTATAGGGTGTTGCTTTTGTAATTAAGTATGATCAGTATAGTGCGGTAGATAAACGAATTTAGCGTATGGAATGGAGGTGTATGTATATTTTGTAATGTAAATAAGAGAAAAACTACAGGATGGGAATTAAAAATTATGCCTAAGAAGGTACTTCAACTTTTTTTGGGTAGAAAGTGAAACTAAAACTTGGTATTGGGTAGAAATCGGCTTGATCATAATATTTTGTAGTTGGCTCATGTGTTATGAGATCGTACATTAAAGAACCATAAGAGTTTCGAGATGATGATCGAGACAAGATTGTCATCCACTTTATCATAGCAATAAGATTTAAAGAATTTGAGAAGGAAGAAAAAAACAATTGGGAATGTAAATAATAGATGAGGAATTAATGATAACAAGGAAAGATATACAAATATAACAGAACATAGAGAGGAGATCATTAAAACTTTGATTCTAATTTTATCGATAATTCTGATGTACATAATAATCAAAATACCACATGTAGCCTCCGAACTGAAATTCTGAACAATCTAACAACATACTAAAATACCCTTTTATAGTTTCTTCCAACATCATATCATATGCATTGTAAAAAAAAATAATCATACATTGATGGCATTTTCTTACATAGTACACATATATCACATATATATGGACAAAAACTATAATCAACTTTGGGGTTACTCTTCTTGTCTCTTCCTTCAAATAATCCACATTTGTACTCAGCCATGAACTGGAGCCCTAGATCCTTTCCCATTGTCGTTAGTGTCATGAACCAGTTGGGCCCAATAACTCGAGTTGTTGGGAGAAGGTTATGCTGGATCTTATACCACTCTCTAACACGCCCCCTCAAACGAAAGCCAACCCACGGGCTTGAAGTTTGCACAGGCCCACCATACCATGTGCTTGAAAGACAACGGTTAATATTGGGGGTCGTGGAGATTCGAACACATGACCTTTCGGTTCTAGGCTCTGATACCATGTCATGAACCAGTTGGGCCCAATAACTCGAGTTGTTGGGAGAAGGTTATGCTGGATCTTATACCACTCTCTAACAGTTAGTACTTCATGATCCTTGATTCCTTTCTTCCCAACAAAACAAATTCTCAACAAAACAAAGAACAAAACCCATACTTAATTTTTGTACAAGACAACAGCATATTACACATACATAATTTAATAATCCCATAGTCAAGAAGGGGAATTACACATGAAAACAATAATTATTCGTTAATTAGAATCAACTTGGATCCATCATATATAAAGGAGGAAGCAGCTGAAGGTCAATAACCTCAACCAAAAACCAAAACCTTAACTATAACGATGATGAAACTAGCCACGACAATGTCCACGACGCTATTGCTTCTTTTCTCGTCGCTAATACTTCATCCCGATTGGTCCCTCGCGGAACTCGACGACGACACCAATAGCGACGGTGGCTCGTCCACTCATGCGCTGGGCCGGTATTACCAGACAATGAAACATCACGGGCGGGGCGGAAGGCACCGGCCCGCGTTCAGGCCCGGCCCATGGAAGAAAGCCCACGCCACTTTCTACGAGGGCAACACCCGAACCTACGGCGGAGCGTGCGACTACACCGACGTGGTCGGGGAAGGATACGGGATGAACACGGCGGCGCTCAGCAACGCTCTCTTCAGGGACGGCAGAGTCTGCGGCGCGTGCTTCCAGATCCAGTGCGTCGACGACCCGCAGTGGTGCAAACCGGGTCAACCGCCTCTGCTCGTTACGGCCACGGATCTCTGCCCGCCCAACCCGTTCCAACCCAGCGACAACGGCGGGTGGTGCAATCCGCCCCGAGAGCACTTCGACATCGCCATGCCCGTTTTCAGCCACCTCGCAGAGTATAAGGCCGGGATCATCCCCGTCCAATATCGTCGGTATGTGTTTATGTGACTAAACCAATCAAAAAATGAGTCAGTATAACCGTATTCACACACGTATTGTCATTAGTGTTTATAACATTTTATTGGGCTTGATAAAAAAAAATAAAGTCAAGTATCGGGCCGTAAGTTTTTATGCTTGTTGGACTTATGTTGAAATAAAGTCAAGTATCGGGCCGTAAGTTTTTATGCTTGTTGGACTTATGTTGGTCTGATTTGGGCCGGGCTGCAGGGTGCCATGCAGGAAGAGAGGTGGGATCCGGTTCACGATGAACGGCAACCAATGGTTCTACGAGGTCATCGTGTCCAACGTGGGAGGAGCCGGAGACATCGTCGGCGTCCAGGTGAAGGTCGACAAGAGCAGGCTCCGGTGGACGTCGCTGGACCACGACTGGGGCGCGACGTGGAAGACCGGTTTCCCTTTGCAAGGAAAGTCGCTGAGCTTCCGGGTGAAAGCGAGCGACGGGAGGTACATGACTTCCATGCACGTCGTCCCCAGCGACTGGCAGTTCGGACAGACTTTCGAGGGTCGGAATTTTAAGACCGGGAGAAGAAGCCGGAGATTCAAGTCCGGTGGGAAGAGAAGGAAGGATGTTGGCCAACTTTAGGTGCTCGTTAAATTAATTTTATTAATTTATATGGTCAAGTTGTTTTTAAAGGCGAGAAACAAGATCGAATCGCCTGCAGGATGGTAGTCTCATTATTACGAGTTGCTAACGATCGAGGCGTAAGAAAGATTGGTATTCAAATTGAGTTATGGATCGAATAGGACATGTACAATATTATAAATTGCAAGTTGTAGTTATTGGTTTCAGTCCATTTATTATGGATATGGTTGTAAAAAATCGTAGATCGCGATATGTCTAGTTGTATTAACCGTTATTTTAAATGTGTTGTGTACTCCTCGATGAGGATCAGTTCTTGGGCCTATTGAATAGTCTTGACTGAATCTAATTTGAGGAATGGTGTGTATCTTCCTATTATTTGGATCCAAGTTGTAACAGTCTCACAAGCAATTTGGTTCCTTGCATTGTAAATTGTAATGTAACAACTTTTCACTAAGCAAAATTTTCAGCGTTACTAGCTGTGTTATATGTAATGGTACATTCCTGATTGGTCAAGTAGGAAAGTAATTACAAGCAAACGAGAGAGAAAATAGTATATGGTTTAAGTTAAAGCTCACTCAATATAGTTGAAAAGTCCTCCCCTGCATTTGCAAATTGCAGACCTGGTACAAAGAGTCATTTCTGGGATGAGTTTTTCTCGAGCCAAACATCAATCAAGCTGTTTTCCGACCAGCAACTTGGTTCTATAGCAGCTGTTGGAGCAACTGCTGAGTCTGAAGGTGCAGAGATTCTGCCGACTGAAAGTTGGGAGACTTGAAAATGGATGTCTATTTCTTCTGTTTCTTCTTTTTTCGTCTCTCTTCTTTCGTATCTGTTCTGGCTTCCAAACGTTTCGAATGATGAGAACGGATTTCCTGAAGCTTTGCCTTTGCATCTTGGAAGAGTGCATCCGACCTTGAGGCCATTAATTGCTGTCGAAAGAGAATCAGACATGACAATTATTAGGAAACCAAGCATTGAGAGGAGAGAATATGGTTTGGTTTATTAAATGAGGAACTGTGAAGTGGGAAGATCCCACAGCATTTCACCTTCAGATGGTCCATTGCTGCCAGATTGAAACCAAGAGTATCCTTGCATTCCTGGTGAAAGATCAATTATCATCAGGCTAATGTAGACTCGTGAACATGTGACATAAAATGTTAAGGCGGTGAAGATCAATGATCAACATTTAAACAGTATGGGGTTACCTTGACTCTTGAATGGAGTTCATCCTTGAGAGCAGTCAAAACAGGCCTAGAAGCGGGAGTGCTGACTAACTGGTGATAGTTAATCTGCAACAGCACAGTAGCAACTCTGCTGACAAGCTCAACCTGATGCATCATGGTAGAAGTAACCAATCATCAACGGATCATTTTGATTTTACGAAACGATAAAAATTTAACATTACAGCATCAACCGATGATCTTTGTCTACCAACCTTGTCAGGGATTGATGACCAGTCCTTCAGGTAGGACAAGAGCTTCAAAACATCTGAGAATGGTAAAGCCTGCAAGAAAAAAGGAATCATCAACTCCAGGAAGTTAAATTACCTTAATCCGGGAATCTGGGAGGCCGAAGAAAGAAGGAATGAAAAAACAGGAAATTGATACCAGAAGTGTCTGCTCCAAATCATTTGCCTGAACTTTTGAGAGTGCATCAAGAACATAATCAGAAGGCAACAGCCCGTTCATGGTAGGGTTTGGCTGGAAGCGAGTTATTTGTCCACTTCTCCGCTCCTCCTGAAAATTCATGAATGCATAAACCAATCTTTAAGTCTTCCTAGTTGTATGATCACAATCCATTTGACTAGCTAATAACCAATGATTACTTAAAATTCAAAAGGAAAGTCAACAAAATTAGCACATACTTCATGTTCAGTAATACGCTTCAACTCCATTTCCGCTACATCTAGTGCTTCAACAATCAAGTCGGTTGCTGTAAGAGTTTCTTGAGTTTTCTTCCCAGCCAAGGCAACAGCTCCCTCTTCTGGGATCTCTTCTTTTGGTGCAAATCTGTTTTCAAATGGATTCTCCAGATCAGCTTCAAACATTTCTTCCAACCTCTTCTCCTTCTCTTCCTGCAATATACAATAACACATTCATCAGGACTACCTAGAACAAGTACAGAAAAAAGACGATATGCCAAAAAAAGAAAGGAAATGATTACCTCGATGAAGAACGGCTCCTCAGTGCGATCCCACCGACGTATAGATCGATCATGAGAACCCGTGACAATAAAGTCACCACGGCTACCAATTGCAAGGCACCAAATATCAGCATGGTGGCCCTCCAGAGTTAGGAGCAGCTCAAATTTGTCAGCATCCCAGTACTTTACAAGTCGATCTTTTCCAGCACTGAACATATAGTGGGTATTTCGCACAAATTGCACTGCCATTACACTGACCAACAAATAGTTTTATTAGAACACTGCCAGCTCACAAGAGAATATTATTGAACATATCATATAATTTGTACAGAGGAGGCACCTATCAGCATGAGCAAATAGAGATTTGTGACAATCGCCAAAGTCCAAGCCCCAAATCTTCAAGTTTTTGTCAGCTGAGCCAGTGACAATTAAATCTCCATCTGATGAGATATCCATGCACATTACGGGCAGCTTGTGACCATATAGTGTAAGAAAAAGTTTGAGCGAATCTATGAAGAAAACCTGAAAATTGGGAAAAGAGGACTCGAATGATTCAGAAAAACTAAATGCTGGCAGGTAGCAGGGACCACTTCAGAGGATCTTAAAAACAATGAGACAGCAAGCCAATAAAAACAAAAGTACATAAAATAAAATGCAAACTGAAGACAAATCAGATCGACCTTCACTGTGCAATCCAACAGGGCAACCGCAATGTATTTAGCATCAGGGCTAATTGCAACCACTAGAACATCATCGTTCATCTTCAGAGACCTCACATTTGATACTGTGAGCTGCTTTGAATCCTGCCAGCCAAACAACAATCAGTACCTCAGGAATCTTACTTTGAAATACATATTATACAGGGTATTGGAAAAGTAGGACAGGAAAGTATCATCCTCCTAAATGAACATTGGTACTATATAAAGTGCATAGTCACCCATTGATAGGCATTTTATGTCAAACACAAGATAGTGAGGAACACAATATGTGGCATGACACAAATATTAATAGAAGATATGAGAGATCACACCTGACCAGGTTTCTGTTTGATTTGATACTCCCAGAACTTAACATCATGATCTGCACTGCCTGTGACAAACCCATTTTCATCTGGAATCGCAGTAATAGAACGAATGGCACCACCATGAGCTTCCACTTCCTCAATTCTAGTGGCACTTCCGATGTCAATGATTTCAACAGTTCCACCTTTCGTCCCAACAAGTGCATACCTGTTATGTGGAACAAACAATCCACACAGTCCATATCCAGAGTCAATAGTTCGAAGACAAGAACCAGTGCTTGGATTCCAAATCTTTACTGCATTGTGACTAGTGGACAGCAAAAGACTATTGTCCGAACTGAGTGTAAGACTCCTGACATCAGACCGGTGCCCGTGGAGTTCAATAGCTAGATTCTTTTTGTTTGCATCATTTTCAATGGAATAAAACTCCAACAAGTTATTATTCAATGACAATGCCAATGTAGCCAATGAGTTCTTTGGTGTAACTGGGCTGAACGATATGGAGCACACTTTTTTGCCTGCTCGAATGGTTTGCAGAAGCTTAAAGATATCAGTTACAATAATCAGAGTACCACTCCCATCTTCTTCTGTAGCAGGCTCTTTAGTATTTTCAGCAACCTCAACTGATCCTTTTGATGACTTCTTCTCCTTCTTCCTATGAAGCCGACGTTTAGCCTTGCGCTTTGCTTCAACCTCATCAAGGACATTGAATATCTCCACTATCTTCCCAGCTGACTGACAAGCAAGCAAATTACCCGACAAATTGAACCTCACAGTTCCAACCCTATCTTTTGTTTGCCTCTGGATCTCACCAAGAAATTTTACAACTTCCCATTTATTGGCATCCCCATTTTCATTGCCCACGTCTTTTTTGCCTTCTGCCTCGTCCTTAATTGTGTAAAACCGAATTTCAGGGTCTGCAGAACCACTAACCAAGTATCTCTCTTCTGGGTCGACATCAATTGACCAAACCTCACTGTGATGTCCGCTGATAATTTGCACGCAATGCTGTGTTTCAAGATCCCACACTCTCAGAAACTTGTCCTTGGATGAAGTCACTAGCTTCTTCCCGGACTCCAAAAACACAAGGTCAGTAACCTGCAATGCCGATAAACGGAGAGAAAAATGGTTTAAAGATCTGGAAATACAATGCACAAAAACCAACCAGGAGTTGACCCTCGTAAGCTTCTTTCACCTGGTCACGATGTCCTCGAAGGCGAAAGAGGCCAGTCTCCCCAACCACATCCCACAATATAACATCATTATCTTTACTTCCAGATGCAAGCTGAGCACCAGTTTTGTTGAACCGTAGAGCAGTCACCGCACCTTTGTGGCCATTCAATGTAGTCTCGCAGGTTCCCTTGTCACTATCCCAAATCCTAATACTACCGTCGGCATAACCACTTGCTACCTGTACTTGGAAAAATCAGAAATTAGTTCTTGTCTTCAGCATTACTCCCCATTCTCAAAACCAAAAACCTTAATAGAGCACCGCTCCAAGATCTGAAACCTATAAATCATCCTAAATGATTCAGCTAACCAACGGTTACTGAACGCAAAGTGGGAAGACTTCGACTTCCAGTAATTCCATTAATTACCAGCGGTGAAGACAAGGAGGCGGCTATGGAGGTGACTGCGAGAGAAGGCCCACTACGAGAAGCCGTCGAAGGCTCTAGCGTCCTCGTGCAGATGCCTTGCCGGACATGCCAAACTCCGACCTTCTCGAGCGCCGGAGCTAGCAGGTGCTTCCCGGAGCTGTCGAAGGCTATGTTCGATTCGACTGAGGCTATCACGCCGAACGAAGCCCGAGGCTCGTACCTCAGGTAGGATTTCACCATGGCGACCGCCGCTTAGTTTTGCTTCCTGGCCTGCTCTCTCTGTTCTGGTCGCGGCAGTTATGGCGGCTGAGGTTTTCCAAGGGTTTTAAAGAAAGGCGCCTTTCTCTCCTCCGTCGCCTTCCTTTCTGCGCGGTGCTTTGGTTTATTTTTTGATTTGTTGTAATATTCTTGTGTTTTGTAAAATTCCTCAGCGTTTTGGGCCGAAGCCCAAGAATAGTAGTAAATCCATTTTTCTTTACCGGGTTACTTCTGCTGGAAGGCCTGTCAATGGATTGGTTTCCGATAGCGGGCCTTAAGCCCGATCGTGAATCTGATCTTGCAAGTGTAAATAGGTCAATTCTTGCTACGGTAAAAAAAAAAAAAAATTACAAGTCGTGTCCAGCATTGGATTCTTTACTTGTCCAGTTGTCCATTTATCACGTCCCCTACATAACAAAATCAGAGAGTTGACTAGAGAAAGAGACACTTGCCGTTTGTAATGTACGCGTTGATGCTGTATTTTGTGTGTATTAGGTCTCGGTTCAAGCTATAAGTTGTTTAATTATAGAGAGTCGTTGTCTTTCAATTGTATTAAGTCTTTTTCTTGTCAAAATGTAACAAGAAGATTCAAGGGGGAAAATGTAACAAGAAGACAACAAGTAGAAACAAATCAAACCTATATTACAAGACAGTTGACGAAATTGAGACACACCAACTTTAAATTAGACAAAGCGTTAGATTTTACGTATCACTCTATGTATATTATTTAAATATTTATTACAAATTTCAAAAGAGTTGAACGGAAAGTTTTAAATAAATAATGACTTATAATTAAACTAATAATTTACATGTTAACTATTTTGTAAGAAAATTATTTATAAAACTCAATAATTTTTAGCGCATCTCCAAACAAGTCGATATAATTAGGAGATTGGTTCAAACTTCAAAGCATATAACACTAGTGCAATAGTTAGTGAGAGACCCCACGTTCGAATCTTCATTATCTCTGATCTCGAGAATCGATTTATGCACACATACGATATTCTCTTTCTCACAACCCGAGCTTCGCTATATCCATTTTCTTTTATCCTGTAAACCAAGAAGAGAGACCCACAAGTAGAGGTGGCAAATGGATTGGATTGGTGGATTGGATTGGTGGATCCATGGATCAAATGGATTGGATCTAATGGATTGGTGGATTCATGGATTGGATCAAGTGGATTGGTGGATTATCTATGAATCCAAATGACATCCTCAACCAAGGACCAATATGTAAAATGTAAAAAGTTTAGGTACTAAAATGTCACAATGAAAAATTTTAGGTACCAAAATGTAAAAAATAAAAATTATAGGTACTAAACCGTAATTTGCCAATGATCCATGGATCCAATCCATGAATCCACCAATCCAATTGGATTTGGATCAAATGGATTGGATTTAAATGGATTGGATTAGGTGGATATTTTTAATGGATTGATGGATTGGATTGAAATTGCCACCTCTACCCACAAGTCTCTGCCACTTCTTCATCGAGTGCTGCTTGTTTGGACACCATAAGTCCATAACAAGACCCATTGCTGAGGAAATGGAGCCGTTATATTTGAACAGTTTGGAAGCTTTCCTCGTTGTCCGAGGCCAAAGACATTGAAAAGACATCATCGTATAATATATAAAATCGATCACAGCATGGCATGTGATGATGATGATACATATATAGTAGGGCTGGCCATACTGAGAAACAATGGGGTCGACTGTCGATATTTGTTTCGATATCATCATCAGTAAGCTTCATCTAGTAATTCAGAGCCATACCTTTATCATCAACGCACCACAAAAGGTATACCTCCAATGATGGGAAAAAGGGGTGAAGAATGATTCATCGTGACAGCATTGATGACATGTACGTTATATAATGTATAAGTATTCGATGAAACCCTAAAACGCTTGGTTGTCACGCCGTCTTCCTGTCGGCCGGTTCAACCGGTACAATTGGAACCGTTCATCAAACCTGTTTGAAAAAACCACTATTCAGTTTTGGTGAAATCCAGTCAATATCAATTAAATCTGGTCAAAACCGAAAATACCGACAAAGGAGACCATAAATTGGATTTCAGTATTTTCACTCATGCCCTGCAAAAATAATTACCCATCATGCGATTTGAACCAAGTACTTATATTCGTATAATTTCATTCACGTCCCTTTTATTTAGTATTTAGCTATTTCGATTTTGAGTTTGAATCTACCGCATTGGAACAAAGAGAGATAAAAATCAGACGAGAAAAGAGACATAAATTGTTACCAGCGTACGTTTTTATTTAGTAACTTGCCTATAGAGACGTCTTACAATTTATTTTTTTCATAATCCGCCACATATATTGCAGATTGTTTAGTTTCTTCACTTTCCAAGAGGTGATTAATTAGTGACAGCCACACAAGACATGGACGATCGATGCTGCCCATTTCTGGAGCTTGTCCTGTTTCTCCATACGAATCACATATCGCACCAGCTGGTCTGGTATAATAATATATATACTTTCGAACAATTTGGTTTCACCTCAAAGCAACAAACTGACGAAACTACACAGCTCATTGACAAGTATGGTAACAATACAAAATCGATTCAAATGGGCATATTTTATTGCTGGTTTCTTCGATTCCGTTGGGAATTGAATATGTCTTTTGGCCAGCAGAGGAGGAAGAAGAAGAAGATGCATGCATCTACAACGAACTTCCATATGTACGTGCGCATGGAAACCCTAGCTAGCTAACCTTGTGAGTTGGGGTGACAACGAAAGCTTGAAGTCATTTGTGCCGTAAGTATAATAATTTCATTATGTGGGGTGAGAGTTTAGACAAATATGTGAATTCTTCTAACTATTGTGTTCATATTGATAAGATATCATTTCGAGATTTTTTTTTTTTTTGTATATTAGGGTGTTACTGAGGAAGAGTACAGAAACGAGTAAGCATATTATGTTATTAGGTACTTGTAGGATAGGAGTAAAACATTGGTGATTGATGTCGAGAGTGTATTATCGGCTTATCAGTGATATAATTGACGTAGGCTAGAGATAGAGGATGTGGATGTTGAAGTTGCCAGGATTCTACTCATTTTACTCTTGGAATGCATAGGTAATATAATTCCCACAATTTGTCATTCGGTAAAGGCGGGCGTTTTGATTCGTAGCAAATGACCTTTCCGGAGCTTAAATTTGTGAGTTAGAGAGAGAGAGAGAGTCTGTGAAAAATGAGGTTGTCAATGAACAATGAGGTATGTTTATAACTAAGATAGCATTGAAATTTTTTAATTTTGTTCCGATCATCATACACCTATAGGAGTTCATATTACCGTTTTAATACGCTGTTTGGTTTTGACACCCTCTCTGCTTCTATTTTAAGCTTTCTCTCTAGACTCTAACCATGAGCCTATATATATATATTCATCTAAAACATGATCCTTTTGGATACTTCAATTGATATTAAACCGAGTAGTGAATTCGAGTCGAGTATACGTTAAACCGAGTTCGGACAAGTCAACTCATCCACTCCTTATCGACCCCAACCATTTTGGTGATGAACAATGAATGTAATAATAAACCCTTTGAACGTCCGTCTCCAATGGCAATTTGGCATCCTCTGTCTGGCCTGATGGAGATAGCAAGATCTAGCTATCCCATGGGAACATGGCGGGTCCGCCGGCCTTTTTTGATACCACAAAGTGGTGGACGATATTTTTTGCACGGTGTGAGCTCATTTAGATATAGACGCCATAAATAGTTTTTTGGTGAATTGATATGGACGCCATTAATAATTAGCTATAATAATGTGCTCTATAGTAAGATATTTAGCATTATGGAAATTTAAACAAAATAAAATCAAAATCGGTGGTGGCAAAATGTTTTGGTAGCCGTCACTAGAAAGTGATCGGGGAGCCTCCTGAAGAGGACATACCGACCACACCATTATTTTAATCCGGTTATGGAAATTCTGGCCTATCTTGTCTTCTTAATTAATTTCTAAATATTTTGGCCATTTTGATTTGGTAGTTCATTTGAGTATCCTTCAACATCTCTATATATAGTGGAATATTATAAAATTCATCTGGTTCCAATGATTCGAATTTGGAAAATGATGATTTTGATTTACCGATATCATCTTTGGATTTCAACGTATGTAAATCACAAGTTGGAATTCCAATATGAAATTTCTTCTTCCCTTGAAGAATCCATTTAGTAGCATATAGAACAAAATCAAGTTTGTTGGTTAAATGACTAAAAATTAAATTAAACTAGCCAAACTTGTAACGGTCCATCTAAAATCCTTTTAACGTGTCATATGAGTCACAAATATAAATAATCAATTAAAAACATTAAAACATGATGTATTGAGTGAATTTTTATTATGAAATCTATGAGAAAAAAATATAAGTCATTCAGTCTTTCTTAGATCAATTATATGTGTGCAATTAGATCAATAGAATTAGTGATGACAATTTTGACTTGACCGCCTCTAACGAACACATCCAATCTGTTTTGGAAGGGGCGGGCACATGAGTACTCGCCACATTCCGGACTCGATAATTATTGTTAAGAGTCTCACATATAGTTCCTAAAATATGTATAAATAATTGATTGTATAGCAAAAACTCTTGTGCTTGTCTATCTATTAAAGGAACCTTGACTTATGAGTTGTTACTCTTTCACTTTATAGCCAAACCTAATTAGTTAGCAATTCCATTATACATACGATTTACCATAAAAGGAATTTGTAGTTTTGTACTTAAGCTGTATACGGGCACGGTTCCTCCGATAATATTCAACAGGTCAAGGACGGCCGGCCAAAGGCATCTATTGATCTAGCAACCATATGTTGGGTGATCAGTCATCATCAACTTCCTCTAAACGGAGGATTCTTTAGCAATTTTTTGAAAGGAAAAGTACGATTCCATGCAATACAACAAAACTAAATGGTCATGAAAAGTTATTAGTGATCATTTTGGTTCTTTTAGGGTCCATTTATTGGGCTTCGAAAACTGAACTTTTTTTTGTATGACTTAGCATTTAAAGTTTAAAGCATGTATCAAATTAGCATTTTAGTGATATTTAGTTGTTAGAAAAAGTACATGTATGAAATTTAACCACTTCTTACAACATTATAAACATGTTTTTTTCCCTATCCGAAATTGATTAAACAACTTATTTTTACCATGCGAGAACTTTTCAAAAATTCACTCATATGTATGTTTATCAAAATTTTGAATTCTATGAAGTATGGTAATGGATGTATAATCACATCAGATCTACTAAACCATAGATAATTTTGACAGTAACAGAGGTATATATGTATGACACAAAGCGAATTGTAAACCTTCACTATTTAATTTTAGATTACAAATGTTGAGAAAATATAGTAAACAGATATTTAAAAGCAACATAAAAACTCTGTATTTTTAAGGTGTAAACCTAACTCACGCATGCACACATATATATATATCACTATCTTCATATAGTTTCCCCTATTTCTTGGTTAGATCGATAAGTTGTATCATTATCTTCATTAATTAGGTCTCTTAACTTGATGATGAATCACGATTAGCCACGAAATAGGCTTGGAACTATGTAGTGGAGCCTTTTGATCAATGGTGATAAGTTTCTTTCACTTCACCACCCTTTCCTTAAAACCCACCTTATACATTTGTTGGCTTCGAAAGATAGTGCTATAGTGGAGATATTAGATATGTACCCATAACCATTTCTTCTTCTTCTTCTGTCACAATCGAGATCTAACCGGCCATGTTTCTTTTGAGTTTCATGTGTTATTCCTTTTTGTAAGAGAAAAGGATGTTAGCTTTCTATATATTCTTGAGAGAGGGTGAAAAAGAGAGATCATGGAGTTGGAACAATGAATTGGATTTTGGAAGGTGTACAAGTTATATAATGTTATCATGAGAAGGGAAAGGAAAGGTATATGCGCTATGTTAGGTAGCAAGAGCACACATATGTAGTATAGAATATAGATCATGCACGCATTAATGCTAACTAGTTAGATAGGGGTTAATTGTTCTTTATTAGTCCTTAATGCATGATTAGTGGACAAACCTCATGTTTCATTTCTACATGCTACAGACCTCATTGTTTATATTTTATCGATATTCAACGAAAAAAGTAGGAAAAGTAGTTATGTTCGATAGATAATTGCCGGGTTGTTTATTTGTGTGTGATGATCAGGGTACCGATAGACAATACTTCAATCCAAAAAAAAAAAAAAAGTAAAACTGAATCGATTGTACTAGATTGAAATAAGGAGAGAGAATTAAGATTCAATAACCCCATTCACAAGTATAAGCTTGGTAATGTTGTCGTCAAGCCAACTCTGTAGTCATAAAATCACCAGCCTACATGAGATCGAGGTGTCTCAATTAGGTGCAAAATGACCGAATGAAGAAAACACATTTCAAGATTTAAAATCGAGAATTTCAAATTTAAAATATGACTGCACAATCGCTCGACTATGCCTCATTATTGGGCCACATGTACATGATCGTTTAGCATGCTAATATTCTGGTTTGGATACTTCTATTCCTTTATCGTTACTTTTGTTTCATTACATGGAACTTTCTGCTACCCTAAAGCTACAAATTTGCATAGTAAGTACTCTATAAATATAATGACTAATGAGTTCTTCGTTGCTTTTCATTTTTGGCATATATATTGTACAATCAAAAGGAAGGGCAAGTGGATATATATCTATATATACGAACTTCGAGATTCTTCTTATTTGCATGTTGACCTTATGAAGCAAAAGCCTAGCAAGATTTTTAAAAATTGTATATTTATTGTGGTCATAATAGGTGCATAAATTAATGGGTACCACTTTATAGGAGGGGTTAACAGATTAATTATAGATTAATATGGTTTGTTACTTGTTAGTGAAATATACATAGATAATTGGGTGCTTATCCATAAATCTAGGGTTATGAAGGAACGAAATTGAGTAAAATAATTGCAAAGGTTGCAAACAAGGGCACCCTATTCCCTCTTGTTAATAATTGAGCCGGGCTATTGAAAAAAAAAATGAAGAAGTATATTTGCTTCATTTACCCCTTAAATTTCCCCATAATATATGTACTGGCTTTGAAGGTATTAACACATCCCTTCTTATTATTCTTTTCTTTAATTATGATTAATATTGTTAATCATCTCACCAAACCACTAACCAACCCCTTGTGTCACCACTCTCCTAATAGTTATTTGTCATTTTCCCTTACTTCGTTTTCCAACACTCTTATAAAATGACTAATTCCCTACCGTATAGTCAACTAATTTCTTCATACATGATTTGTTTTTTAGTCATCAGGATAAAAATTGGTGTATATGACTATTTGTTTTGTCGAATTTTATGTGTGCATGAATGAATTAAATGGTGTAGTTTGAGAAGAGACAAGAGCAGTAAGAACTTGATTCGACTCTATTAGTTAAATTTGTGTTGGTTCAATTAGTTCTAAAATATATTTTTCCTCCTTTTCAAATGTCCGAGGCATCAATGTGTCACCTTAAATTCTCCGACGAACTAGTCAAGCAAATTAACTCCTAGAGGGGAGGAAGATCAACACTAGAGAGTGCACTATTTGATCTTTGAATTTGAAGTGTGTGGAGGATGAGTTGATGAATCTAATGTTAGGAGTATATAAACCTCCCTTTCAAAATCAAAGTAGATAGCATCCCAACATAAATTTATAAAAAATTTATTGACATTTTTGTTCTTTACATCATATTGTCAATTTTTTTTATCCATAAAGAAATTGTCAAGTTTTTCAATGTGTCACACAAAATTAAAGTGATGATCTACTACGGTTACTAGATTAGGAAATACATGAGTTTAACATCTCTGTCACAAAAAAGTTTGTTTACCTTCTATTTATTCGACAATAGAATGCAATACTTTTATGCATCACATTTATCAACGAGTAATTATATGAAGGGAGCGTCTTTATTATATCATTGTATAATTATAATTTTGATTCGTCTCAAAACAACGCAATCATCGATTGAATAACAACAGGGAATGTGTGAAAATCATTTATATAATTTATGGTATTTGAAGTTTTTCTTAAATGTATTTTATATAATTTCATAAACTCATTTAATTACCATAATGCAGAAAGATTATAATTAAAAATATATAAATTAGTTACAATCTAACTTATATCATCAAATTTTTGGTATACATGCAAAATCATCAATAATGTACCATATAAATATGTTGTTAACAAAACCTGCCTATGTGGCAGGGGGTGAAAATTTGCGTTTTGGTCACGACTGACAGTGGGGAAGCCATTTGTAAAGGCGAGAAAGGTCGGGGATTCGATCCGTAATATATAAACTCATTTTGTCTTTTTATCATCAATTCATCATCAGTCCCCATCGGATTTCTTTATTCATCTCCAAGGCCACATATAAAACATTACCCGCTGCCCAAAAATTCGAAACGAAAAGAAGGGTGAAAAGGCTCGAGCGAGCAGCGGCAGCGGTTACGGCGGCTTTCTTGTAGCAGAGCAGAAGAACAATTTTCAACGCGCTCAACAACAACCACGGCTACGAAATACTCCGACGACGACCGCTACTAACCTTCCACCACTGTAGCTGACTGAAAACTTCTCTTCATTCTCTCCTTCCCCGGCTTCTTCCGAAGGTATAATCTCTCTCCCTTTCCCGCTTTCCGGCGACTTCTAATATGTACGGTAGGTAGGCGTTTCGGATTTCGATTTCCGGAGATGGACGATGTTTTCTTTCTCCGGTTTGTTTTGGCGAGAATGCTTTCACTATGAGATCTGGAAGCGATGGCGGAAATGAGTGTTTGGTTACTCGGGGAGGATGCTGAGATAACAGCTGCTATACCGATACAGTTCCGTTTTCGTGTTTTTTATTTGATTATTTACTTTATTTTATCACTGTCTTGTTGTAGTTTCTCATCTCTTTTGCGTTTCGTTTTCTAGCTTGTTTTGGAGGTTTTCGATTCTGGAAATTGTTGCTTACGGTAACGTCAAAGCGGTACAGTTATCTCCTGCCTGTGTTCTGATTTCATCAGGATTTGTTTTTGTTTCCGAGCAAACTCTGGTTTCCTTTTTTTGGTTCGACTTTGGATTATCTGTTGACTTTATGAGTTCTGTACGTCATTGATTTGTGACTGTATACAATAGTGAATAGTTGATCATCAATGGAGGGTGTAAGCTTGTGAAATTTTCTTGGTCCTAACAGTTAGATTGTTAGAAATGGAAGAATATGCAAATAATGGTGGATTCTTCTGTGTTTCTTTACTCCTCCGTGTGCTTTGTTTTGGTTTGATTCACAGACATTTGAGTTTCGTTTGTTTTTGTGTGGTGATCGCTTTGTTCTGTGGAACATGCAACAAAGCTGGATTTTGTTGGTGTTTTATCATTAACAGCTGAAATTCCTCTGCTATGTATTGACAGGTTGAAGGGAACGGTGGCGTTCAAGTGTTACGTGATCGGGGTAGATATCCCTATTGAAAACCTGAGATCTGATTGTTTAGAGGAACTGGTTTATCTTTCAGGCATTATGCATGTCTGATCCAGTGGCCACCGTGGTTGATGTGCCAAGAGGACTTAATTTGGCTGACAGAACAAAATCTGTTGATGCAATATCCAGCAGGGACTTCTCATCTCTATCTGTCAACGGAGAAGTACCCCACAGATTCTCCGAGAGCCCCTCGTTCAGAATCGGTGAGCTTTTTCTCACCAATGGGGAATCATATTTCGGTTCATTGCTGGGAAATGTACCGGAGGGTAAGGGCAAGTATGTCTGGTCAGATGGTTGTATTTATGAAGGTGAATGGAGACGTGGGATAAGGAGTGGGGTTGGGAAAATCCAGTGGCCTTCAGGAGCTGCCTATGAAGGCGAATTCTCAGGTGGTTATATGCATGGTGCTGGTAGCTACATTGGTGCAAATAACATTACATACCGAGGGAGATGGCGGTTGAACCTCAAGCATGGGTTGGGATATCAAGTTTATCCTAATGGAGATGTCTGCGAAGGGTCTTGGCTACAAGGAACACCAGAAGGACCCGGGAAGTACACATGGGCTAATGGAAACGTCTACATGGGGAACATGAAAGGAGGGAAAATGACCGGGAAAGGGACTTTCACTTGGGTGAACGGGGATTCATTTGAAGGAAGCTGGTTAAATGGTATGATGCATGGATTCGGAGTGTATACTTGGAATGATGGTGGTTGCTATGTTGGCACTTGGAGCCATGGTGTGAAGGATGGGAAAGGATCGTTCTACCCCAGTGGCAGTCGGTTTCCTTCAGTACAAGAACGATACCTCAATGCACTTAGGAAAAGAGGGCTGCTCCCTGATATGAGAAAGCAGAACCAAGCACATATACGTCATGCTTCTTCAGTGGGCATGAGGAGTATGAAGGCTGGTAGAGATCAAAGGTCCCATCGTGATTCGTCAGGTAATTTAACCAAGGGAAGCTTGATGAGCTTGCAGCAGCAATCTCATAACAAGAATGTGTCGTTAGAAAGACGGTGGAGCCTTGAGGTATCGATTGAACAGGTGATGGGACATGATTCATCGATTGAGTCATCTGAATTTGATGGATCTAGCCTCCCACCGATCCTGGAAAGAGAATATATGCAAGGTGTTCTGATTAGTGAGATTGTACTGAATGACGACTTTTCATCAATGTCCAGAAGGGCAAAGCGCAAGCAAAAGAAGTTTGTTAGGGAGATCAAGCGACCTGGTGAAACTATACTTAAAGGGCACCGTAGTTATGATTTGATGCTCAGTTTGCAGCTTGGTATCAGGTAAATGAAACAATAGTGTTTGTTCCACAATTTTTACTCTCTCTTTGTCCCTTGTAGAATGAATGTTGAATACGGTGATGTGTTATCACTTATCAGGTATACAGTAGGGAAAATTACTCCTGTACAGAGACGAGAAGTCCGCGCATCCGATTTTGGTTCAAGGGCGAGTTTTTGGATGCATTTCCCAAAGGATGGATCTCAGTTGACACCTCCTCATCACTCAGACGATTTTAAGTGGAAGGATTACTGCCCTATGGTTTTTAGGTGTGTTATGTTGGCCTTGAATTTGATATTATAAGAATCTCTCAGTCTCTGCTGTTCTATTTATGTTTTTAAATCCTGCATTGCTTTTCCAATGCTTAAACATACTGCTCTGGTTTGAATTGTAGGAATTTGAGGGAGATGTTCAAGATCGATGCTGCTGATTACATGATGTCTATATGTGGCAATGATGGTCTTAGGGAACTCTCTTCGCCGGGAAAAAGTGGGAGCATTTTCTTCTTGTCTCATGATGACCGCTTCATGATTAAGACGCTCAGGAAGTCTGAAGTCCAGGTTTGTTTATAAATTCATGTGCTGCTTGTTAGTTCAGGAGCTGTTTATTGGCTTCCAATGCATGCTGCTTCAGATCTGAATGTTTTCGTCCTGAAATTGTTCTGATTATGCAGGTACTTCTGAAAATGCTCCCTGATTACCATCATCACGTAAGAACATATGAAAACACACTCATAACGAAGTTTTTTGGGCTTCATAGGATCAAACCTACAAGTGGTCAGAAGGTACACTAAATGTTCAATCTGGCCTTACAAGTTTGTGTCCTTACAATCTTAGTTTACCATTCTGATTTGCCTTTCTCTTGCAATTGCAGTTTCGTTTCGTGGTTATGGGAAACATGTTCTGCACTGAATTGAGGATCCATCGGAGGTTTGATCTGAAAGGTTCCTCACTAGGGCGATCCTCAGAGAAAATAGAAATCGATGAGAACACTACTCTCAAGGATTTGGATCTGAACTACAGCTTCTATTTGGAACCTACTTGGCGAGAATCTTTACTAAAGTAAGTACATTGTCCGAATAACTACTTCTGTCATCCTGCAATAATTTTACAACGATTTTCCGCTCTAATCCGAACATGAAATGTAACTCCCATTTGCAGGCAGATAGAGACAGACAGCAAATTTTTGGAAGCACAGCATATCATGGATTATAGCCTTCTATTAGGTGTGCATTACAGAGCACCGCAGCACCTTCGGCCCTTCACGTCACTTCAGAAGAACGAAGGCTTAGGAGTTCTGGCCGAGGAAGGTAAGCGTCTCACTCTGGCTCTATTCGATTAAGTATCATGTAATGGTCTCCTTAGTTCATCCAATAGCCAATTTATATATGAAATACACCATTCCAGATTTCAAGTTTACGAGTTAACTATTGTGCATTGTCAGACACCATCGATGATGAAACATACCCACAAGGTCTAGTCCTCATCCCTCGAGGAGAGGACGATGGCAGTGTCGTTGTTGGTCCTCACATCAGAGGCAGCCGATTGAAAGCCTCAGGTGATGAGGAAGTTGATCTCCTTCTTCCTGGCACTGCAAGGTATTGTACCAACAATCTTTAAATCACATCTCAATAATACATGCATTTTGAAATGGGGTTCCATAACCCCTTGGCATCTTTGGGTTATGGAGAAAACTCTTAGTAATAGATTATTAGTTTTCGCTGTTAACCCGAAACCTCTTGGGGCGCAGGCTTCAGATCCAGCTTGGGGTTAACCTGCCAGCAAGAGCAGAGCAGACTACAGAGGATGAAGCAGGGAAAAAGAAGTTCAATGAAACATACGATGTCGTTCTTTACCTTGGCATAATCGACATTCTCCAGGAGTACAACATTAGTAAGAAGATCGAGCACGCTTACAAAGCTTTCCAATTCGATTCCTTGTCGATTTCAGCTGTGGATCCCACGTTCTACTCCAGGCGCTTCCTGGAGTTCATACAGAAGGCATTCCCTCCCAATGCTGTCACCCTCTAAGAAGCCGTTCCCTCCATCTTCCTTCCTTTCACTCCATGAGGCACAGCAGATTCTTGTTTTTTGTCGAACCGATTGGCTCAATGGCGACCACCACGAATGATAATTCGACTTGTACATTACAAGCCTTGTACAAACACGACTGATTGAGCCCTATACATATGCATCATTTCATGTAATGCCATGCATCTGCTGATCAATTGCTCTCTTAAAAATTTGATATGGCCTGAGCAGTATTTGATCCTCTCAAAGATTTAACACCTCTGGTAAAACATTAAACCGCAAATCACAACATTCAGAGTTTCAGATGACGACGACTAACAACTTTGAGGTGAAATGTTTAATCATGAATTTCAGGCAATCAAAACAAAGGCTTGTTCTGAAGAGTAGCAAAGCAGAACAAAACTTCCCAATTCGCTTAAGCTAAAGAGTACAAACACTTCTCTATCGTATGATACAAACTTATCCCATATTGGGTGGAGGTGGAGGAGGTGGATGGACGCCTTGCCCTGGGAAACCCTGAGGCATCGGAGGTCTGCCCATCTGAGCACCAGGAGTGAAATTAGCCATCCCACTGCCGCCTGGCGGTGGAGGCGGAGCTGGTGGAGCCTCCCCTGGAGGCATAGGTCTAGGACCGTTCCCCATTTGGGGTGGAGGTGGAGGTGGCCTTGCTCCTCCGTCTGGAGGTGGGGGAGGGGGTAGACCCTGCGGTGGTGGCGGTAGGAGAGTCCTTGGAGGGACGCCAGGAGCAGACGTGCCATTCGCTGTTGCCGCACCAGCAGCTGGAGGTTTGTTGGTCTCTGGTGGCTTGGTCTTAAAGTATAGCTGTAACTGTACATTGAAAACAGCGTTGTTATATATCAAAGAAATTGTATAACTGTTGCCCCGGTCATGCGTACAAAATGGAAACAATAAGGAGAAGCTTACAGTGAACATCTTAGAGTCGGGATCCCAATGTGAGAAGAACTTGGGAGTTGACTTGTCGATTTCTGTGCTGGGGACCTTGAAGGCAACAATCTCATATGGTTCTGCTGCGAACAGAAGATACTGGTAACTCTTGTCATAGGACTGGACTTTCTGAAATATGTAGAGAGCACAACACAAGTCAGAGACTTCTCAAATTTGACGTCCGATTAATCAACCATAACAACCAGAAGATAACTTCATACCTGCTCATAAGATGACATAAACCTGTGCCTTGGCTTTGTGTTGTCTTCGATTTCGGGATACTCGATCTAAATAAGACCCAAATGAACCATTGTCAGCACAGTGCAGGGAAAATGTTGAGGGCATAGTGTCCTCTGGTTAGGACCAGGAATTGAGTGTAAATAAACAAAGTACCTGAAAGAGAAGAGATCTCTGCTTAGTCTCCGGATCAAACTGCTTGGTCACACGGTACCCAGGTCTGCCGATTTTGACTGCAAAAAGACCCCATTACACATGAATCCGTCAACTAAAACACCATATGCAGTTGACACCACGAATTCCACAAGTTCACTTTGTAATGCTACAGATTTATTCCCTCAACCACATCAAGACCACTCCCCAAGTTTATTCGAGTTCAAAAATCGAAACCGAGTCTCGAGCACAATTCTGTACATAACACTTCCCCTCACGCTCCCATACTTTCAAAAATGATAGTTCATAACCAGGACTACATCTTAACTTTCACTGCCGATCACTCTTCTGCCCACTATAGAAACCAGGTACCAAAATCCATCTTTTCTTTTTTGGGTAACAAAAATCCATCCTTTCAGGTGCACGCTAACAACTGAATCCTGCTCCTAGGAGTAACCATTTCACACTAGCTATCAACAAACAAGCAACTCCATAAAGCTCCGCACTGACTAACAATCCAACAATTCCCTGATTCTCAAAACCCTAATTGAAATGGAGAATGAAGGGTGGGAAAGCTTCCAATTCTCAACAGAAAGAAAGAAAAGCTTGCCTGTCTTGCGGATGTTAACTTTGCGCTTGTTAGGCTGCGGGAGAGCTGGAGCTTCCTTGGCCTCGCGAGCAGCTCTCTTCGCCAAATTGGTCTGGTGACGCTTCCCTTGGGTGTGAGCCAGGTAGTTCCCTTCATTGTTGTGCAAAGTCAGACACAGCTTACACTCATAACTACAAAATCCCAACCCAATCAGCAGAAACAAACTCGAAACAACCAAATTATCCATTAATCAAATCCATCACTCTTCCTCGACGAGACGAGACGAAGAGATCAGGAAGCGGCCTATTGAAATCGTGCGTTACCTGCCGAGGTGATTGCGCATGAAATAGGGGTCTTTGGCGAGATCGATGGTCTCGAGGGCGAGTCGCCGGAGACGCTCCCGGCGGTCGATTGCCTCGTTCTGGGAGGAGGCGGCGCCTCCGCTGCCGGGCTTGGAACCCCATTCTCTGTCCATGGCTGCGTTTCTCTGTCGTCTCCTTGCTCGCTCTCTCCAGTGAAAGTGGACGACGGAAGAGGAAGAGAGATGATATAACTGAAGGTTTGATAAATGGCGGTAAAGAATGGACTATCCCGTGAAGGGCCCAAGTTTTAGCCCAGCCCAATAATTTTCTGAACGACAAAATCCGAAGCAAATTTGGGCATCTAGCCCAAAATGCTTAGAAGCTAGAACGACTTTTAAAAGGATATAAAAATCTGCTTCATAATGTGCCAAATAATTCAATCCAAAGTCAAAGTGTGTTGAATCAAATCAAAGGTGGGGGGTCAACTAAATTCAATGAAATTGTGGGACACCTAGACAAAGGGATACATAGCCGAAAAAAGTAGTCATCTAATTATATTTTCTTTGGCAAAATTATGAGAAAATATAGATGTGAATAATAAATATCATCCACTATTTTATTGAATTTAGTTGAGTGAGTGATAAAAAAATCTTGCATAATGTAAAAACAGACAAGAATGTGCTTTGACAACCTATTCTCTATTATATTCCCTTATCAATATGTACGAGTGATACTCAACAATCAATCTTCAACTAATCCATCAAATGAGAGAAGATAGTAGCATTATTAATGTGTATTATCTAATATAAAATAACCCACACACTTAGAAAATGCAAGTGATTGAACTTAAGTTATTTTTGTTTACAGCCAGTCAAAATTAAAGCTCTATAATGAATGAGATTCCTAATCCTTGTTAAGTGGGCAGAAGGAAGGAAGGAAGGAATAAGTAGGGATGGGGACGTAATCATTTGTGATCAACAAGCCTTAATCAACATCAGTGCAGTCGCTAATCATTGTGTTTGGCTTACTTTACATCATCCCCACTCGTGTTAATGTGGTTAATCAAACTCCTAATTATTCCATTTGTTTTGGGAAAAATCGTATACAGAAAGTTGCTTAAGTTGCAGCTTAAGGCAAACCTAAAAGGGAATCCTTTGCTTCAGATTGATGAGGTGGCGTCGTATGAGTGGGCTGATCCCAACAGTATGCCAACTGTGACCAAATTACTCAAGTCTCCCGTGGGCCGTGACAGCGGCCCATCACCTGACTTTCTTACCCGACCGTATGGCCCATTCAGTATTTACCTAATTGCCCTTTCATTTCTTACGAAATTTCGACATCAGTTCAGTTAGCATTTTTACCCTAGTTATTCTCTATGAACGATTCATTCAACGATTATAAAATGAACGAAGCGTGATTCAAACCCGACTAGTCTCGGCACTGATAAACCATTTTTAGATGGAAGGTGTCGAGGTGATTATTCGAAACTGATAATTTACTATGCAACCTCTAACATGGACACGTGTAGATCCATTTTAATTCTTATTGATCCCGGATTAACGTAATTCAATATTATTGTCTTAATCAATCAAACCAAATTGGGTCGACAATGACAACGAGTTGAAAATAAAAGAGAAACAATTTCATACATAAATGTTGAAACCGAATGAACTTAAACTTGAAAGATTCTACTCCATCTTTAACCAATCGAGTTGTAACCAAATTATTGTCAATTTCATACGAGTTGAATTAACGTAATTCAATCGAATTTAAACTTGTAAGATTCGACCCGGATTTTAACCAAATTATAGTCAATCCAAGTCTATCTTAAACACACTCATAAGATTACTAGAGAGCATGTCACAAACACAAATTTGTAATAAAATATTGAGTTCCCAGAAAATGGCATCGCGTGCACATAGCATAAGAACAACAGTTGTTAATGATGAGACGGGGAAATAATGAAAGCAAAGAAAACAGGACGGAACAGAACATGAGAGGAGCTTGGGAGGGAGAAAGTAAAGAATGACGTTGGATTGGAACGGATGCTCTGCTCACTCAGGTGGGCTTCCCCCTTTCACTTCTCCTTCTCTCTCTATTAAGTTAGCCGTTTTCTTCATCTTTAGCTTCTTTCTCCTCTCCTTCACTAAAACAACCTAAAGCAGAAAACTTTGATGCCATTACTACTTTCCCTCCTCTTCCATTCTCCTCTCTCTCCTTTTCCAATATAGATACATTACCCGCATTTCCCTTTCACTCTATCTTTACAGGGATAGAGAGACTCAGAAAACCCCAGAAGAGAAAAGGAAGGTCTTGACTGCCTCCTTTGATCATTATTAGACAGATAGAGACATAGCAGCAGGGGGGAGTTGTTGGGAGAAAAGATAAAGAAAAGAAAAGAAAAGAAAAAGCTTTGAATTTGAGAGGAGAAGAAAAGTTTGGCTCATTGCTGTTGGAATTTTTTGGGGGAATGGGATCTTCATCAGGGCAAGGTTCAGGTGGTGGGTATGATCTATCCTTCAAGATCCTATTGATTGGAGATTCTGGTGTGGGTAAAAGCAGCCTTCTTGTCAGCTTCATTTCCAGCTCTGTTGAGGATCTTGCTCCCACCATTGGTAAATACTAACCACCCTTTTGGTTTCTGAGCTGATAGTGAAATTGGGATCTTCATTGGTGAATTGTGATCTTTCCCCAATTTGCAGCAATGCCAAACTGTGCTCTTGAGTTTTTCCTTTGTGGTGGGATCTTACTGTTTGCTTATCATCTGAAGGTGTGGACTTTAAGATCAAGCAACTGACTGTAGCAGGGAAGAGATTGAAGCTCACAATTTGGGATACTGGTATGGCTGATTCCTAGGCAGTTACTTTGTTTATTCAAATTCCCCCTTGGTTTTGGTTTTCTGCACTGCAATGCAACAGTTAGGAAGTAGGACCATGCAATTTGGACCACTGTACTTCTTTTTCTTTTGTAGATTGTGAGAGATATGCTGGGCTTTGAATGAGTTCAATCAATGATCTGTTCAAACCTTTCTCACATTTTGGACCACTCCTCTTTCACATGGAACATTCTGACAAAGGAAAAGGGGATTTGAGATTGTGATGTGTAATTGAAAGGGCATTTTGGTTTATTGCAGCTGGGCAGGAGAGGTTCAGGACTCTAACCAGCTCTTACTACAGAAATGCCCAAGGAATCATTCTTGGTACGCTACTTGACTGAATCAACTCTTTTTCTCATATGATTATGCGTGTTGCCGAGTCAAAAGGCCTACATGAATTACTGTGATTTGGTAAGAGCAGAATTTATGCTTGTTTCTGAGTTGAAAGGCTATATGCATTACTGTGATTTGGTAGAGCAAATGTCCACTCAGGAGTTTGATATTCGTTAGTAAAATAAAGAGGTTTCATATCAGTTTATATCAGTTTGTTGAAGAGACTCATAAGGCATCAGACATGAGCAGGTGTTGTGAAACAACTGCGGAATAAGATCGTTGATGATATAGTTAAAGTTACAAATTCCTTTTATGGTATCATCAGGCTTAACCATAAGTAGTAACAACACCATCAAATTCCTTCACGAACTCCTTGCATAGCCCTCAAATAAAGTCGTATCTTACCTCTAGACTCACCCATTGCTAGTAGTATCCTTATTCATAAGCTGCTGTTGTGATTATTAGCAACTTCTAACAACCATGCTGCAGTTTACGACGTGACTCGGAGAGAGACATTCACAAACCTCTCAGATGTGTGGGCTAAAGAAGTCGAGCTTTACTGCTCAAATCAGGATTGTGTCAAGATGCTGGTTGGAAACAAAGTTGACAAAGTAAAGTTGCTAACTTTAGTTGTCATCTCTATTGGTTTTGAACCAATTTCCAAATCAACCTGCCTCATTCTCATTTCCTGTATGTCTGATATTTTCAGGATTCTGAAAGGGCTGTAACCAGAGAAGAAGGCATGGAGCTTGCCAAAGAACATGGGTGCTTGTTCCTTGAATGCAGTGCTAAAACTAGAGAGAATGTCGAGCAATGCTTTGAGGAGCTCGCAATGAAGGTAACTCAGTTAATCACGCTTCTGAAGATTCATCAATGCAGAAAGTTTGGTAATAAGATCTGGCAATGTCTTGATCTTTTGCAGATAATGGAGGTTCCTAGTCTCTTGGAGGTAGGAGCTACAGCAGGAAAGAGGAACATTCTGAAGCAGAAATCAGATCAACAAAGTCCTCAAAGCGGCGGCTGTTGCACTTGATGATGATGACGATTGATGGATTTATGTATGATGGGTCTGTTGTTTGTTTGTTGTTGAATGTTTGACTCACTGTGACCCAAAATCCATCAAACTGATTAATGTATATGAGATCAGGCATTGCTGTCTTTATTTCTTTCTCTGTTTGTGATCTCAAGGGTGCCTTTTGGAGAGTTTCCGATTAGTTTGTGCCATTGCCAAAAAGGAGGTTAGAGAGTGCACCAAGAGTGACATATACTAGATTGTGTACATTTGGTTGGTGAGTTCCACTTCTTGGTCAATGCATTCCATTGATTCAGTTAATCCATGTGCCATGTTTCTTCCAGTTGAGTGGCCATGGAACTCCCATGAATCATGAGCTTCCTAGGACTTGCTACAAGCATGTTAAGTGGATGGTGGGCAACAACTAAATTGCACATTGGTGTCCCACCCCATCTCAAGAAAGACAGCATGTCTGCAGAATCATGGATGAATGGGACTCTAATGAAGCTCATTCCATCATTGTGGTTTGTATCTAATCATTTACCATTTCGTATGACCAAGAAAACGATAGTTGTGAGCTATCAGAAACTCTCACTCATGGGTTGGACTTCAAATACCTAGTTGACAACTTGACATTCACATTAATCCTTTTGCCTATAAACCCCTAACAAACAATCAATAGAGAAATTTCTCTTCATCGTCAATCTAATTTCGAAAGCTAATCCTGAATTCAAGATTCTTGAGCATATAAACAAAAAAAGAAAAGAACTTAATAAACACAACTGAGTACAGGTAGCAGCAAATGTGATTCCAGGCTTAACTCCAGCTCGCCGATGATCATCCCCTTAGACAATGCTTAAACTGCAGTCCACTCTCCTTAGGGCACCCCCAAAAAAAAATTCACAATGCCAACTCAGCAGCTTCCAAGATTCTCCTAGCTTCTGTCTGTGGCTCAGCCAGCTCGCCCGGAGTCTGCCAGTATCGATCAACCACTCGGAATAAGCAAAAGCATCGACAAAGGAGTATATCGTGAATTCAGTGGACAATATTAACAATGTGCAAACCTTTCCATATGAGTTTGTCCGAGTGACTGAAGCGCCGGCAGCCAGCAACAGGTTGACAATCTCCGTGTGTTCACCTCTTGCAGCATGATGGAGTGGCTGCAAAAGAGAAGAGGATGCAAAGTGAGTTCAAACAGGCATTCTAGCCATGAACTTTGTGAAGGTAGAAGCATAAGCTATATCGTCAGTTTGACTGAACTAACAGATGACCTTTGAGCAGTAGATTAAGACAAAAGTTCTACACATTCACATTATATGGTCACTCACAGTATCACCCTCATCATCAACTGTGACTAGCATCCTCTTCACAGTCTCGGCGCCACTTGCATGGTTTAGCAAAAGCCGCACTATCTCAGTATACCCTGCAATGGTGTGATAAACGAGCAGCAAAAACAAATAAGACCACCATAAAACCATTCCACACATAAAGATTCTTCCAATGGTAGTCGGGTTACCTCCAGCACAAGCATCATGCAGAGGAATCGCACCGTCTTCATCCTTAGCCTCTACATTGGCTCCCTTCTCCAAAAGTACCTAATTCAAGGAATGAAAGATCATCAAAATCTCATACATCAAAAAGGCAACAAACAACATAAGAAAATCAACGAAAGCTAGCTACGAACCCTGACGCAGCTCAAATGGCCATACAGACAAACAAGATGGAGAGCTGTGTCACCATCTTCCAATGGTTCGTCAATGTTACCATCAAAATTCTCTGCGCCAACAAGATTAAAGCATCAATTGGACAATTTACAATTGATTCTTTCCATTACAGGGTTTCATTCTGTCACCCTTCAGAGTGGCTATTATCAATCCTAGGGTTTCCTTCACAATCAGGGACGGACTAACAACTACCCTGAAGGGTCGAACAAAATTCCATTAAAAACCAAAACTTTCGGCAAAATTCGGTCGAACGAACCTAAGGCCTGCGTGAGAGCTTCGGCATTGCCGGAGCGAGCCGCCGAGAGGATTGGCCGAAGAGGCTCGGACACGTCGAGGTCTAAGTCGATCGTGTTCTCTTCCTGAAACAGGGCGTTGTCCTCTTCGTTCTCTTCCTCGTCGATTAAGTCGTCACGGTGAACCGCCATGTCTGTGGACTGTGGTGCTGCTTCCGCAGATTTCACCTCTTCCGCCAAGCGATGGCAGTGGCCGTAGCTCTCAGATGAACGGATTCCCGTAGGGTTGTGCTGCCGTCTGCCGCGCTATTTATTTTTTTCCTTATTATTTTCAGCGCCATGTCAGTTGTCACTGTGGCGCGAGATTACACGTAGTTCGGTCACGTGCCCGCTGTCCATTAAGATGATGGATATCGGCTTGGGCCCATAAAACTGGGCTTGGATTTTTCTGCTTTGGGTGGGCCACAAGGGTTCGGTTTTTCCATCAGGCACGAGGTCCAACTTTTGGTTGAGTTCGATAAACCCCCTAACCATGCTTATGCGGTGTCAGTGTGCTGTGTTGATATAACTTGAATCAGATTATCTGTTATCGATTCAAAGTTATCAAAATCTCTTTTGTAATCAATTGTTCAATGCTTTATTTATGATCCATTATGAAGACTTACAAACCGTTTGGTATCAAATGAATTGAGAATTCATTTCATTGTAAAATGAAATACCGTGTAGAATTCATTGTCAAATGAAATCCTATGTTTGGTATGTTATATTCAAATCATTGAAGTGAGTGTAGAATTCATTGTCAAATGAATTTCTGTGTTTGGTATGTCATATGTATAAGTAATTTAGTTAATAAAAAAGGATAATCATGTCATTCTATTATAATTAGTAAATACTTGTGGAATTCATTTGGAAATTCTATCTCAATTCCTCGGAATTGCTATAACTAGTTCCAATTCCGTAGAATTGAAAATGAATTTTTTTAATACCAAACACAAAAATATTTCATTTCAAAATAAATTCCTCAAAACTTATGGAATTCATTTATACCAAACGGTATGTTAGTTATGTAACATGATAAAAAAAAGTCAACCACAAGTAAAGGCTCGGCGGAAACAAAAGTAAAGACAAATCAAACTTTACATAAAATTTTAACCTAAAATATGAATTTGCTATCATGAAGTTGTTTTACCGGTTTGATTCATGATAGATTGTGAATTTGAAATCAATATTTAGTATATTATGGGTTCAATCTCAATGTATTTGAATCAGACACTTGCACGATTTGATCGGACACCGATCCGGAGTAGAATTTGCTATCCATTCAATGTACACCTTCATCAAAGAGAATTCCAAGTAATCATGTGGAAAAAAAAAAAAAACACTAAATATCGTGACCCATTCCCATGATCTCTAGCTCCTTTATGTTGCTGCAGGCTGGCTGATGAATTGGTGCTTGTGAGTCGCCAGCTCGATCCTGTTCTAACTTCTAACTTGGAAAAGGTGCACCACTTTTTCTCTGCCATGCAGAATAAAATAGTGTTGGAAATCCTATCGTCAAATCATTCCTGGCCATGAATGGTGGCGCTGTATCCTCTCTACGTGATGACATTAATCATGCAACCTTGCCTCATAGTACATATATATACAATTTATATTCTTTCTCTGGCTCCATCAAAAGTTGCATACCATCACATGTAAGTAACACTGTCACTCGAAAACACAGTTTCCTACTCTCGAAGCAGTTGGCCTAGCCAGCTAATTGACTTTCTGCATTGTAGTCTAGTAGTTATGTCACTTTCTTTCCCCAACTGTGCATTACATTTCTTAGGATTAGAACAAGTTGATCGTCCAGTTGATTTGCTGATATCAGATGGAGTATTTATTACTGTTGGGGTATGGCATGGTTTGGAGTTTGGACCGTTTCGTCATACGATTTAGACCGTTGGATCGACTTGGTGACAATTCTGATCTGCGTAATAATCTAAACCGGGTGGTTGTTACTATTCCAGCAACAACGGTACTACGTACGTACTTTTGCTTGTTCCACACTTCATCGGCCAAGTTGCAAACCGAAACTGCTCGGCCGGCTTAACGTAAGAGTGATGGAGGAGGGCATTGTTTCCGGATGATGTTCTTTCCCTTTTTTGATACCTTTAGCTAGCTAGCTAGAGCTATTCCTTGTGGTTGAAGGAATAGCTAGATCAAAACGTTGATCGAGATAGATTGAGCGTCTGGGTTTCTTTGGTTTTATTGATCTAGATTAATCGTTTTTTAACATTTATCTACATATTTTATGAGTTTGATTCACGTATACTATGAATCATTATTTGGTTTGGTTAAATATGGGCTTTTTCGTTGATTACTACATACAAACACGATCCTCTATTTTAGCTGTGGGTATTAATTTTGGTTAATCTAAATAAAAGTCTTATCCCCGCGCTAATCAAAACGTTACATTCAAATTGGATCCTAATGGGTTAACATGTTGCTGGTTGGTTGAAGAATTGGTCGCGACAAATCAAGCATCAAGCATTGACGTACTATTGGAATGTCAATGACAATATCGATTCAAATCAAGCCATTTGACGCTTATCTGCTTTCATGAATTTACTTTGTGTTTACTATAAAATATAAATATAAATAAAATTCGTCGAAATGACCTTTCCTACGCCAAAAAAAAACTTCTATTAGAAACTTCAATGTTATATTGATTGATGAGAAGTGTTGTACATGGAGGATTGTAAGGTAGAGCAACCTTAACTTCCTTGCTTACACCAACTAAGTTTGAAGCCACCTAAAAACAAAGCCACTTACACAACAAATTAGTTAAACTATTAGCAACCCAATTCTTAATTCATCATCAACATAGTGTGCAAGGGACTATAATCAAGAAATAAGAATTTTCTATTCTTCAATTTGTAAAGAAATAATGATGATCATGATTATACATTACAATTAGCAAGAAAATTAAACTAATTAATCAATGCAAGTTAAGAGAAGTGTAATAATCACAAATTTTACACATTGAATGGTCATTTTAATAAATTTGGTGAATCAATTCATCACCAAACTAAAATAATTGTAAAAGGAAAAGAATCAAATTTTCAGAAATGGCAATCCACCAGAGGATTGGCCGCCGAGAACACGAGCTGCAGTCCTGTCGCCGGGAATCGGAACTTATTAATCGGTTCCCTCCCGTCCACCCCTGCTTCCGGCGCCGGCAGATTGAGATCCAATTCCAATCCGTTTCTGACGGCGGTCAGCGCCGCCGCCGCAGGCGGTGCCGGAACTACCGTCCTGTGCCTCCTCATGTGTCCTCCCAACGCCTGCCCTGACGAAAACCCCGCCCCGCAGATCGCACACTCGTGAACCTTACTCGGCTTCACCGCCGCCGTCGTCGTCGGAAGATTATGATTGTCGTTGACGGCCGCCGTGTTCACAATCCGCAACGAAAGGGCCAATTCCTCTCCGCCATCCTCCCTCAATTTCTGATTCACAGGTTTAATCACGGCCTTGCTGCTATTCTGATTGTTATTGTTGTTCTTGTTGTTTTCTTCCCCGCCTTCGCCTTCGCCGCCAGCGATCCTCGGCTTCTTGTGACTGGCTCTGTGCCCGCCGAGCGCCTGGAACGAACTGAAGCACCTGTCGCACGTCTTGCACTGATAAACGAACACCCCTCGCTGCTGCTCCGCCGGAGCCGGAGCCGGCCCTTCGATCGACGCTGGAGGCGGAGGGCTGGCGCTGCGGCGGCCCTGAGCCAGCAGAATCAGGCAGTTCGCCATGTCCTCCTCCTCCGTACACGTGCTCTCCGCCGAGCTCTGCGCGGAGGACGTCGCCGTTGACGAAACGTAATTGCAGTTGCTCCCCGAATTCGTCGCGGCGGTGGCCGAAATTGGCACCGGCCGCGGCGGGGGGAAAGGCAGGGGAGACGGCTGCCTCTGTCGCTTCGTCCGCTTACCTTTAACGATCATGTTCGCCGTCGTCGTCGACGCTTCCTTGGAACAGCTCCCGCCGCTGTCGTCGACGACCAAGACGATTTCCCGATCCATCACCATTTCAACCATGAAATTGTTGAGACTTGAGAAGAGAGAGAGAAGAACAGAGGATTGAGAGAGGGGGAATGGTGGTGTACTGTATTTGCGTGTTTTGGTAATGTCTGGAAGGTGTTCGACGAAATGCTTATATAATAAAAGCGGAGGGAAAAAAGGAACAGAGTGGTGCTTGCAGCTGGGTGGGCGGTAAGAGAGGGGGGGAGGTGGTTTGGAGTGGGAGGAAGCGATAGTGAGATGAGATTCGGTTGGCTTTGAAGCAAACCCAACAAAAGAAAAACGTTATTATTTTATTTTTTTTTAGTGTTTCTCTAGAAACCCACAAAAACTGATTCCCTGGTGTGCAAGGCTGGAACCTCCCCACAAATTGCGGTTACTTAGAGGCAAGCCATGGGTTACTCGATCGGATCAAAGCGCACACTTAACAGGAGGCGGTTATTTTGATCCCGATAATAGATAATCGTTGGGAAATAAGCAGGAAACAAAAGCTCGATCTAATTTACTTACAGGGTTCTATTATTTTCATTGAATCATTACATAAAACGTTTTCAATTCGTTTTTTGCAATTTAACTAACTTTTTACTTGATGCACCTCACAAATAACTCACACATTAAGTTGAAAAATGCTCCTCGTAACTTGTTTGTTTTAAATTTTAATTTATTTATGACACTACCATCTTGCCAACTTGTGTGTGGTTACATAAGCCTTTTGTGTTTTGTATAACAGTGTAGTTTTCAATAATAAGTGCTTGTAGCGTTTTCATTTGTTTATTTCATGGCACAAGTTGTATATATATCTAATAGTCACAAGTGAGATTCATCAGAGCTTTGCTAGTTGGTAGACAGATCTCCAACAAAAGAGGGTGCCCATACCCCTACAAAACTTTGCTTTTTCCTTGGCTTTGTTGTTACATAAGAGGAAGAAAGAAAAAAAAATAGCGGAGAGAATTAATATGAGTGAAATTCGACCTAATATATAGTTTGTTGTATAACAAGTTTCAATTATGACATACTTCTCTTAATACGTCGAAATCCTAAAATATATATTCAATGTTCATTTGCTCATTGTTGGTTATTGTTGTAGCATCTCAATTTGCAAATCCATCCTTTATTTGGTTATCCATCAATACATGTTATAGAAGAAACTACTTTATTTCTTCTCACTAAGAAACAAACTAGTCGCTCAACAAAATCGATCGCAGAAACTCTGTATTTAAGTAAAATTCGACAAACGACAACAAGCGAAAGAGCAACCCATTAATTCGCTTCCTCTCTTAATTAATGTGTTGACCTCAACAATACGATTCCCCTCATTGGATGCATTGATTCATCAATCGCCATGCCAACTTCACATTCACATTAGTGGTGTTTGCTAATTAAGTTTATATATATTTTAGGGTTTGGATGATGGATAATGAAATGGACAACGACCCAACAATTGCGCCGGCACTCTCCTCCCTCGACCGATCACTCTAATTATTCGTCATTTTCACACACTAATTAATAATCATCCTCCACTTATCATTTCCTTAACCTAATTAAACTATTGTATTCTCTCCTCACCAATCATTTGGGGTTTGGTATCGTGTGACTAATTCCTCTACACGTATAGCCGCCGCGGAAGTAGAGAGCCAAAAAAATGCTCAATCATATGCTCCTCGGCTTCCAACAAGCTACCTTGCATTCACTCCACTACTACTAATCCATTAATCTAATTAACAATCATATGGGGGGTACTTAGTTTAAAATTAATAAACATTGTTAACATCCAAAACATGACTTTTCATCCAAGTAATTTGAAGTGTTTCAGAAATGCTAGTAAGGGTAATCACGATAGACTGATTATCTAGCAAGCACGAAACATGATGATTCATACTTGTCGACACTAGCATTATGAACCTATTTTCGACGATCCGCAACTCTTTGCTAGTTGATTCGCGGTAATTTAACCTAGAAATTTCACTTGAATTGTGGTATACTCCATGAATACGTCGTTCATTAATTAATCGTTACCATATATATATATAATATTATAATAGTTGATGGTGGAGATAGCTAGCTAGCAAGGGCGGTGGTGCCATGGAAAATTGGGTATTCTTTCTTTCCCACTCATTATGATTGGCAATGAAAGGGCATGGAATGTACAGACTACACAGAGCAGGTTAGTGGAGAAGATGGATTGAGTAGTGTGTATAGTTGGCAATAAGTTGAAGACTGAAGAGAGGAATAATATTTTTCAATATTATTATTTAATAATATAGGTAGAGAGATGCAATACAATACCAAGAGATTCTTGCCGTAAAGGGAGGATTTCAACCAATCCATCACATTATATATATAATAATACCTCAAAAGAATATTTATAAGTACATACTATATGGCATTGTGAGAGGCACGTAATGTAAGAATGGGGGCAAAAAATTTGTTGCCTGGCTGCCCTTTGCTAGGACCAAGCTGTATAGTTAGCATCCTCAAAGTAAAGCATCCATCAAATTGATTATTAATTATTATTATTATGAATTCCCTTCCTAATCCCAATATGGCACAGAAGTTTAGGGACATTTTTTTGTGGGTAGGTGATGAGCTTATAACGTGCTTGGAATATAATATTAAGGTTTTGATAAGAGTAGAGAGGTTCCTTTCTTATATGTTTGGGGGCACTTTGGCTTGCTTTCTTGTGGAGACTCCTATTATTTCTTCCTTTCTTTCTTGGTTACTATACACACTCCTCCTACTCCACTTCTCTTCCTTTCCTTCCTTGCTTGCTTGTCTTCCAATGTTCAACTAGCTAAGACTAGCTAGCTAGTTACTTCATGACACATTGTTCCTTCTATTCCTTTCCCTCTCTTATTCTCCTGATAACTGGAATAAAGTAAGCGTTGGAATGTAAATACAAAATATTGAAAATGCATATTACATATCGAGACGTTCGGGTTTAAGTTTATTGAATCGAACTTTCGAAACCCATCTAAATCCCACGATAATGGCTCTAACTCTAATCATATATTAGGGCTTGTTAGCCCTCCGATAGAGGGAGGGGCTCCTCATTGCACACACGTTACTCTCTCTCCAAATTCGAGCTAACTCTCCCTACAAGTGACAACTTCGTATATATATCTTACATCACCAAGTCAAGATTATTGATCATCTCCCGTCCTGATAAAATTGTATGAACGGAGTTCGGATAAAAATCCAACAATATAATCATTAATATTCTAATTTAATCCAGTTCAACCAACTTTGCTTAAACAAGAACCTTGCTCTTGCATCTTATATAATGTAAGTTGAGCTGCACATCATGTGTAGCTCAAAATTGAACTAGTGGTATCTTATAAACGTGATCCAATCCAATGGCCCAATGGAAAAGCAAAAGAAGAGCTAGGGATGTCCCTATTCCCAACATTCATTGGGATCACCTGCCGAAAAAGTTCCAAGGATCCAATTCCTGAAGTGTTTGGTTGTGGCCCTAGCTAGCCAGATGAATTGGATCCATCAACGAGAAGGCAGAAAAGGCAAAAAGGGGATTCTTTGCCGCCAAAGTCACACTATTTCTTCATCTCCGTTTAGCATAAGGAATGCTGAAAAAGCGATCCCTTTTCAAAGAGGGCATTTCCCACTTTTTGCAGTAACTGAAAGAAACTAATTCCGTTATGTGATCAAACTTTTGGTTCTTTTCCAAATCAATGCTTCCTTTCTCTAACCTACTTACCCATTTGCCTATTAGCAATGATTCTTATGCACTCACCATTGAGTGTAGCATCAAGGACATGGTAAGAGAAAAAGCAACGCAATTCCTCAGGTAGAGAGTTAATTTCATGTTCAAAATTCTCATCACTCGAATCGTTATGATATTCTCAATTATGAATTCTATACCGATTCTTTATACATTCTTGAAAACGAAATTCAACCGATGAGGCCGCTAAACTCTGTATAAGACATCATCATATATTGTGTTTCCCAACCAATTTGTTGTCTATCTCTAGTTAAGAAAAACAGCAGAAAAATTAGAGATGAAAAAAGTTCAAATATTCGAAACGATAATCTAGTCGGCACGAAATATAGTATGTTAGGGACAAACTTACATGTTGAGGTGGCTTGACAGGCTTGTATTATGAGAACCACTCGGTTCCTTGGGCCAAACCTTAAATTGTCCAACATGCACCAAGCCTATTTTAATTTTCTGGTATACAATCCAAGACCACAACGTATAACTAGTTGATATCTTCAGTTCTTTCTCCCCAATTGTTGGGCCAAGCTTACTTATGGGTTGGACAGTCTTAATGGGCCTTGTGAAAGTTGAGCCTATCGTGGCCTTAGTGCAGACCTCTACACAGTCCATTCACCACTAGGCTTGAAGAAGGGAGAAGCTGGGCTCATTCCCCTATCATGATTCACGGCCTATATTAATCAGACTTCAGACCCAATTCGGCCACTGAACACTCTTAGCATCTTAGGCCTTTCTCTCACAAGAAAAAAAAAAAAAAGCATCTTAGGCCTTTCTTGTCAAAGCAAGCATGCCACTAGCAAAAGCGATTCCCCTGGTGAGACTCTAACAACAAAAATTCGGAGTAATATTATATAATGAAAAGGAAAGACATTTTCGAAGCTGATTCTTTTGTCGACTTGTTTTGACCAACACTTTGTTCATTCCTCTTTGACATATATATGTCCATTTTGTGCCGCAGCATAACATATTTACACACGCAAGTGAATATTATAATGTGTATTCACATACTATAATCATGAAAAGTTCTCTCGACGGTCAGTGGTCATCGACAAAGTTGCATATACGATCTCGGAATGCTTATTGTTCTGATACATTTGTCAAATACTATTTCACCAAGCGAGAAATACCCTCAAACATAAATAGAAACAAATGAGGGTAAATACTGGGATGACACTCCTTCTGACTTCTTTGATATGCTCGTTGGCAATGGCCCAGCAGCATGATATCTATGGTCGATAATTTGAGTTCAATAATAATTTACCTGTCGGTTTTGTGTGGTTATGATTATGGGCGGTGATATTACTTATACTCAAGGAAGGTTTTGTGGTGGTTAGCTTCTTTGGACCGACATTCATGAAGTCCACTTATTGATGCAACTTTTTCTTTCGTTCAAGGGGCTGATATATATGGAGCCTTGGTTTAAAGAAACGTCTTTCCAAAATGTGACCGTCGTGATATTTTTGTGGTTAGGAAAGGCTGGACTTCACAGCCACAGCCCACAGGCGATGATGAATGATTTTGAATGCATGATTATAATGAGGTACAAGATGAGGACAAATAATTGCTTGTGGAGTGGAGGGACCCTTCCTTTTTTTCTTTTGTGCTTGTTTGCAGCGCCAGCCAGCCTGAGCAGCAGTGTGTATTCACCCATGCAGGCCCCAAACCCAAAACCCTTTTTGATTCTTGTGGTAGGACACATTGAAAGATTTTTCACATATATGGTCGGTCCACTCATAACATTTTGGTGGCTCCCTTCGTTGCCTTTTAAACCCCATCTTATATGTGTATGGCCCATTTGTCACGATAATGTTGTTTAGTATCGTTTGGTATTGTAGAATGTATTCTTGTCTTTCTTCTATCTTTGATTTACAATAATTTGTAGGACTATATAGTTCCTAAAGAGTTGTACGTGACTTCTTAGGCAAAACTCAAAAGCAACATATGATATGTTGATTAATTAGGGTAAAAAAGAGAGGAAGAAAAGTGATCCTGGTATACATGGTGATCGACCACTATTTGGTTGAATAAGAAAAACGTTAATCTCATAGTTCGCCATCCAAGAAGCTTCCTAGTAGACAACTTGATCATTTTACGAAAAATATGTTTTAAGAACGTATGCATTGAAAAGAGGTAATAACCTTTTAAAGAGTCATATATACTTAAGTTAGTAGGTTAAAGTCGCATGGTTCTTACCTAGTCGTATAAATATGTTATGGTATTACTCGATTCAAACCGGATTAGATTAGCCGGATGCCATCTAAAGAACGTTAAAATGAAACGGGAGGGATCACGATTCACGTAAACTCAATAGGGAAAAGGTCAAAAGGACAATCGTTTCGTGGCGGGAAAATGATGGTGTCATATTTTCAGTTGGGCCCAACTCGCAATAGTGGTTACTCCCACCCATGTGAGGGGGGTTGGGGCCCAAAGCCCGCACCATTATCCCAAAGTAGGACGTGGAGACAGCTGGCAACAGCTGGTTTGTGGGATTTGTCTTTGTTCTCTCTCTCTGTTAATCTCGCCTCGACAGGGACCCACACGCGCCACCGCCCAGCTAGCCTGGTTGGCTTGATGGTTCCTTTCATTCTTATCCCTTTCAACCGCCGGCCGGCCGCCGGAATGGTCGCCGTCTCCTATAGGGATGGCAATGGGTCGGGTTGGGTCGGGTTTTGCCAAACCCGAACCCAAACCCATGGGTTTATCTTTGAAAAAAACCCGGGGTAAAACCCACTGGGTTTGAAAAACTCAAACCCAACACAACCCGTTGGGTATCCGCGGGTTCATGGGTACCCACGGGTTTTGTCGTAAAAAATTTACAATTACAAGTTCTTATCAAAATTAAAGTCAAATATCAATCTCTCAATACAAATTATCCATATATAAAACACCATTCTAAAAAATTCAAGCAAATCACAAATTAACTATACAAATGGTTCAACACCAATCTAGAAAACTCAAGAAAATTGAAGCAAATCACAAATTAAAGTCAAATATCAATCTCTCAATACAAATTATCCATATATAAAACACCATTCCAGAAAATTCAAGCAAATCACAAATTAACTATACAAATTGTTCAACACCAATCTAGAAAACTCAAGAAAATTGAAGCAAATCACAAATTAGCCATAAATAACATGTTTAATTGAAAGCTTCTTTCTTTCAATTAAGTTTCTTTACTCTCCACTCCATAACATCAACTTCATTCTACACAATTAAAAAGAAAAAATTAGACATGTCTCCACAAACATAAATAAGAATAGTTGTTTAGAATATTAAATATACCGAAAAAAATAATTATATGGGTGGGCGGGTACCCACGGGCCGGGTTTACCTAAACCCAAACCCAACCCAACCCGGTGAATAGTGAACTGGTTTAAACCCAAACCCGGCCCAAAACCCGTCAACACGAATTTTACCCGCGTTAACCAGGTTGGGTCGAGTGGGTACCCGTGAGTTCGGGTTTTGTTGCCATCCCTAGACTCTCCTACCACTACTTGTTGAGTTTTTTTTTCTCACCGACCACCGATTGAGAGAGGACCCCCTCCTCTTTGCCCTTTTCTCTCATAATTTTCATACGGTAGATGAATGCGGTCCCCCATTGTAAAATTCACATACTCCATAATGGTTAGATGTATACATATATAACATGGTGATTAATTAAGTGTAATAGACTGCTATCGATTTTTATATCTCATGTTTCGTCTTCCTTCTTCGTTCGAGCTATATGATTCTCATTCGTCACGTTCAATTAATTTTTCTATTTGTTGGTATGATTATCTAGCTTTCTTGCATTCTTTTTTATTGGTAGTGCTGAAAATAAATTTTGCAATTTGATGGCTATTCGTGAACCGAATTTTGATATAAGTTTTTGCTTGTTGAAAGTAGCCATGATCCCAAATCGTTAACATATACAAGTAGTCACATTATTTGATATTCAAACCTGTAACTAATTTCTGATTACGCAAATTTTTACACGAGATGCAACGTGTTTATAATTTTTTTTTAGACGGAGGGGTGTACGTAATGTTAATGACTCGTTTTGTATTCACTTCATTCGTTTAGGAGGAGTAATAACCAAAATCTTAGGTATTAGTCGGTGGTAATGCAAAGTAACTTGTTTGACTACTTGACATGTTACTACTAATAATCTAATATCCAATAACAATATTAATGATCTAGGATTTAGAAATTCAAATTATGTACAGAATCCCCTCCATTCCAAAATCCCGAAATCGTGGGCGAAAGGAGATGGATATTCTCTGCAGCTTGATGATCGCGTATCCAAGCAGAAAAAGACGTGGAAGAAGAAGATGATAAAGTTGTTTAATAATTGAAATATTACCACTTTTGGACATCTAATTAAAATAATAATCCACAACTGTAACACTTTCCCCTAAAGTCTTCTTTCACTTGATCATAGCAGAAAGCGAGCTAAGGCCCTTTAACATCAGTGAACAGATACACATTAATGGATGCTCTGTACATATTTTGCAGATTGGAATGGCCATGCCGGTGATTTCTAACGAGAGTTGTAGTTCCACACGGCAGCTGGTACTCTTCATTATTAGCTGATAGGTTTGTTTATTTCGTTGATGTATGTCACTATGGACAACTCGATCGATATGGATTGATTATTAGACCATCTCCAACAACAAATTGGGAAAATGCTAAAATGCTAAAGGGTTTTAGCATTTTGGTAACTCAAAAGTGGGTTTTGCTTCAACAAGGAATGCTAAAATGCCAAAATGTCAAACCTTCTATTTTTGTGATAATCTAGATTAGTTTAGATTTCATCATTTTAATTAGGTAGTTTGTAGATTCTTTGTATACAGGTAGTAATAATTAATTAGAACGAATATTTTGATATAATTTTTTTTAATTTTGACATAAAAAATTATCATTAAATATGATATCATTAACGACGAAAGCACAATAATTGGTGGATCATACAAGAGATGCAAACAATCCCTTAATTAGATTGATTTTGTATTAATTATGGGTTTTCAAAGGGGGTTTACATGTTTTTTCTTTACCGTGGTGGGTTTACATGTTCATGGGTTTTTTAATTAAAGTATTAAAAAAAAACAATGTCAAAGTTGGAGACCCGCTGCCAGGGAGGGAGTTGCTTCACGCACAGACAAGGAAGAGGAATGTGGGGCGCGTGTGATTTAATTGGCTTGTCCGGCGAGTCAATCGAAAGGGATAGTGGGGTATGAGATTTACCCATTTTTTTGTCTGTTTCTAAGCCAAATTTAGCCAGAAAATACCCAATATTTGGCTTTTTGACATTTTAACTTTGTTGTTGGAGGAGGTTTTTTGACAATTTTGGCTTTTTGCCCTTGTTGTTGGAGATGGTCTTACAAAGCAACACTGTTCTCTACACTTGCAAGATAATTCGTATATTTATCGACATTTCCACCTCTTTCATATAAAGTCAATGAAATTACTGCATCGTTGTTGCATATATGTGTCTGTGATCGCTCCAATATGTATTCTAAAACAACGAGACGATGTCACGCCGAACATCTAACTTGCCAAATTACGATTTACGAACAAGACTTTTGTTTGACATGCTACTAAAAGGGTATTTGTTGTGAAAAAAGACGTACATTTTAAAATGCGAATACAATTTTTCGTAAGTTGTCTAAAAAATACTTAATATATGGTAGCCTTGTGTAAACTTTAACCTTATAAGTGGACTCTTATTTGAGCAAGTATATAAGAAAGTGGTTAAAATTCATATATGAATCTCTCTCAACAAACCGAATTATTGAGACCAGTTGGTTTATAACACATAATCGACAAGATTTTTGAATCTCATATGTTCATTGCTCTATTGTTCCCTTTCCATTTCCTAAGAAAACTTCATCGAGGATGCATGCCTTCAATAATCAGGCTAAATTCAACGAACTTCATCTGTCTCTAATTATTGCTCCCCTTTGATTCGGCCACGAACAAGATCCCATTACATAAGCTTACAAAATTTAAATTAAACATGTTCCGTCAATCCGCCATAGCCAGCTCGATCACTCATCATCAGCTAAGCTTGACTCATAATTCATAAACTAATTCAAACGAGTGGCTAAATACAGCTTCCATCACTTTAATTTCTTCAATAATTAAAATCAATTGCTACCTCTATTTCTAATGTAGGCTAAGCCAGTAAGCCATATAATAGTCCTTGGGATGAAGTGGTATACAATTTTATGATCACTATGTTTATCTATCTATCTATATAATTATTGAAAAGGATTCCATCTACAAGACAAAACGTGGCCGACCCTTTTGAAATAAACAAAGAAAAGTTTGTTCATATCGTAGGGTTTTGGACTTTCGACGATGACAACCAATTTTGGAAGGCTTTATTAAGCTAATTAAGAGATACATACCAAGAATTAAAGAAGTGTTTTATTGTTCTTACGAAGCAAATTAAATGGTGAGCTTATCTATATTGAAACATATCATCCATCGCCATATATAAATCATGATTAAGACGTCTAATCTCACAATTATGGACGGTTATTAAACAACAAAATGAGATGCATGAGTAAATAATATTAAAATTTATTTCTACGTGGGAATGACACCTTATTGTGCTAGATATACGTTTATGGTATAATTGGGTCGGTTTCTTTATATCAGAAAGTTAAAATGGGTTACTTTCATTTGTAGCAAATTGGAAAAAAAAAAAAAATCTAGTAGTTCCAAAAAGTGGAAGTGTAATAATTAGGAGCGAGTCATTTATCAAAAGATAATTAGGCACGAGTCGAAACTCAAAGTGGATGGAGGTTTTGAGTTCACTTCTGTACAAAGCAAATTACATGTATTTTGCATTCGAGAATTTTGATTAGGGTTGGATTTGATGTGTAACAAATTTTTAACCTGTTATGGAGAGTAAGAGGAAACTGGGAATTATGGAAAGTACTGGATCTGTCCAGAAACGAAGCACAAGGAAGACATACTCCACGTCAGCAATCCATTAACGTGATCCTATCCGTTTCTTACACGTGTCTGGTCTTCATCCCACCTGGTATCCATTGCTTCGCTGTACCAAACACAGCCCGTGACTGGTGGATAGGGGCTTTAGACCAAAATAAAATTGATGCTTAATTACCGGGGAATTGGGTAACTAATTATTACAAGGTAAAATGGTCAACGATCCCAACTTGAATAGTAAAATCCATGTTTTATGAAACCATAGTAGAATTTTTAATAAAATGATATTTTGATGATAGAATTAAGTTTAACTAATAGTATTGATGAAGGCTATCCGACTGTTAGTATGGTGTCAGTGAGTAGTATAACATTTATTCTTAAACATATCTTGTTAGTATGATGTCAGTGAGTAGTATAACATTTATTCTTAAACATATCTCAATAACTCGAGGTATTCTGATCAATTTGTTTTTAACATGATATTAGAGTCTTTCGTAGTCGAGGGCTCTTCTATTCGAATCCTGATGACCCCACATTTGTGAAGCACATAGTTTTATCGTATTCAGGTCATGGACAAAAGAAATACCTTATCAGTTTGAAACTCGAATACATCATAATTAGATAGTATATATGTAGTATATTTTTCAATACACTAGATAATTTATTTATCATCTATTATTTCTCTTGAACAAAATATATTAAAATATGTATGCCAACAACAATGTGACGACCGGGAACCGGCTAACGCCGGTCTACGTGAGTAGCAAGCTGATGGTATAAGTAGAGAGGGTGAGACGAGGAGATAAGTCACAGCTAAATCAACACTCTTCCTTCCACTCTTCACTCTCCACCTCCCTCTCCGCCAAATTCCGACCACCACTCGCCGGTCAACGACCACCATGCCGATCAGAAACATAGCCGTCGGCCACTACGGCGAGGCTACCCAGCCCGACGCCTTGAGGGCCGGCCTGGCCGAGTTCTTCTCCACCCTGATCTTCGTCTTCGCCGGCGAGGGCTCCGGCATGGCCTTCTCCAAGCTCACCGACGGCGCCGCCAACACCCCCGCCGGCCTCATCGCCGCCTCCATCGCCCACGCCTTCGCCCTCTTCGTCGCCGTCTCCGTCGGCGCCAACATCTCCGGCGGCCACGTCAACCCCGCCGTCACCTTCGGCGCCTTCCTCGGCGGCAACATCACCCTCTTCCGCGGCATCCTCTACTGGATCGCCCAGCTCCTCGGCTCCACCGTCGCCTGCTTGCTCCTCAAGTTCGCCACCGGCGGCCTCGTAAGCTCACTTATTAGCCCTAAACACCTTTCCACTTTTATACCATTCATTTACCCATGGTTTACTTTTTTGTCGTTGTCATAAGAAACCAATCGGTTGGACCAGTAGAATAGAACCATCAAATCTGATATGGTTCGATTCATTTGTTTGGACAATTAGGAAACTAAACCAGATGAATCACCTCAATTTGACTGATCAACTAGTCTGCTATTTTAACAAAAAAAAAAATTTAACATAAATTTAGACCATCCATTCTCAGTTACTTATTTTTATTTCTACTTCCTTTCCCAACTTTCATGTAGGTTTTATGTGAGATGTAACCACTACTTTTTAACGGTTAACAGTAGAATGATAAACCACTACTTTTTTCGGTTTAACTTTCCGTTGTAAAAAAATGAGTTTTTTTTGTGGCGTGTAGGAAACGGCGGCGTTTGGCTTGTCAGCGGGAGTAGGTGTATGGCAGGCGGTCGTTTTGGAGATCGTGATGACGTTCGGCCTAGTGTACACCGTCTACGCGACGGCCGTCGACCCCAAGAAGGGAAGCTTGGGAACCATTGCTCCACTGGCCATCGGTTTCATCGTCGGTGCCAACATCTTGATCGGCGGGGCCTTCGACGGTGCGTCCATGAACCCGGCCGTGTCGTTCGGACCGGCTGTGGTCAGCTGGAGCTGGGAGAACCACTGGGTGTACTGGGTCGGACCGCTCATCGGAGGTGGACTCGCCGGAGTGATCTACGAGGTCATCTTCATCGGCTACGGGACCCACGAGCAGCTGCCCACCACCGATTACTAGACGGCGGTGACGGGAAGTGAATTGGGTCGCGCGCGGGGTTTCTGAATTTCCATGATGTATTTATCTGTCTTTGATTCTGGTTTATGAGGGGAGTTTAATGGTGGATTTGGGATTTGTAATCATGCTTTTGGAAATTCCGTTTTCTTCATGAAAGGGAGGGTGTGTGGTTTGTGTTGGGTTATTCCCCGTCTTTGATTGAATGGTAAATTATGTTTTCCAATTTAGCTTGATCTGAGTGATTGGGAAGTCGTAATTTGATTTAGAGAGTTTAGTTTCAATGCTATTTCCCATCCCTTTCGAGACACCCATATAACCGGTTTTTACACTTTGTCCATAATCACATCGATTATTATATAGCTAATAATGCGTTAATGCGGCTAAAGTAGGCAATTACGTGGCTAAAACGGGTTCAAGTTTATTAAAGAAGGTAAGCATGAATTATCATTATCTTAATACGTAGTCCGGCTGGAATAAGGATATACTAATTAAAACGTGGATGTGTCTATAGAGGTATTAGCTTTAGTTGAGAGCTATTGCATAATAATGTTTCTTAATTATTAGACAAAATCGGATTGAAGTGTAAATGACTTTTGTTTTGGTCACATCATGGAAGTTGTTGAGTTTACACTCTTAGTTGAATAAATGTATTCGATATACATTTTTCGTTCATGCTATGTTATAACTTTTTACTCTTACATTAATCCCGTGTATAGAAATATTTAATTTAAACATAATATGTGACAGATTGAGTATATTTTCAATGTAAATAAACCAACTTAAAATCAATCATGGTGAATTCAACAACTATTGATCATGAGATTGGAACTTTTCTGTGTTCATCGATGAAAATACTTGTTACAATAAATATGTCATTTGTAAGGAATGTGAAGAAGTTATAACGTGGTGATAACCCTAGGTGGGTAACATAATAACTACGGACTCCGTCCACTCCAAGCTCACCGGAAAATCCTCACCAGAAAAGGAAAGATAGAAAGGCTAGTGATGAATACAAAACAACTTTCAGCAGCACAAAAGGGAAGAAGAGCCTAGAGAAGACAATTAAACTCTACCAGTACCACCCACAAAAGATTCTCTTGGTGCAACTCATCAGTCATCGTATATCATTTGACTACGACATTGAAGGCCTTGAACCCAAGCTAGCTAAGCAGCGCATGTGAGGCTAGAAGCCTAGAACCTTCTGGACCATAACAATAATAATGCCCTCCACAAGACGATAAACCGTTAGGGCTACATGGCTGGCTGGACCCCATTGATTCTCCACTCTGTCCTAAACACTGAGCCCCTTTTCAGTTTTCCCCTCGAATTATGCCCTTGGTTAGGGTCCCTTCGGTTGGTCGAAAGGATCATACATATATGTTTGGCGGTTTATATGTATCATGGTTCAAAAATACACGGTTTAAACTTACGTTTAGACACATCTACGTACTAGGTAATGCTAAAACGTCTTGTCTAGCAATTCCATGTCTACTCAGGAATCCCAAACAAGGTGGCAAAATACAACCTAGTTATAAAACAAGGTAGCAATTTTCTCTCAATCTTTTCAACATGTCAAGAAGCTGTTTATGAGCTGTTAGAGCTATGATTCTATGAAACCGTGTGAGTTGCTTTTTTCCTATTGTTAAGTGCTAAGTCACTTATTTATCATTTGAACTAAACTATAAGTACTATAAGCAACTGTTTCATTAAAATCATTTAGTCATCGTTGCTATTTTTTGCTTCTAGCGCCCGGGCATGCTTATGCGATGTCTAGGCTGATCCGCCCGCCTTACACCTATCGTCTTCTCGAACATTGATATATATCAAAGATTGTAAAATCGTATCGAAAGTTGTTCCGAAAAAGTCAACAACAGGATATTTCATGTGCTTAATTTGTAGTTTAAGCATAGTTCAAACTGCCTACTTATTTGACCTGCACTCAACTCAACGATTGTTCCGATATGACCACCCGTGTGATACGCTTTTGCAAAATCCGATATCTACACTCTCCTCGAGGACTTACACGGTTTTGTCCTTCCTATATATGCAGTGTATGAACAGTACTATAACCTAATAGTGACCTACATAGAAACTGAGAACACCGTACGTACACTAGCTTGTTTCCTTTGCCGACTGGTTTGATAATAGGGTTTGGGCTCTTCTTTTTCCCTTCTTCATGAATGATGCATTTTCTGTATCAACCAAAGAGAGTTTTGGGGTATCGATTTATAAGATTAGTTGAGAAGGAAAGAACAATATTCTGGGCATCACAAGGCAAACGGCCGGCTATCATTTTCAATCATCTTTCGTTTTCTCTTCTGCTCTTCGCTATCCAATGAGACGCCGCAACGTGGCAGGAGCATCGTCCACACGATTAATTTCCCGGGAGTCGTTGTCGGCATCACCGTCCAAAGCAGGAAAGTGGGTTCGAGGGCCCACGAGAAAGGGTCGGGCCCGGCCCGGCCCGGCCCGCCGGTATGGGTCAGACAGTGGGCTCACGTACGGCCAGCGGTTCCAAATAAATACGCTAACTGTTCTACTTCTGCGCCAGAAACAAGGAAGGGGAAGATAATGCAAAGTATTCGCCATATTCAGTTGGGGAAGGAAAGGATAGAGACTTATGTGGCCACCAAAATAAGGCCATCATGTTTCACATGGACAAGTCACGATCGAGGTATGTAACCCGAAAATGGGTCGGGTCACTTTGGATAATTTTGAATGAATGCCACCAAATCACCGTTAGATACAAAATGATACAGAATTAGGGTCTGTATCGTTATGAGTTATGAGTACGAACTTTGCGTATATCTGTGTCAGGCGATGAATTATGATACTGTAACTTAGCTGGTTGTTGAGATGTGGATACCACTAATTTGTATCAACTAGTTTTAATGGAATCATTCATACATTTAATAATAGACAAACACACGGGATAATGTGGGTTTTGAAGTTATCAATCAAGCATAGCATGTCGCCACCAGAAACTAAAGTTCACAGCTGGGACGAAAACAAGCAATTCACTTAATCCCACGAGAATCCAAAGCTTAATGGCGAGGGGACAATGAAAGAATAGAAAAATTTTGGGGTACCAAAAGCTGGGTGACCTCATAGGGTGGGTGGCTCATCCATACCACGATAATCTCTTCCTCAAATTTCGAGTGTTCATTCACTTTTATTTTATAATGAGTGTTTCATTCACTTGCGGGTGAAAGATGATTGAATTTCTTCAAGCGTTTTCCCTCTAGTTTCAGGAACCAATTTGGTTATAAACCCAATCGCCACAACACTTACACCTGCATATATAAAAAATGTACCTGGACAAAAGAGCAAACAACGAAAAATATTTCAGGAATATGCTCGAAAATACATGTCTCGTTATATGTGTATACATGAATGTTTGAGAATGCATAGATTTCTTAAAAAAAGACACTGTAAAATCCACACATTTTTTTAAGGAAAGGTTTACCTGGACGGCTCCATTGGAGTAAAGACTGGAAAGAGGATGAAACCATGAGTGAAGATAAGTTGTAGGATAGACAACACATTGTCCCTGCTGAACCTTTGATGTTCAAAGGAAATATCTGACCACAACCAAAGTTAAATCAAAATTGTTAGTTTATTTCGATTTAAGAAAATCTACCTCTAATTCTTCTATCAAATTACCTCTGCTATAATCATCCATGGAATTCCATTCCAGATGGCAATAGAGCCCAAGAATATCTGCCACCAAAAAAGATAGAAAAAAGATATAAAGTCTCTTTAATTTGTGTTGATTCCTAAATGAGATTCCTAATTTGAAACTTATGAACCCAGTTATGCTTGATAGAAAGAGTTTCGCCGTGTGTGTTCATAGGAAGGAAGGAAGGAATCTCATAAGTGTTTTTACCATTACACTTAGGAGTGCCAAATTTGGAGTCACTCTACTCCATCCCTCAAAGCCCTAGCATATATGAAATCCCAAAAAAACATTGAGGAATCTATCTCAGCAAGAAAAAGTAACAAATTTTGAAGAGAAGGAATCTATCATCCACAGAAAACAGTGAAAACCTGTAGGATGAATGACAGTGCAGTAAGCAAGCTCCCAATGCATGTTCCAATAACTCCAGCCTTGTCAAAAGAAACCAAAAATTTCTGCTAAGGATTTCCAATCATGTAAAAGAGGTCTTTCTACCATATATCTTTGTGGCTAACCAGTAAAAGAGGTCTTCTGCCACATCTATCCATCAATACAGCTGCCAAAAATGCTCCTAGAAGCTGCATAATTGAAAAACAAGGAAACAGAATTGAACCCTTTGCAGACATTTCAACACATCATATTAAAAATGGCGAGCAAAGTTGAGATTTCATTTCATTTAAAGAAACCTGGAAAGATGCCACTGCCAAGAACCCAACAGTGCTAGAGATTCCTGCCAATGAAGAGGAACACCAAAATGTAAGCAGGAACTTTTACTTTCCATGAATTCTGAGTCAATGTCACAATGAATTTAGGAAGCCATTTCTTTCTTTACTTGAATATCTAACCTGCAGAAACAAAGATGGCATCAGTATACATTACGTATGAGTTCATCCCTGAGACTTGCTGCAGCACCAGTAACCCATTTCCAACCTGCTCATCATCCACCAAGTGATCAGAGGCAGAAAACGAAAGAGAGAGTTCTTGAGTTTGATTCAAGAAAGCGGGCTTACTATCAAAGGAATTGCATACTGTTTTTGGAACATATCCAAGATGCTGCTGTTCTTAGAGATGTTATGGATGGTTTCCATATATTCCTGATGGATCATCATCACCCTCATTTTAGTTATCTTCTGAAAATGGAACTGGAACTTAACTTTGTTATGCATTTACCAAAAAACAAACAGTCCATTTACCTTGATTTCATTAACTTCCGAAGATATATCAGCATTTCCTCCTCTAAGTTGCTGCAGGGCAGCTTCAAACTCCTTTTCCTTACCTGTTTTAGCCTGCAACCCATGTGTTCAATCACTACCCAACAATTCAACGAAGCCGGTTTATTGCAATTAACCCACAAAATAAATGTTAGTTTTATGTACTCACCAACCATCGAGGAGACTCAGGAATGAAGAATATAGTAAGAAGCATCTGCACTAAAGATGGAGTTGCTCCTGAGAAGTAATGCACAAGCATGAAGAAGAAAACCAGAACCATGATTCCAGAACTTCAATGTAGTTCCATATTTCATACAGCAGCTTGTAGCTACCTATTAGTGCCAAGACACGCCAGCTGATTAATGAACCCACAACGAATGTGAATGCAATGCAGCAAAACATTATCAGCTGAGACACTGAGACAGCTGCTCCCCTTAGGTTGCTGGGTGTGATCTCTGCAACATAAATAGGGGACTATCCCAGAAAACAAAAGGATAGGACGATCCTTGAGAAGTTAGATTACGGAACTTTCAATCCGATCAATCGTTCATCATTGGTCACAGAGAGAAAAAATTTCGGATTATCCATCGCATGGATCGATGGTGAATGATCGAGAAGGATTTTGAGACCAAAATTATTACCAGATAAAGATTGATGGGTGATGCAATTCCAATCAAGAGCATCCCAAGGTCAAGCTGTAGAGCACCCTATTCAAGATAACAACCTCACATAGCTTCAGGAGCAAGCAACTTATTAAGCAATCTCTCAAGAACTACACAACAGAAAGAAGAAGAAGGAAAAAGACCTTTGCAGATGCAATTGTCAACCATCCAACTATGAACAGTACATCCAGAACCAACATTGTCTGCACAAAGTTAACAGTACTTCTTGTTACAGATTCCTTGTCATAAACCAAAAAGTTATGTGTCAAATTCCGGGCAATAATCCTTACACGTTTCCTTCCAATGTGTTCTGTAATCTTCCCACCTACTAGAGAACCCATCAGTCCTCCAACAACCATCATTGACCCAGAAACCGAGTACTGCACAAAAATTCTGCAGTAAAGATCTCTCTCTCTCTCTGCCTAGCTGAGCAATTTGTTTCGTTAATTACTAACCTCTACAGCTGAGATACCCAATTCCTCTATGATCTGGTACTCAGCAGGAGATGTATATCCTATCTGCACAGGCAAACAGACATTAGATCTTACATAACATTGCAGCATTGGAATCAACTATCCAAAATGCCCACCACCACTGAATTTGGACACTCACAGTGCACCCAGTGGAGAAGCTGCCACAAGCAACAGCGAAGATGCTGAGAAGAAAGGTTGGAGTGAGAGGGACATCTCGACCATCATGATCCTGAGAAGAAGATGAAGGACTAAGGAGCAGAGGCTGTGTTCTTCCTTCTTCTTCTCCTCCGCAGCAGCTGGTCTCTTCCATTTCCTTCTTCTGCTTCTTGAACATCCCCATCCAGTAATCAACCAAATGGCTATAAGTACAGTCTCTTGGAAACCCAAGTTAGTTGTGACAGCGAGCTAGAAGAAGACATTACAGAGTACCGAGAAAATCAAAGGGAGATGGTGGGTTGAAAAGAAAATGGAAGGAGGACTTTAGTTTACACGATGCAGGGAACGTGGTCTTTTCATTGTTTTTCACTGTGTGGGGTTTAGGGTTTTATTCGCTGATGGCTACTAAAGATTTTTGGTGCAAGGTGTGGAGGAGAAGAAGCCAGCAAGAACCCCAACCAACTCCATTGAAAAAGCTCATTGATGGCTGCTTGTCCCTTGTTTTCTAGCTAACGTGATCAGTAAGTAAGGTGAAAGATCAGGGCGTCGAGCTGTGACGAGATATTTTGATTGCAGGCATTGCCATAAACGAGTCCAAGGTTTGTTTCTTCGCAGGTAAAATTAGCGATAAATTTTTAACTATTAGAGACACATAGTTTGTCCCCATTCGGAAAGCTAATATAATAATCCCCAGAATGGTACAATACAATTACAAGCATAATACACAAGTACTTATGCCACCAAATTGAGAATATAAGACAACAAAATAGTCTTGGAAAAGTGAATTTGACAACAAAACTATCAGTTGCAAGTAACACATATTTATGTGTCATTATTGAACTATAAAGACACATAAATAACTTATTGCGGTAAATACACTCAGCTAACAACCAGGTTTTTTTAATAGTATATAGTAGTAATATTTTCCTTGTAGTTTCACTTGTGGGTGAAAGTGGATTGGAGTTCTTCAAGGCTTTTCCCTGTAGTTTCAGGAACCAACTTGGATACAAACACTATTCCAATGAAACTTGCACTTGCATAGATAAAAAATGTACCTGGCCAAACGAACAACAATGAAATATTTTCAGGAATTTGCTCGAAAATACGACTCGTGATGCATGCGCACAAATATATTTTGAGAATGCATAGATTTCTCAAAATTGTATGGACAATTCATATTATTATTGTTACTCACAACGATATCTTGAAAAATACAACATTGTTATTCCAAACTTTTTAAAGAAAAGCTTTACCAGGAGGGCTCCATTGGAGCAAAGTTTGGAAAGAGGATGAAACCATGAGTGCAGATATATTGTAGGATAGACAACACATAGTCCCTGCAGAGCCTTTGATGTTCAGAGGAAATATCTGTTCACAGTTGAAGTTAAAAACAATCAGTTAGTTCATTTTTGTTTAAATTACGAGTTTGGGAACTTTAAGTGTAGTTTAAGAGAATTGTCGGTTTTATATTTTCTGGAATTATGGAGGAGAAAATTATAAGCAGTAAGAAAACATTATGTCTCTAAAACTAATCTCCTTTCCTCTCTTCTCTTTCCAAAATCTTCCATCTGACGCCTAAAGCAAATATTCTATCAAATTACCTCTGCTATAATCATCCATGGAATTCCATTCCAGACAGCAAAAGATCCCGAGTATATCTGCCACCAAGAAGGTAGGGAAAACATAAAGATAAGTCATTTCGTAATGATGCTATAACATAGATCCAAAATGAGGTTCTGATCTTGAAATTTGGGAACGAAGTTATTCTTGATAGAAAGAGTATCTCCTCAAAGGAAGGAAGTAATCTCATTTACCATTACACCTAGGAGTGTCAAAGTTGGAGTCACTCTACTCCACCCCTCAAAGCCCTAGCATGTATGAAATCCAAAAGGCATTAAAGAATCAATCACAGCAAGAAAAAGAAACAAACTTAGAAGAGAAGCAATGGTTTGGGGGGTATTATCCTCCACAGAAAACAGTGAAAACCTGTAGGATGAATGACAGTGTAGTAAGCAATCCCCCAAGGCATGTTCCAGTAACTCCAGCCTTATCAAAAGAAAGAACAAATTTTCTGCTAAGGATTTCCAATGATGTAGCTATCTTGTAAAAGAGGTCTCACTACCATATATCTTTGTGGCTAACCAGTAAAAGAGGTCTTCTGCCACATCTATCCAGCAATGCTGTTGTCAAAAATGCTCCCACGACCTGTATAATTGGTTAACAATTGAACCTTTTGTAAACATTTTACCACATCATATGGTGAGAAAAACTGAGATGTCATTTCAATTAAAGAAACCTGGAAAGATGCCACTGCCAGGAACCCAGCAGTGCTGGGGATTCCTGCCAATAAAGAGGAACACCAAGAAGTAAACAAGAACTGTACTTTCCATGAATTCTAAGTCATGTCACAATGAACTAGGAAAGCCTTTTTCTTATAACTTCAAACCTGCAGAAACAAAGATGGCACCAGTATACATTGTGTACGCGTTCACCCCTGAAAATTGCTGAAACATCAGTAACCCATTGCCAACCTGCCCATCATTGACCAAGTGATTAGAGGCAGAAAACCAGAGAGAGAGAGAGAGAATTATTGCATTTGATTCAAAAAATGCGCTTACTATCAAAGGAATTGCATATTGTTTTTGGAACATATCCAAGATGCTGCTGTTCTTAGAGATGCTATGGATGGTTTTGGTATATTCCTGATGGATCATCATCACCCTCATTTTAGTTAACTTCTGAAAATGGAATGGGAACTTAAATTTTTTATGCATTTACCAAAAAAACAAACAGTCCATTTACCTTAATTTCATCAACTTCCCAAGAGATATCAGCATTTCCTCCTCTAAGCTGCAGCAATGCAGCTTCAAACTCCTTTTCCTTACCCATTTTAGCCTGCAACCCATTTGTTCACACATTACCCTACAATTCAACAGAGCCAGATTATTGTAATTAACCCACAAAATAAAGGTTAGTTTTATGTACTCACCAACCACCTAGGAGACTCAGGAATGAGGAATATAGTAAAAAGCAGCTGCACTAAACATGTAGTTGCTCCTGTGAAATAATGCACAAGCATGAAGGAAAAAACCAGAACCATGAGTCCAGAACTTCAACGTAGTTCCATATTCATATACCAGCTTGTAGCTACCTATTAGTGCCAAGGCACGCCAGCTGATCAATGAACCCACAGTGAATGCGAATGCAACGCTGCAAAACATTATCAGCTGAGTGACTGAGACAGCTGCTCCCCTTAGGTTGCTGGGTGTGATCTCTGCAACAAACATGGGGGACTGCCCCGGAAAGGAAAAGGAAAGAGGCAGGTCGATCCTTAAGGGGTTAGATTGCGGATTGTAGATACCTATTTTGCATCGTAATTGGTATCAGAGTCCGGTTTCTGAAACTTTCCATCCGATCAATCATTCATCATTGGTCACAAAAAAAAGAAGGATTTATTCTGTATCCTTCCCATTGATGGTGAATGCACGTAAAAACTAGTGAGAATTGAGACAAATATTATTACCAGATAAAGATTGATGGGTGCTGCAATTCCAATCAAGAGCATGCCAACGTCAAGCTGTAGAGGACCCTATCCAAGATAACAGTCTCACATGACTTCAGGAGCAAGCAACTATTAAGCAATCTCTCAATGACTGAAAAGTAGAAAAAAAGACCTTTGCAGATGCAATAGTCAACCATCCAACTATGAACAGTACATCCAGAACCAATATTGTCTGCACAAAATTAACAGTTCTTGTTACAGATTCCTTGTCATAAACCAAAAACCAAAAAAACTTGTGCCCGTTCCGGGTAAGAATCCTTACACGTTTCCTTCCAATTTGTTCTGTAATCTTCCCACCAACTAGAGAACCCACCAGTCCTCCAACAACCAACATTGACCCCGAAACCGTGTACTGCACAAAAATTCTGCAAAGATCGATCTCTGTCTGCCTAACTGAGTAATTTGTTTCGTCAATTGCTGGAAGGGTTACTAACCTGTCCAACTGAGATGCCCAATTCCTCAATGATCTGGTACTCAACAGGAGAAGTATATCCTATCTGCACAGGCAAACAGACAAACCGTAGTTGAATCATACATAACATTGCAGCATTGTCATCAACTACCAGAATGCCCACCACCACTGAATTGTCCACTCACAGTGCATCCAGTGGAGAAGCTGCCACAAGCAACAGCGAAGATGCTGAGAAGAAAGGTTGGAGTGAGAGGGACATTTCGATCACCACCTTCAACATCATGATCCTGAGAAGAAGATGAAGGAAGGAGCAGCGGCTGTGTTCCTCCTTCTTCTCCACAGAAGCTGGTCTGTTCCCTTTCCCTCTTGATCATCCCCATCCTGTGATCAACCAAAGACACAGAAAGTAAAATCTCTTCGAAACACAAGAGAGTTGGTACTTATGGTATGCATCTCCCTTTTTTTTTTTTTACCTGCAATGAGAGAGTAGTACTTGGGACCCCATGAATTCATAATAATCAAAGTTATTGTTGAAAGGGTAGCTAGAATGGGGTAAGAATCAATAACTGGGACCTTATTACTGCACCATGGCTAAAGCTGAGGCCAACAGCAACGACTTCAGTTGGTCTCTTTACACGATGATGCATCAACTGTGCTCATTTCATTGATTCACTTTGTGATGGCTACTAAAGATTTCTGGTGGGTGTGGTGTGGGGTAGAAGAAGCCAGTAAAAAACCCCAACCAACTCCATTCAAGAACTGTACTTTTTTGGTGAAACCATTTAAGAACTCTTGTGAATTTTTGATGCTCTGCTTGTCCTTTGTTTTGAGGCTTTTGATCTTCTCCTGCTGTGTGGTCTGCTTATTGGAACCACGGCCCATGTTTAAGCTCATAATTGAGGCCAGGCCCAAAGAAAGCCCAGCCCGTTAATCGGGAGTGTGGGGACCCAGCCCAATTCGTGCTCAGTTTTGATTTTGATCACAGGATTAGGACGGCGGGCAAGTGGGGGATCTGCAAACGTGGCGTGTCGCTATTCGAGTTTGGATAAGATCGAAAATAATCTTTGAGAAAGCGAAATCTCAGAAGCTGATTACTGTGTAATTAATTGTTAATTAATCTCGATAATTGGGATTAGATACTTTTTTTTGCTTCCCCGATCCTCTTCTTCTTGGAAAAAATCCCAAGTTACACATGGTTTTAAAAAAAATTCTCAAAATACACAAGTTATGAAAATAATTCCCAATCTACGTTAGTTTGGGCCATCACCGCTGTCGACGAAGACAGTGATTGCATCACTGTTGTCGACGAAGACAGTGATTGCATCACCGCTGTCGACGAAGACAGTGATTGCATCACCGCTGTCGACGAAGACAGTGATTGCATCACTGCAGTACACGGCCGCGGTGAAGGCCTGACCTGCGTCGAAACTTTAAACAAACGTAACTTTGTGCTCGGTTATCCGATCGTAGCGAAATTTTTTTTGATTCCGCATAATTTATCGAGATCTTGCAAGCCGCAAATTGCCGTAGGCGGTTTGGTCCCGCCTTCGTCTCGAAAATATGTCGTTTGCTACTTCGAACGAGCCTTTTTTCGATTTCGTCAAACTTTGAACAACCATAACTTTGTTCTCCACAATCCGAAAATCATGAATTTTTTTTTGATTTCGCATAAATTTTTAAGGACTAAAATATTAAGTAGGAGAGAATTTTCAAAAAATGAATTATTTATGGATATAAGGGATTTTGGGAATAACTTTACCTTCCTTTTCAGGAATCCAAGTACATTCCGAAAATATGTCTATGATAAAAATTGTAGTCCTTAAAAAGTTATGCGAAATAAAAACAAAATCATGATTTTCGGATTGTGGAGCACAAAGTTATGGTCGTTCAAAGTTTGACGAAATCGAAAAAAGGCTCGTTCGGGGTAGCAAACGACATATTTTCGAGACGAAGGCGGGACCAAACCGCCTACGGTAATTTACGGCTTGCAAGATCTCGAAAAATTATGCGGAATCAAAAAAAATTTCGCTACGATCGGATAACCGAGCACAAAGTTACGTTGGTTTAAAGTTTCGACGCAGGTCAGGCCTTCACCGCGGCCGTGTACTGCAGTGATGCAATCATTGTCTTCGTCGACAGCGGTGATGCAATCACTGTCTTCGTCGACAGCGGTGATGGCCCAAACTAACATAGATTGGGAATTATTTTCATAACGTTTGTATTTTGAGAATTTTTTTTAAAAACATGTGTAACTTGCGATTTTTTCCCTTCTTCTTCCTTTCTCAGTTTTTCTTCGTTTCCATTCCTCAGCTCCAGCCAGAGAGAGGCGGAAGTAGCCACTTGCAGAAAAAAAAAACCCCACTGATTTATCCAAGTGGTTTCCGCCGTCTCATACGACTAACCTCCGGCGTATGTTCTTTACCACTTGTTCTTGCTTTCCCACTAGGATTCGCGGACCAATATATAAATGAAGAGGTGTAGTTTCTGAGGTTCTCTCTGTATTTGTCTGTTTGGTTCCTGGGAAATTTTCAGCTGAAGAGAGAAAATAAGGAATGGAAGAGGGTGGGCTCGGATTGAAATCTTCTTCTCCTCTTCAGGATATGGGAATTGGGAACTTCGGGTATAATGATTTTGATCGTGCATTTGATTCGTTCAGACTCATTTTTCGTCTGATGCAGTATAGTTTTGCTGGATAAAAATTGGGGATGTTTTTTTTTCTCTTCTTCATCAGGTGTTCGCACTACAAGAGGAGGTGCAAGATCAGGGCGCCGTGCTGCGACGAGATATTTGATTGCCGGCATTGCCATAACGAGTCCAAGGTTCTTTCTTTCTCTCTTTTAATCAGTTTGTGTTTCTGGGTTTTTGATTGTTTCATAACCCTGTGAAATCTCTTCTATGTTCTTCGGATATCCATAGAACTCAATTGAAGTTGATTGCCATGACCGTCATGACATTCCTCGGCACCAGCTGAAACGGGTTAGTTGATAGTTGATACCTTTTTCTGCTCCAGTACTCTACTCTTACCTTTTTCCGATTAAAGCTTGTGTCTTTCTTGGTTTTAGCAGCTTAGATTTTCGTTAGCAAGAAAATGGTTGCTATTAATGCTTGAATTCCCCACTTTTCTGTGTGATTTGACTTGGAAAGTGATGGTTTGGTCCTACCTAGGTCCCTTGTCTATGACAAAGTTGAGAAATCCTTATTAGAAAGATTGGAATAGTTCTTTTTAGATAAGGTTTATAGCATCTTGTTCACTTTCAATGAAGGACTAATCCACTTTCTGGCATCTTGGATTTGTTGTGTGTAACAGGTCATTTGCTCCCTTTGTGACACAGAACAAGATGTAAGTTCTTTGTGCCTTTGCTTGAGCAATGGTGAAAGTTACAATATCTGCATGCACATCCAGTTTCTTGATTTCTCTTTAGATGTAATAGGTTCAACAGCACTGCTTCAAATGTGGAGTTTGCATGGGGAAGTACTTCTGCTCCGAATGCAAGTTCTTCGATGATGATGTAAAGCCTCCTCGTTCCCTAAAAAAATATGTTCGCCATTTGATTCTCTATCTTTTGTACCTTTATCGATGCAACCTGCTCTTTTTACCCCAGGTCTCAAAGCAGCAATACCACTGCAACCAATGTGGCATCTGCAGGTTACTACATTTATCTTTACCGCCTCTTTTCTTCGATTATGACAATGCAAGTTTTCCTTTTCTTTACTCATGGTGCGTTTGTGTCTGTCATTATGTTGCAGAACTGGTGGGGAGGAGAACTTTTTCCACTGTGACAAATGCGGTAAGATTCTTGACATAAAGGAAATATCGCACGTGAAGATATGGGATTCTGGTTTTTTGACTGATCGCCTTTTCGGTTTTGCATGTTTAGGATGTTGCTATTCAACATGTTTGAAGGATTCACACAACTGCGTCGAAAGAGCAATGCACCATAACTGCCCTGTGTGCTTTGAGGTAACACTTATAAGCTTAGAACATACCATAACTAGTATCACATTGGGTACCTTTTGTTTAAAATGACTTCCCTTTTCTTGGGGCTTTCTTGGCATAGTTTCTGTTTGAGACTACGAAAGACATCACAGTCTTGCGCTGCGGACACACTATCCATTTAGAATGCCTTAATCAGATGCAAAGATATTTTCAGTAAGCATATCAGATCTGCTGAGACTGATCTAATATCTCTCTAATCATTATCAGTTTTCTTAAACTGAACTTAAAAACCGTTTCTGTGTGTTTATGTAGGTACTCTTGTCCTGTTTGCACCAAGTCCTATTGTGACATGTCTCAAGCATGGAAGAAACTTGATCAAGAGGTATTTACTCAAGCACCAATTGTAGCAACAGCTTGATGGCCACTAAATATATTCAAATGCATCATTGAAACATTGGTATGAGTGAAAATTGTGTTTCTTCCCTCCTCACTAGTTTATGTACTGTGGAACCAAATTGATGCAGGTTGCTTCAACACCTATGCCACAAATTTATCAGAATAAGCTGGTAAGGAGTCTATGAATGAGTGTGAGAGATCAGAGACAGAAGCTTCAGTTTTAGTTTATAGGGTTTGTTAGCTTATTTTGGACGATTTTCTCCAATGAACTTAATGCAGGTGTGGATCCTTTGCAATGATTGTGGAGAAACCTCAGAAGTGAACTTCCACATCTTAGCACACAAGTGCCTGAAGTGCAATTCATACAACACGAGGCAAACGACAGGAGCGAAAGCAGCATCTTGCTCATCGAGGATCCCGGAAATGGTTAGATGAATGGCTCTCATTGATATGCTTCTTTCGCACCTCCCTTGTTGTCGCCTGAATTGAAAATTGAAATGAACCAACAAGTGCTATCCTTCTTCTATACCCAAGCATCATTCGGATTCCTGTTTCGGAAGGCATTCATTGCCCCAGGACCCGAGGCTTAGTTTCCAGAAAGCTTTGTGCTTTATGTTCTGTCAACTGTTGTATCTTGGGGGAGAAGAAAAGCTTGTGATGGGAGTGTTGAAGTTCTTCAGCCATTCTTTTTGCATGGCACTTGAATGTACCGTGGTTGCTGCTTCATTTGATCCCTTGAAACATAAAACCCAGCTAACAAATCGAACTCAGAATACACCAGAACCAAAATGAATGCATTTTCATTCGATGCCAGTCTCTCTCGCTCATTTTCGGTTTCGTTCTATACCAATTCGATTCGGTTTTGGACTTTGCATGTAACAAATAAAAGAATAAATGATTATTTAGGATCAGAACTTGAGAATTACAGCAGAGAAAAACCATACTATATGGTGGAAATGACATTTTCTTTCTGGAACCCACAAGCAAAAACAGAAGAAGCTTCTAAGGGAAAAACTGTGACATTAATTGGGAGTCTCAGACACTGTTTGGTCCATATTGCTCTACTTCTCTCTGATGGAGTTGCTGAACTGGCCTGGCATTTTGCTCTGCATACTGCCACAATCAATTCAAAAAATTCAGTCAAATCAGAATTCAAATCAAACAATTATTTCTTGTAGGTAACCAATTTATTGAAGTCAAAGATGTAGTTAAGCTAACTTACATCATGAACTGCATCACGAAGGGCTTTGATTTGGTCTCTGGAAACTGTCCTTATCTGTACACCACAAAAGATTTCCCCCCAAGGATTATTAACCTTTCTGATCATGGTAGATCAATAGAAGGAAATTTTGATGATTACCTTTCTGCTCATGGTCCAAACAACTCCTTCTGTGCATGGTGGGACAGTGAGGGAGCCAATGTATCTATAGTACTTCTTGCCTCCAATCTTGATCTCTCTAGGGTCCATCACACCCATTTCCTTCTCAATCTCTTTCTTCTTGTTCTTGTCCATCTCGTCGTGCTCAATGGATTTAATGTCCTTAATCAATTTGGACAGGAAATGGTCTGGGCTGCCAGCCTTATACAGCACACCCACAACAGCAATCCCCTTCGTCTCTGGATTTAAATGGACCATATGGAGCTCCATATCGTAACTGCCATGGACCATACTTAAATCAATCATTTGATTCGAGATATTGTGAGGATACAAACACGAGACCGGTAAATACCTCCTGCCATTGACGGTGTGCTCGGAAGGAGAATGCCAGTGGCATTGCTGGAGCAGATACTCTGTCCCATTGATCCTTATCGACCCTGCATCCGAACCTTTCCATTGGAGCTGCCACAATTTAAGAAAACAACCCAAATTTCATCAAAGACTCAATCTTTTCCACCTTCCCAGAAATGGGTTGGAAGCCAAATCAACATTGGGATCATGGGTTCTTAAGAGATGTTCTTTTTGGCTTTACCGAAATGTCATGTCCCCTGTTCTTGACAATGGCGTTTGCAGGCTTGTAACTCCTGTTGATGTCCAGAGATCTGATGAGTAACTTCACCCTTTGATCCGACATGTCGATTGGGGATTGGAGTTGACCTGTTTTGCAAGCTTCCCAGTCTTTCTTCAGCTCTCCCCATTTCGAAGGACCCTTTTGGCTTCCTCTTATGTAGTCAAACTCCCTCTCATCCTCTGCAAAAATGTCAGGGAAAGATGAGTCTCAGATCTTCTCGAGATAATCGTTGAGCTTAAAAGTTCGAATCTTTTGTATGAACGAATGAAACAGTATCTACTTACCGACTTCCTGCGCAAATGAGGATTGTGAGTAAAGGGCAAGAAGAAGAAGAGAGGCTAGACAGAAGGTAGAGGAGGAAGAGGAGGATTTTTTGCTTCTTGTTCGTTGTTGGAGCTTCATGTTTTCTTGCAAGAATATGGGAGGATTTTGGAAGGCTAATGGTGGACTCCAAAATGAAGGGAGTGGAGTGGTTGAATATATAATGGAAGGGAGAGCTTAATATGAGCAAATGTTTGTGCCAAGAAGTTTCCTTGTTTGCTTTTTAGTTTGTTTTTTTAATGATTCATTTCCAAGATGTAGAAGTTCGTCAGAGGGACGGTGTGACAGAGCAAATGTTTGTTTTGTTCTATGCTTTCTTTCTGGAAGAATTAAAGTTTGGTGGAAGCATGCATTGACGAATTGTTGGATCTTTTGGTTAATTGGGTATTTCTTTGACAACCATCATCGTCTCTATATGAAACCGAGTAAATCTTGGTTAGAACATGCTCATTTTGTTTCCTTCTCTTTAAGAAAAAGAATCAAACGAGGTCTTAGCAACAATGATGTCATTGGTTGTGCAATATTTGTGACAAAGATTTTGAAGGAGTTCAATTTGTCGGCGATAGAGCTATTTTTTTATTAGAGAAGCCTATGATAATTTCTGGCTGGCTCGGGATCTAGATCAACATTCTCACAAAGTTATTTATTTATGTTGCGAGAGAGATTTGGATACAAAACTTTCTTGCTTTCGAACGTCTGTCTATCACTATAGTATAGTTATTTACGTGATACATTAACACGCTCTGTTATACATAAGTTACACTCAAAATTATACAACTAAAATAAAACAAAATAAAAAATCTTAACACTTTCAAAGCATTATTTTTTACCCTTTCTCTTATTTGAACGATAAGATATGAGAATCAAATCAAACAAGTACGATGTAGATCAAATGTCACACGAGTTATTCTCTTAACCACATAACTCGAGACCAAAGCTAGAAATGGTGGAACATGGTGTTGTCTAGGAAGGCATGTTTGGCTTGCTAGTGTTTGGTATAATTTTTGTTGAGTAGAGGGTTTGGTTACCGGCGAACAACAACATAAATTTGCTGATTGCTGCCATGATCAAAGGAAGAAATGATTTTCTCAATACGACATTACGAAAGTAAAAAGGAGTCTACCAAACAACACGCTTTCCCACTAAATAAACGTTGCAAGTTGGCACTATTGTCTGTATAGAAAGACGCGTGGAGTAGGGCATAGGGTGCCAGCAAAAACTTATTAATCCATAATTAATTAATAGATTAATCGTCTGCAAGTCTATTAACGAAGCTTTTGTATTTCTCTTAATTACTAGTTTACTTAAGCTAGTTGACAATGGACAATGGTTGACAATCCTCACACATCTTCGTCAACCATCAAATTTTTTGTTTTCCTTTCAGATCTTGTTGCTTTAAATGACTTGGAATTAAGAAGGAAGATATATAAGAAAATCAATTGTCTTTCCATTAATGCAAATTTAAGATCATAAAACACAATCTCAAAACTGATACAATGAATGAATGCTCTCAATAAATCATCGACAATATAAGTTGTTTTACATTATTACGATCAACTACTTTAGTATCGTCTATTTGTGTGATTTTTCCACAATGTATAAATCTAATTTGTGTCCTACTTAACAACTGTCAAAACAAATAAGGATCGCAAATAATGTCACACATGAGCTACTTTTCCACAATCTGAGCTACATATATCTGCTGGCTATAGGTGTTGACACCCCATTGGTCGACACAACAAAGTGCAGCATTAAGATCTTTCAAGTGTTGTTCCCCACTCCAAACAGAAAATATCACTTAAACCTCAGCAATAACCGTCATCAGAAAACTACTAATTACATACCATTAAGATAGTTTAACACCCACTTGGCCGCTAATGGAGGGTTGGCAATGATTTGACAACGACACTAATGGAAAGTCCATAATCAGATTTTTTCTAACCCTTCCATAATCATCTCCCACCACCATATTACTTGAATATTCCTCCCTCTATATAAATCATACCTCTCCCGTCTCCATAACCCACCATCTCAAAGCTCACTATACCCTTTAATTCAGCTCAAAATGAAGCTCCTAATCCCACCTAGTTTACTGTTACTGTTCATCGTCTCTATGCTGATGAATCATCACGTTTGTTGTGCCGCTTCTGCCTCCACCGTGATGAAGATCAAGAGCAGAAAGATGGCGTCTTCGTCCTTGCTCGGAGAAGACCCCAACGGAAGAGTTCAGCACTACTCTGTCCACAACTTCAAAAACAGGGCTCTGACTGCTGAAGATGGGCCAGTAGCTGGAAGCGAAAGCAGGGGTGAAGTTCCTGGCAAGGAAAGTTCAGAAGGTGGCAACAATGGTAACATTAACAGTAATAAGAATGGGGAGGTAGAATTGAATAACCATCACAACATACCAAGATCTGATTTTGGCGGGTACGGTAGCAGCCAGATTGGAACCAAGTCCCAGTCGCCCTAAGGATACAAACCATGAAAATGTTAGCTTTGATGAGGGTAATTCCCAACTGTAGGTAAATGTCCAAAATGGGCAAGTTGGTATTACTTTTTTGTATGTCTATTATTTTGAAGGTTTGTTTCCTTTTTTGTTTTATGTGTGAGAGTCGTCAACTTTGTATACGAAAACATTATTAAGAAGCTACGTACTTAGGTATATGGATAGCGGAACAAGGTACATACATATACGTTCATAAGTAGTCTATCTATCTATAAATTTCCTGCCTCAGTTTTTAATGTTGTATTTTTCATTGAATTGAGATTGTTACATATTGATATTTTAGACAGCTTTAGGAGTAAGGAGTATTTGAAGGAACCGAGTTCCAATTATTGAAATACTCGACAAAAAAATAAGTAGTACTAGAGAAAATCATTTTACGGTGAGGTTGATGCGTATGATTTCGATTGTGAATGTGTTTGATTGTGAGATTGGATGTAGTTTGAGATGCTTGGCTCATTCAAAGATATAATGAGAAACATGTTGAACGTTGTACCTTTAACTGGGATGTGTTTCCCCCCCCCCCCCCGGTAATGAAGAAAAATTCGTCACAATAACGAACACATTGCAGATAATCGTAATGAAAAAAATGTGTGGAATATAAGGATAATTTCTAATATTTCATATCAATTGCAGTAGTAGCATTTCACGTAGATCAGCAGTCTACCTAAAATTACAACACAATTACATGGAAAATAATCAATCAAACAAATGGAATCAAATACATTGAGATATCACAAGCTCATAGCAACATATGGTGGGCTTTTTTTAGAAAAAATTGGTGAGCTTTTGGTTCAGACTTGGAAGGGCCAGGGCCAGTTCTTCAAGTCCTCATCTCCACCCTGGTGGACCCTAGCGTTCCCCCTCTTCAACCCGCCGGCGGCAGAACCACCGTCGCCTTCCTTGTAAGCGTAGTACTTGAGAAAAAACGCCAGAACCAGCACAATCCACTCGAAGCAGAACACGAACGCCGACAGACCACCGGCGAGCTTGAGGATGACGGCGCCGTCATCCTCCCTCACGTACGACTTCAGCTCCCCGAGGAAATCCCCTGTTCTGGTGAAAATCAGAACAGAGACCGACCCCTGGAAGATCGCCGTCAGGACGGTGGCCACCATATGGGTGGCGTACCAGGCGCCGCCGGAGGATGCCGCGGCACACCCGGCGACGGCGCCGGCGATGGTGAAGACGTGGAGGAGGAGGAGGAAGAATCCGCAGATGGAGGGGATGAGGCGGAGGGAGATGGTGAGGAAGATGCAGGCCGATGCGGCGCCGAGGAGGAGGTAGTTGCAGAGGAGGAAGGCCTTGTGGACGTTGTAGTGGCGGTCGCTGGTTGCGCCGCCGGAGCCCAGAGTTACGCTGCCGATCCCCATTTTGATTGTCTCTGTTTTCGCTTTCTTCTTCTTTTGGGGGAAATTTGAAATTTCCTTCTTCTGGTTTGATGTAATGAGTAAGAACTGAAATTGGGTGGAGGAGGAAGAAGAAGAAGAAGAAGAAGAGGGAGAAGGGGATTGATGGTGGGAGTGGCAATTGGTCGATTTGGTTGTATAAATATGCGTTTGTGAAGAAGAACACAACGGGCGAAATCTGCAACGGTAATATGAACAACAACGGTCTTATTAGTTTTCCGAAAGAGAGAGTGCGTGACAGTTGGCGGAAAGGAATCCAAGGCGGGAAATGGTGTCGGGCTGGTTGGGCCTTGAAGATAAATGTGTTTGGGCCATTTTGGGGGGAGGGATATTGGGCTATGGTGAGTCAAGGGTGGAGTTGGGCTGGGTTTGGAGAGTAATGGATGGCATTTTCTGTAGTTAATTAATTGGTTAATTAGGGTAAAAGTAAGGGTTGTTTGCTTCATGGATTTAAAAATGAGGGTTTTGTAATTTAAAAATCCAAGGATTTATCAAAGATTTGAGGCATCATGGATTTGTAACAATCCTTTGTTTGTTGGGATGTTTTTATCATGGATTTAAAGGTGTGAGATTTGCTACTTGAAGTCAAAAATTACATTACTGCCCTTTTCTATATGTTTGACATGTTTATGATATGTACACAAAACAAGGACAAAACTTCAAAATTACCTTACTATCATTTTCTATATGTTTGACATGTTTATGATATGTACACAAAACAAGGACAATACATACTAATAAGCATAATGTTGCCACATGGACAATAATAATAAACGAGAAAATTCCGTTTTAACTTTAACGTAACATAATCAATTACCAATTCTTTGTCCTCCTTTTCAAAAGTAACATATAACAACATATATTAGAATCGGGAGAACAAAGAATTACACGTTCCATGAAAAGGTCAAAGAAAACTAGAACACAAGAAATGATATAAAAAATCTAACTCATGTTTGCACATTAATTGAACGTTTATATTATTCATTTATTGTTAATTATAATGTATAATAGTTAAATTTGAGGGCAACCTTGGAATATTAAAAGTGCATGAGGGTATATGGGTAAAATCTTATCAAGGATTTATGCCATATTCCAAATCCCACATCAACATGTGGGATTTATAAGTCCGTGGGATCCACGGATTTGGACCCTTAAAATCCGTGGACCCCACGGATTTGGTCTCCAAAAAAGGTGCAAGCAAACAACGGATTGTACCTAAATCCTTGATAGTTGGTTTTTTTATACCAAATCCATGTACCAAATCCTTGAAGCAAACTACCCCTAAGTTGTCGTTTGCTTCTAGGATTTGGTACATGGATTTGGTACTAAAAAATCAACTATCAAGGATTTAGGTACAATTCGTTGTTTGCTTGTACCTTTTTTGGAGACCAAATCCGTGGGGCCCATGGATTTTAAGGGTCCAAATCCGTGGACCCCACGGACGTGTAAATCCCACATGTTGATGTGAGGCTAATCTTCAACGATGATTCGGCGTGAGGCTAATCTTCAACGATCACGGATTCGGCGTGAGGCTAATCTTCAACGATGATTAAGTCCATTAAGTGCCGATTTGGGCAAATTTATTCCGGGTCAATTTTTGGCAGATTCCAAAGGGGTACCATCACAGATTTCGGGCTATTTTTCCGAAATGCCATTTTCTTTCGATTCTGGAGGATGCATATCACGGAATCAGGCCGAGGCATTTCTCCACCGATAATTAAGTCTATTGATCCTATTCTCCACTAAGTATAAGTCCATTAAGCACTGATTTGGACCAATTTATTTTCGGATAACATTTTCGTGATTTTTTAGGCGACGAAATGCCATTTTCATTGGATGTTGAAGGCTATAGATCACGGAATCGGCCTGAGTCTATTCTTCAACGATGATTAAGTCCATTAAGCGCCAATTTGGGCGAATTTATTCCGGATCCATTTTTGGCAGATTCCATAGGGGTACCACCACAGATTTCGTGCGATTTTTCTGAAATGCCATTTTCTTTCGTTTTCGGAGGTAGTTGATTATGGAACCACGCCGAGGCTATTCTCCACCGATAATGCAGTCTATTGATCCCATTCTCCATGGATGATAAGTCCATTAAGCACCAATTTAGGCCAATTTATTTTCAGATGACATTTTCGTAAATTTTTATGCGACGAAAGGCCATTTTCTTTGGATTTTGAAGGCTACAGATCACAGATTCGACCTGAGTCTATTCTTCAACGATGATTAAGTCCATTAAGCACCAATTTGGCCGAATTTATTCCAGGTCCATTTTTGGCAGATTCCAAAGTGGTACCACCACAGATTTCGTGCGATTTTTTTGAAATGCCATTTTCTTTCGTTTCTGGAGGTAGTAGATTATGGAATAAAGCCGAGGCTATTCTCCACTGATAATGAAGTCTATTGATCCCATTCTCCACGGATGATAAGTCCATAAAGCACCGATTTAGGCCAATTTATTTTCAGATGGCATTTTCGTAATTTTTTAGGCGACGAAAGGCCAGTTTCTTTGGATTTTGAAGGCTACAGATCTCGGATTCGGCCTGAGGCTAATCTTCACCGATGATTAAGTCCATTAAGCGCTGATTTGGGCGAATTTATTCCGGGTCAATTTTTGGCAGATTCCAAAGGGGTACCATCACAGATTTCAGGCGACTTTTCCGAAATGCCATTTTCTTTCGATTATGGAGGATGCAGATCACGGAATCAGGCCGACGCTATTCTCCACCAATAATAAAGTCTATTGATCATATTCTCCACGAATAATAAGTCCATTAAGCACCGATTTAGGCCAATTTATTTTCAGATGACATTTTCGTAATTTTTTATGCGACGAAATGCCATTTTCTTTGGATTTTGAAGGCTACAGATCACGGATTCGGCGTGAGGCTAATCTTCAACGATGATTAAGTCCATTAAGTGCCGATTTGGGCAAATTTATTCCGGGTCAATTTTTGGCAGATTCCAAAGGGGTACCATCACAGATTTCGGGCTATTTTCCGAAATTCCATTATCTTCGACTCTGGAGGCTGCATATCGTGGAATAAGGCCGAGGCTATTCTCCATCGATAATGAAGTCTATTGAACATATTCTCCATGTTTGATAAGTCCATTAAGCACCGATTTAGGCCAATTAATTTGAGATGGCATTTTCGGAATTTTTTAAGCGACGAAAGGCCATTTTCTTTTGATTTTGAAGGCTACAGATCACGGATTCGGAGTGATGCTAATTTTCAACGATGATTAAGTCCATTAAGCACCGAATTGGGCGAATTTATTCCGGGTCAATTTTGGGCAGATTCCAAAGGGGTACCATCACAGATTCGTGAGATTTTTCGTAAATACCATTTTCTTTCTATTCCGGAGGATGCAGATCACGGAATGAGGCCGAGGCTATTCTCCACCAATAATGAAGTCTATTGATTCTATTCTCCACGGATGATAAGTCCATTAAGCACCGATTTGTGCCAATTTATTTTCGGATGACATTTTCGTAATTTTTTGGGCGACGAAATGCCATTTTCTTTGGATTTTAAAGGCTACAGATCACAGATTCGGCCAGAGGCTATTGTTCAATGATGATTAAGTCTATTAACCGCCGATTTGGGCGAATTTATTCCGGGTCAATTTTTGACAGATTCCAAAGGGGTACCATCACAGATTTCGGGCGATTTTTCCGAAATGCCATTTTCTTTCGATTCTTGAGGATGCAGATCACGAAATCAGGCCGAGTCTATTCTCCACCGATAATGAAGTCTATTAATCCTATTCTCCACGGATGATAAGTCCATTAATCACCGATTTAGGCCAATTTATTCTCAGATGACATTTTCGTAAATTTTTAGGCGACGAAAGGCCATTTTCTTTGGATTTTGAAGGCTACAGATCACGGATTCGGCTTGAGGCTAATCTTCAACGATGATTAAGTCCATTAATTGCCGATTTGAGCAAATTTATTCCGGGCAGATTCCAAAGGGGCACCATCACAGATTTCAGGATATTTTTCCCAAATGCCATTTTCTTTGGATTCTGGAGGATGCAGATCACGGAATCAGGCCGAGACTATTCTCCATCGATAATGAAGTCTATTGATCCTATTCTCCACGGAGTATATGTCCATTAAGCACCGATTTGGGCCAATTTATTTCCGAATGACATTTTCGTAATTTTTTAGGCGACGAAATGACATTTTCATTGGATTTTGAAGGCTATAGATCACAGAATCGCCTTGAGTCTATACTTCAACGATGATTAAGTCCAATAAGCTCTAATTTGGGCGAATTTATTTCGGATCCATTTTTGGCAGATTCCAAAGGGGTACCATGACAGATTTCGTGCGATTTTTCTGAAATGCCATTTTCTTTCGTATATGGAGGTAGTAGATCACGGAATCACGCCAAGGCTATTCTCCACAGATAATGAAGTTTATTGATCCCATTCTCCACAGATGATAAGTCCATTAAGCACCGATTTAGTCCAATTTATTTTGAGATGTCATTTTCGTAAATTTTTAGGCGACGAAAGGCCATTTTCTTATGATTTTGAAGGCTACAGATCACGCATTCGGCCTCAGACTAATCTTCAACGATGATTAAGTACATTAAGCGCTGATTTGGGAGAATTTATTCCGGGTCAATTTTTTGCAGATTCCAAAGGGGTACCATCATAGATTTCGGGCGATTTTTCCGAAATGCCATTTTATTTCGATTCTGGAGGATGCAGATCACGGAACCAGACCGGGGCTATTCTCCACCGATAATGAAGTCCATTGATCCTATTTTCCACGGATGCTAAGTCCATTAAGCACCGATTTGGGCCAATTTATTTTCGGATGGCATTTTCGTAATTTTTTGGGCGACGAAAGGCCATTTTCTTTGGATTTTGAAGGCTACAGATCACAGATTCGGCCTGAGGCTATTCTTCAACGATGATTAAGTCTATTAAGCGCTGATTTGGGCGAATTTATTCCGGGTCAATTTTTGGCAGATTCCAAAGGGGTACCATCACAGATTTCGGGCAATTTTTCCGAATTGCCATTTTCTTTCGATTCTGGAGGATGCAGATCACAGAATCAGACCGAGGCTATTCTTCATCGATAATGAAGTCTATTGAACCTATTCTCCACGGATGATAAGTCCATTAAGCACCAATTTGGGCCAATTTATTTTCGGATGGAATTTTCGTAATTATTTGGGCGACGAAATGCCATTTTCTTTGGATTTTAAAGGTTACAGATCACAGATTCGGCCTGAGGCTATTCTTCAACGATGATTAAGTCTATTAAGCGCCGAATTGGGCGAATTTATTCCGGGTCCATTTTTGGCAGATTCCAAAGGGGTACCCTCACATATTTCGGGTGATTTTTCCGAAATGTCATTTTCTTTCGATTCTGGAGGCTGCCGAACACGGAATCAGGCCGAGTCTATTCTCCACCGATAATGAAGTCTTTTAATCCTATTCTCCACGGATGATAAGTCCATGAAGCACCGATTTGGGCCAATTTATTTTCAGATGACATTTTCGTAATTTTTTAGGCGACGCAATGCCATTTTCTTTGGATTTTGAAGGCTACAGATCACGGATTCGGCCTGAGGCTAATCTTCAACGATGATTAAGTCCATTAAACGCCGATTTGGGCGAATTTATTCCGGGTCAATTTTTGGCAGATTCCAAAGGGGTACCATCACAGATTTCGTGCGATTTTTCCGAAATGCCATTTTATTTCGATTCTGGAGGATGCAGATCACGGAATCAGGCCGAGGCTATTCTCCACCGATAATGAAGTCTATTAATCCTATTCTCCACGGATGATAAGTCCATTAAGCACCGATTTATGCCAATTTATTTTTAGATGGCATTTTCTTAATTTGTTAGGTGACTAAAGGCCATTTTCTTTGGATTTTGAAGGCTACGGATCACGGATTCGGCGTGAGGCTAATCTTCAACGATGATTTCGTCCATCAGGTGCCGATTTGTGCGAATTTATTCTGGATCAATTTTTGGCAGATTCCAAAGGGGTACCATCACAGATTTCGGGCTATTTTTCCGAAATACCATTTTCTTTCAATTCTGGAGGATGCAGATAACGGAATTAGGCCGAGGCAATTCTCCACCGATAATGAAGTCTATTGATCCCATTCTCCACGAATGATAAGTCCAGTAAGCACCGATTTAGGCCAATTTATTTTCAGATGGCATTTTCGTAATTTTTTAGACGACGAAAGGCCATTTTCTTTGGATTTTGAAGGCTACAGATCACGGATTCAGCCTGAGGCTAATCTTCAACGATGATTAAGTCCATTAAGCGCCGATTTGGGTGAATTTATTCTGGGTCAATTTTTGGCAGATTCCAAAGGGGTACCATCACAGATTTCCGGCGATTTTTCCGAAATGCCATTTTCTTTCGATTCTGGATGATGCATATCACGGAATCAGGCCGAGGCTATTCTCCACCGATAATGAAGTCTATTGATTCTATTCTCCACGGATGATAAGTCCATTAAGCACCAATTTGGGCCAATTTATTTTCGGATGGAATTTTCGTAATTATTTGGGCGACGAAATGCCATTTTCTTTGGATTTTAAAGGTTACAGATCACAGATTCGACTTGAGGCTATTCTTCAACGATGATTAAGTCTATTAAGCGCCGATTTGGGCGAATTTATTCTGGGTCCATTTTTGGCACATTCCAAAGGGGTACCATCACAGATTTCGGGTGATTTTTCTGAAATGCCATTTTCTTTCGATTCCGGAGGCTGCAGATCACGGAATCAGGCCGAGTCTATTCTCCACCGATAATGAAGTCTATTAATCCTATTCTCCACGGATGATAAGTCCATTAAGCACCGATTTAGGCCAATTTATTTCCAGATGGCATTTTCGTAATTTTTAGGCGACGAAATGCCATTTTCTTTGGATTTTGAAGGCTACAGATCACGGATTCGGCCTGAGGCTATTCTTCAACGATGATTAAGTCCATTAAACGCTGATTTGGGCGAATTTATTCCTGTTCAATTTTTGGTAGATTCTAAAGGGGTACCATCACAGATTTCGGGCGATTTTTCCGAAATGCCATTTTCTTTCGATTCTGGAGGATGCAGATCACGGAATCGGGCTGAGGCTATTCTCCAACGATGATGAAGTCTATTGATCCTATTCTCCACGGATGATAAGTACATTAAGCACCGATTTGGGCCAATTTATTTTCGGATGGCATTTTCGTAATTATTTGGGCGACGAAATGCCATTTTCTTTGGATTTTAAAGGTTACAGATCAAAGATTCGGCCTGAGGCTATTCTTCAACGATGATTAAGTTTATTAAGCGCCGATTTGGGCGAATTTATTCCGGGTCAATTTTTGGCAGATTCCAAAGGGGTACCATCACAGATTTCAGGCGATTTTTCCGAAATGCCATTTTCTTTCGATTCTGGAGGATGCATATCACGAAATCAGGCCGAGGCTATTCTCCACCGATAAAGAAGTCTATTGATTCTATTCTCCACGGATGATAAGTCCATTAAGCACCGATTTGGCCAATTTATTTTCGGATGGAATTTTCGTAATTATTTGGGCGACGAAATGCCATTTTCTTTGGATTTTAAAGGTTACAGATCACAGATTCGGCCTGAGGCTATTCTTCAACGATGATTAAGTTTATTAAGCGCCGATTTGGGTGAATTTATTCTGGGTCCATTTTTGGCAGATTCCAAAGGGGTACCATCACAGATTTCGGGCGATTTTTCCGAAATGCCATTTTCTTTCGATTCTGGAGGATGCAGATCACGGAATCAGGCCGAGTCTATTCTCCACCGATAATGAAGTCTATTAATCCTATTCTCCACGGATGATAAGTCCATTAAGCACCAATTTAGGCCAATTTATTTTCAGATGGCATTTTCGTTATTTTTTAAGCGACGAAAGGCCATTTTCTTTGGATTTTGAAGGTTACAGATCTCGGATTCGGCCTGAGGATAATCTTCAACAATGATTAAGTCCATTAAGCGCTGAATTGGGCGAATTTATTCCGGGTCAATTTTTGGCAGATTCCAAAGGGGTACCATCACAGATTTCAGGCGATTTTTCCGAAATGCCATTTTCTTTCGATTTTGGAGGATGCAGATCACGGAATCAGGCCGAGGCTATTCTCCACCGATAATGAAGTCTATTGATTCTATTCTCCACGGATGATAAGTCCATTAAGAACCAATTTGGGCCAATTTATTTTCGGATGGAATTTTCGTAATTTTTTGGGCGACGAAATGCCATTTTCTTTGGATTTTAAAGGTTACAGATCACAGATTCGCCCTGAGGCTATTCTTCAATGATGATTAAGTCTATTAAGCGCCGATTTGGGCGAATTTATTCCGGGTCCATTTTTGGCAGATTCCAAAGGGGTACCATCAGAGATTTCTGGCGCTTTTCCGAAATGCCATTTTCTTTCGATTCTGGAGGATACAAATCACGGAATTAGGCCGAGGCAATTATCCGCCGATAATGAAGTCTATTGACCCCATTCTCCACGGATGATAAGTCCAGTAAGCACCGATTTAGGCCAATTTATATTCAGATGGCATTTTCGTAATTTTTTAGGCGACGAAAGGCCATTTTCTTTGGATTTTGAAGGCTACAGATCACGGATTCGGCCTGAGGCTAATCTTCAACGATGATTAAGTCCATTAAGGCTGATTTGGGCGAATTTATTCCGGGTCAATTTTTGGCGGATTTCAAAGGGGTACCATCACAGATTTCGTGTGATTTTTCCGAAATGCCATGTTCTTCCGATTCTGGAGGATGCAGATCACGGAATCAGGCCGAGGCTATTCTCCACCGATAATGAAGTGTATTGATTTTATTCTCCACGGATGATAAGTCCATTAAGCACCGATTTGGGCCAATTTATTTTCGGATGGAATTTTTCGTAATTTTTTGGGCGACGAAATGCCATTTTCTTTGGATTTTAAAGGTTACAGATCACAGATTCGCCCTGAGGCTATACTTCAAAGATGATTAAGTCTATTAAGCGCCGATTTGGGCGAATTTATTCCGTGTCCATTTTTGGCAGATTCCAAAGGGGTACCATTAGAGATTTCAGGCGCTTTTCCGAAATGCCATTTTCTTTCGATTCTGGAGGATACAGATCACGGAATTAGGCCGAGGCAATTGTCCACCGATAATGAAGTCTATTGACCCCATTCTCCACGGATGATAAGTCCAGTAAGCACCGATTTAGGCCAATTTATATTCAGATGGCATTTTCGTAATTTTTTAGGCGACGAAAGGCCATTTTCTTTGGATTTTGAAGGCTACAGATCACGGATTCGGCCTGAGGCTAATCTTCAACGATGATTAAGTCCATTAAGGCTGATTTGGGCGAATTTATTCCGGGTCAATTTTTGGCGGATTCCAAAGGGGTACTATCACAGATTTCGTGCGATTTTTCCGAAATGCCATTTTCTTCCGATTCTGGAGGATGCAGATCACGGAATCAGGCCGAGGCTATTCTCCACCGATAATGAAGTGTATTGATTTTATTCTCCACGGATGATAAGTCCATTAAGCACCGATTTGGGCCAATTTATTTTCGGATGGAATTTTCGTAATTATTTGGGCGACGAAATGCCATTTTCTTTGGATTTTAAAGGTTACAGATCACAGATTCGACTTGAGGCTATTCTTCAACGATGATTAAGTTTATTAAGCGCCGATTTGGGTGAATTTATTCTGGGTCCATTTTTGGCAGATTCCAAAGGGGTACCATTAGAGATTTCAGGCGCTTTTCCGAAATGCCATTTTCTTTCGATTCTGGAGGATACAGATCACGGAATTAGGCCGAGGCAATTGTCCACCGATAATGAGGTCTATTGACCCCATTCTCCACGGATGATAAGTCCAGTAAGCACCGATTTAGGCCAGTTTATATACAGATGGCATTTTCGTAATTTTTTAGGCGACGAAAGGCCATTTTCTTTGGATTTTGAAGGCTACAGATCACGGATTCGGCCTGAGGCTAATCTTAAACGATGATTAAGTCCATTAAGGCTGATTTGGGCGAATTTATTCCGGGTCAATTTTTGGCGGATTCCAAAGGGGTACTATCACAGGGGCGGATTTATTCCTAGTCAATTTTTGGCAGATTCCAAATGGGTACCATCACAGATTTCGAACGATTTTTCAGAAATGCCATTTGCTTTCGATTCTGGAGGCTACAGATCACTGAATCTGACCGAGGCTATTCTCCACCAATAATGAAGTCTATTGATCCTATTCTCCACGGTTGATAAGTCCATTAATCACCGATTTGGGCCAATTTATTTTCGAATGACATTTTCGTAATTTTTTGCGCGAGGAGGGGCCATTTTATTTGGATTTTGAAGACTACCGATCACGGATTCGACATGAGGCTATTCTTCTACAATGATTAAGTCCATCAAGCACCTATTTTGGCAGATTTATTCTTGGTCAATTTTTGGCAGATTTCAAAGGGGTATCATCTCAGATTTTAGATGATTTTTCCGAAATGTCATTTTCTTTAAATTTAGGCGGCTATAGACTACGGAATCAGGCCGAGACTAGTCTCCACCTATAATGAAATCTATTGATCCTATTTTCCACGGTTGATAAGTCCATTAAGCACCAATTTTGGCCAATTTATTTTTGGATGTCATTTTTCATAATTTTTTGGGAGAGGAGAGGCCATTTTGTTTGGATTTTGAAGGCTACAGATCACGGTTTCTGCCTGAGGCTATTCTTCAACGTTGATTAAGTCCATCAATCACCGATTTGGGCGGATTTATTCCTAGTCATTTTTTGACAGATTCCCAAGGGGTACCAACATAGATTTCGAACGATTTTTCGGAAATGCCATTTTCTTTCGATTCTGGAGGCTACAGATCACTGAATCTAACTGAGGCTATACTCCACGGTTGATAAGTCCATTAATCACTGATTTGGGCCAATTTTTTTCGAATGATATTTTTCGTAACTTTTTGATCGAGGAGGGGCAATTTTATTTGGATTTTGAAGGCTACAAATCGCAGATTCGCCGTGAGGCTATTCTTCAACAATGATTAAGCCCATCAAGCCCCGATTTGGGCGGATTTATTCCGAGTCAATATTTGGCATATTCCAAAGGGATACCATCACAGATTTCGGGCGATTTTTTCGAAATGTCATTTTCTTTTGATTCTGTAGGATACAGATCACGGTATAAGGCCGAGGCTATTTTCCACCGATAATGAAGTTTATTAATCCTATTCTCTACAGATGAAAAGTGAATTAAGCACCGATTTGGACTGATTTGGATCCTATTCTCTACGGATGATAAGTGAATCAAGCACGGATTTGGGTGGATTTATTCTAGTTTAATTTTTGGCAGATTCCAAAGGGGTACCATCACAGATTTCGGGTGATTTTTCTGAAATACAATTTTCTTTCGATTCTAGAGGCTACAGTTTACGTAAATTGGCCGAGACTATTTTCCATCAATAATGAAGTCAATAGATCCTATTCCTCCATGGATGATAAGTCCATTAAGCACTGATTTGGGCCAATTTCTTTCCGAATGGCATTTTCGTAATTTTTTGGGCGATGACAGGCCATTTTATTTCTATTTTGAAGGCTACAGATCACGGATTCGGCTCAAGGCTATTCTTCAATGATGATTAAGTCCATTAAGCACCGATTTGGGTGGATTTATTCCGGGTCAATTTGTGGCAGATTCCAAAGGGGTACCATCATAAATTTCGAGCGATTTTTCCGAAATGTCATTTTCTTTCGATTCTGGAGGCTATAGATCACTGAATCATGTCGAGGCTATTCTCCACCGATAATGAAGTCTGTTGATCCTATTCTCCATGGTTGATAAGTCCATTAAGCACCGATTTGGGCCAATTTATTTTCGAATGGCATTTTCGTAACTTTTTGGGCGAGGCGAGGGCATTTTATTTGGATTTTGAAGGCTACCGATCACGGATTCGACATGGGGCTATTATTCTACAATGATTAAGTCCATCAATCACCGATTTGGGCGGATTTATTCCTTGTCAATTTTTGGCAGATTCCAAAGGGGTACCATCACATATTTTTGACGATTTTTCCGAAATGCCATTTGCTTTCGATTTTGGCGGCTACAGATTACGAAATGAGGTCGAGGCTATTCTCCACCGATAATGAAGTCTATTGATCCTATTATCCACGGTTGATAAGTCCATTAATCACCGATTTGGGCCAATTTATTTTCGAATGACATTTTCGTATCTCTTTGGTCGAAGAGAGGTCATTTTATTTTGATTTTGAAGGCTACTGATCACAGATTTGGCTTGACACTATTCTTCAACAATGATTAAGTCCACAAGCCCGATTTGGGCGGATATATTCCGAGTCAAATTTGGCAGATTCCAAAAGGGTACAATCACAAAATTTGGGCGTTTTTTTAAATGTTATTTTCTTTCGATTCTACAGGATACAGATCACGGAATAAGGCCGAGGCTATTCTCCACCGATAATGAAGTCTATTGATCCTATTCTCTACGGATGATAACTCAATTAAGCACCGATTTGGGCCAATTCATTTTCTGATGCCATTTTTCGTAATTTTTGGCGAGGAGAGGCCATTTTCTTTGGACATTGAAGCCTTCATATCACGGATTCGACATGAGGCTATTCCGGGTCAATTTTCGGCAGATTGCAAAGGGGTACTACCATCACAGATTTTGGGCGATTTTTTCGAAATTTCATTTTCTTTCGATTCTGGAGGCTACAGATCACGGAATAAGGTCGAGGCTATTCTCCACCGATAATGAAGTCTATTGATCCTATTCTCCACGAATAATAAGTCCATTAAGCACCAATTTCGGCCAATTTATTCTCGGATGGCATTTTCCTAATTTTGTGGGAGTCGACGAGCCATTTTCTTTGGATTTTGAAGGCTACAGATCACAGATTCGGCATGAGACTATTCTTCAACGATGATTAAGTCCATTAAGCACTGATTTGGGCGGAATTATTCCGGGTCAATTTTTGGCTGATTGCAAAGGGGTACCATCACAGATTTTGGGCGATTTTTCCTAAATGCCATTTTCTTTCAATTCTGGAGGCTACAGATCACGGAATCAGGCCGAGGCTATTCTCCACCGATAATGAAGTATATTGATCCTATTCTCCACGAATGATAAGTCCATTAAGCACCGATTTGGGCCAATTTATTATCGGATGGCATTTTCATAATTTTGTGGGAGTCGACAGGCCATTTTTTTTGGATTTTGAAGGGTACAGATCATGGATTCGGCCTGAGACTATTCTTCAACGATGAATAAGTCCATTAAGCACCGATTTGGGCGGATTTATTCAGGGTCAATTTTTGGCAGATTGGAAAGGGGTACCTTCACAGATTTTGGGCGATTTTTCAGAAATGTCATTTTCTTTCGATTCTAGGGGCTACAGATCATGGAATCAGGCCGAGGCTATTCTCCACCGATAATCAAGTTTATTGATCCTATTCTCCACGAATGAAAAGTCCATTAAGCACCGACTTGGGCCAATTTATTCTCGGATGGCTTTTCGTAATTTTGTGGGAGTCGACGGGCCATTTTCTTTGGATTTTGAAGGCCACAGATCACGGATTCGTCCTGAGACTATTCTTCAACGATGATTAAGTTCATTAAGGACCGATTTGGCCGGATTTAATCCGGGTCAATTTTTGGCAGATTGCAAAGGGGTACCATCACAGATTTTGAAAGATTTTTCCGAAATGTCATTTTCTTTCGATTCTGGAGGCTACAGATCACGGAATATGGCCGAGGCTATTCTCCACCGACAATGAAGTCTATTGATCCTATTCTCCACGAATGATAAGTCCATTAAGCACCGATTTGGGCCAATTTATTCTCGGATGGCATTTTCGTAATTTTGTGGTAGTCGATAGGCCATTTTCTTTGGATTTTGAAGGCCACAGATCACGGATTCGGCCTGAGACTATTCTTCAATGATGATTAATTCCATTAAGTACCGATTTGGGTGTATTTATTCCGGGTCAATTTTTGGCAGATTACAAAGGGGTACGTACCATCACAGATTTTGGGCGATTTTTCCGAAATGTCATTTTCTTTCGATTCTGGAGGCTACAGATCACGTAATCTGGCCGAGGCTATTCTCCACCGATAATGAAGTCTATTGTTCCTATTCTCCACGAATGATAAGTCCATTAAGCACCGATGTGGGCCAATTTATTCTCGGATGGCATTTTTGTAATTTTGTGGGAGTTACAGGCCATTTTCTTTGAATTTTGAAGGCTACAGATCACGGATTCGGCCTGAGACTATTCTTCAACGATAATTAAGTCCACTAAGCACAGATTTGGGCAGATTTATTCCGGGTCAATTTTTGGCAGATTGCAAAGGGGTACTATCACAGATTTTGTGCGATTTTTCCGAAATATCATTTTCTTTCGATTCTGGAGGCTACAGATCACGGAATCAGGCCGAGGCTATTCTCCACCGATAATGAAGTCTATTGATCATATTCTCCACGAATGATAAGTCCATTAAGCATCGATTTGGGCCAATTTATTCTCGGATGGCATTTTCATAATTTTGTGGGAGTCGACAACCATTTTTTTTGGATTTTGAAGGCTACAGATCACGGATTCGGCCTGAGACTATTCTTCAACGATGATTAAGTCCATTAAGCACCGACTTGGGCGGATTTATTCCGGGTCAATTTTTGGCAGATTGCAAAGGGGCACCATCACAGATTTTAGGCGATTTTTCCGAAATGTGATTTTCTATCGATTCTAGAGGTTACAGATCACGGAATCTGGCCGAGACTATTCTCCACCGATAAAGAAGTCTATTGATCCTAATCTCCATGAATGATAAGTCCATTAAGCACCGATTTGGGCCAATTTATTCTCGGATGGCATTTTCGTAATTTTGTGGGAGTCGACAGACCATTTTCTTTGGAATTTGAAGGTTACAGATCACAGATTCGGCCTGAGACTATTCTTCAACGATGATTAAGTCCATTAAGCACTAATTTGGGCGGATTTATTCCGAGTCAATTTTGGGCCGATTGCAAAGGGGTACCATCACAGATTTTGTGCGATTTTTCCGAAATGTCATTTTCTTTCGATTCTGGAGGCTACAGATCACGGAATCTGGCCGAGGCTATTCTCCACCGATAATGACGTCTATTGATCCTATTCTCCACGAATGATAAGTCCATTAAGCACTGATTTGGGCCAATTTATTCTCGGATGGCTTTTCGTAATTTTGTGGTAGTCGACAGACCATTTTCTTTGGATTTTGAAGGCCACAGATCACGGATTCGGCCTGATACTATTCTTCAACGATGATTAAGTCCATTAAGCACCGATTTGGGCGGATTTAATCCGGTCAATTTTTGGCAGATTGCAAAGGGGTACCATCACAGATTTGGGTGATTTTTCCGAAATGTCATTTTCTATCAATCCTGGAGGTTATAGATCACGGAATCAGGCCGAGACTATTCTCCACAGATAAAGAAGTCTATTGATCCTAATCTCCACGAATGATTAGTCCATTAAGCACCGATTTGGGCCAATTTATTCTCGGATGGCATTTTCGTAATTTTGTGGGAATTCGACAGACCATTTTATTTGGATTTTGAAGTTTACAGATCACGGATTCGGTCTGAGACTATTCTTCAACGATGATTAAGTCCATTAAGCACCGATTTGGGCGGATTTATTCCGGGTCAATTTTTGGCAGATTGCATAGGGGTACCATCACACATTTTGTGCGATTTTTCCGAATTGTCATTTTCTTTCGATTCTGGAGGCTACATATCACGGAATCAGGCCGAGGCTATTCTCCACCGATAATGAAGTCTATTGATCCTATTCTCCACGAATCATAAGTCCATTAAGCACCGATTTGGGCCAATATATTCTCGGATGGCATTTTCCTAATTTTGTGGGAGTCGACAAGCCATTTTCTTTGGATTTTGAAGGCTACAGATCACGGATTCGGCCTGAGACTATTCTTCAACGATGGTTAAGTCGATTAAGCACCGATTTGGGCGGATTTATTCCGGGTCAATTTTTGGCAGATTGCAAAGGGGTACTATCACAGATTTTGTGCGATTTTTCAGAAATGTAATTTTCTTTCGATTCTGGAGGCTACAGATCACAAAATCAGGCCGAGGCTATTCTCCACTGATAATGAAGTCTATTGATCATATTCTCCATGAATGATAAGTCCATTAAGCATCGATTTGGGCCAATTTATTCTCGGATGACATTTTCGTAATTTTGTGGGAGTCGACAGCCATTTTTTTGGATTTTGAAGGCTACAGATCACGGATTCGGCCTGAGACTATTCTTCAACGATGATTAAGTCCATTAAGCACCGACTAGGGCGGATTTATTCCGGGTCCATTTTTGGCAGATTGCAAAGGGGCACCAATCACAGATTCTGGGCGTTTTTTCCGAAATGTCTTTTTCTTTCGATTCTGGAGGCTACAGATCACAGAATCAGGCCGAGGGTATTCTCCACCGAAAATGAAGTCTATTGATCCTATTCTCCACGAATTATAAGTCCATTAAGCACCGATTTGGGCCAATTTATTCTCGGATGGCATTTTTCGTAATTTTGTGGGAGTCGACATGCCATTTTTTTTGGATGTTGAAGGCTACAGATCACGGATTCGGCCTGAGACTATTCTTCAACGATAATTAAGTCCATTAAGCACCGATTTGGGCGGATTTATTCTTGGTCAATTTTGGGCAGATTGCAAATGGGTACCATCACAGATTTTGGGAGATTTTTCCGAAATGTCATTTTCTATCGATTCTGGAGGTTACAAATCACGGAATCAGGCCGAGACTATTCTCCACCGATAATAAAGTCTATTGATCCTATTCTCCACGAATGATAAGTCCATGAAGCTTCGATTTGGGCCAATATATTCTCGGATGGCATTTTCGTAATTTTGTGGGAGTCGACAACCATTTTCTTTGGATTTTGAAGGCTACAAATCACGGATTCGGCCTGAGACTATTCTTAAACGATGATTAAGTCTATTAAGCACCAATTTGGGCGGATTTATACCGGGTCAATTTTTGGCAGATTGCAAAGGGGTACCATCACAGATTTTGTGCGATTTTTCCGAAATGTCATTTTATTTCGATTCTGGAGGCTACAGATAACGGAATCAGGCCGAGGCTATTCTCCACCGATAATGAAGTCTATTGATCCTATTCTCCACGAATGATAAGTCCATTTAGCACTGATTTGCGCCAATTTATTCTCGGATGGCATTTTCGTAATTTTGTGGGAGTCGACAAGCCATTTTCTTTGGATTTTGAAAGCTACAGATCACGAATTCGGCCTGAGACTATTCTTCCACATGATTAAGTCCATTAAGCACTGATTTGGGCGTATTTATTCCGAGTCAATTTTGGGCAGATTGCAAAGGGGTACCATCACAGATTTTGTGCGATTTTTCAGAAATGTCATTTTCTTTCGATTCTGGAGGCTACAGATCACGGAATCAGGCCGAGGCTATTCTCCACCGATAATGAAGTCTATTGATCCTATTCTCCACGAATGATAAGTCCATTAAGCACTGATTTGGGCCAATTTATTGTCGGATGGCTTTTCGTAATTTTGTGGGAGTCGACATGCCATTTTCTTTGGATTTTGAAGGCCACAGATCACGGATTCGCCCTGAGACTATTCTTAAACGATGATTAAATCAATTAAGCAACGATTTGGGCGGATTTAATCCGGGTCAATTTTTTGCAGATTGCAAAGGGGTACCATTACAGATTTTGGGCGATTTTTCCGAAATGTCATTTTCTATCGATTTTGGAGGTTACAGATCACGGAATCAGACCGAGACTATTCTCCACCGATAAAGAATTCTATTGATCCTAATCTCCACGAATGATAAGTCCATTAAGCACCGATTTGGGCTAATTTATTCACGGATGGCATTTTCGTAATTTTATAGAAATCGACAGACCATTTTCTTTGGATTTTGAAGTTTACAGATCACGGATTCGGCCTGAGACTATTCTTCAACGATGATTAATCCATTAAGCACCGATTTGGGCGGATTTATTCCGGGTCAATTTTTGGCAGATTCCATAGGGGTACCATCACAAATTTTGTGCGATTTTTCCGAAATGTCATTTTCTTTCGATTCTGGAGGCTATTCTCCACCGATAATGAAGTCTATTGATCCTATTCTCCACTAATTAGAAGTCCATTAAGCACCGATTTGGGCCAATTTATTCTCGGATGGCTTTTCGTAATTTTGTGGTAGTCGACAGGCCATTTTCTTTGGATTTTGAAGGCCACATATCACGGATTCGGCCTGAGACTATTCTTCAACGATGATTAAGTCCATTAAGCACCGATTTGGACGGATTTATTCCGGGTCAATTTTTGGCAGATTGCAAAGGGGTACCATCACAGATTTTGGGAGATTTTTCTGAAATGTCATTTTCTATCAATCCTGGAGGTTACAGATCACGGAATCAGGCCGAGACTATTCTCCGCCGATAAAGAAGTATATTGTTCCTAATCTCCACGAATGATTAGTCCATTAAGCATCGATTTGGGCCAATTTATTCTTGGATGGCATTTTCGTAATTTTGTGGGAGTCGACATGCCATTTTCTTTGGATTTTGAAGGTTACAGATCACGGATTCGGCCTGAGACTATTCTTCAACGATGATTAAGTCCATTAAGCACCGATTTGGGAGGATTTATTCCGGGTCAATTTTTGGCAGATTGCAAAGGGGTACCATCAAAGATTTTGGGCGATTTTTCCGAAATGTCATTTTCTTTCGATTCTGGAGGCTATAGATCACGGAATCTGGCCGAGGCTATTCTCCACAGATAATGAAGTCTATTGATCCTATTCTCCACTAAATATAAGTCCATTAAGCACCGATTTGGGCCAATTTATTCTCGGATGGCTTTTCGTAATTTTGTGGGAGTCGACAAGCCATTTTCTTTGGATTTTGAAGGCTACAGATCACGGATTCGGCCTGAGACTATTCTTCAACGATGATTAAGTCCATTAAGCACCGATTTGGACGGATTTTCCCGGGTCAATTTTTGGCAGATTGCAAAGGGGTACCATCACAGATTTTGGGAGATTTTTCCGAAAAGTCATTTTCTATCAATCCTGGAGGTTACAGATCACGGAATCAGGCCGAGACTAATCTCCACCGATAAAGAAGTATATTGTTCCTAATCTCCACGAATGATTAGTCCATTAAGCATCGATTTGGGCCAATTTATTCTTGGATTGCATTTTCGTAATTTTGTGGGAGTCGAAAGGCCATTTTCTTTGGATTTTGAAGGCCACAGATCACGGATTCGGCCTGAGACTATTCTTCAACGATGATTAAGTCCATTAAGCACCGATTTGGACGGATTTATACCGGGTCCATTTTTGGCAGATTGCAAAGGGGTACCATCACAGATTTTGGGAGATTTTTCCGAAATGTCATTTTCTTTCGATTCTGGAGGCTATAGATCACGGAATCTGGCCGAGGCTATTCTCCACAGATAATGAAGTCTATTGATCCTATTCTCCACTAAATATAAGTCCATTAAGCACCGATTTGGGCCAATTTATTCTCGGATGGCTTTTCGTAATTTTGTGGGAGTCGACAAGCCATTTTCTTTGGATTTTGAAGGCTACAGATCACGGATTCGGCCTGAGACTATTCTTCAACGATGATTAAGTCCATTAAGCACCGATTTGGACGGATTTTCCCAGGTCAATTTTTGGCAGATTGCAAAGGGGTACCATCACAGATTTTGGGAGATTTTTCCGAAAAGTCATTTTCTATCATTCCTGGAGGTTACAGATCACAGAATCAGGCCGAGACTATTCTCCACCGATAAAGAAGTATATTGTTCCTAATCTCCACTAATGATTAGTCCATTAAGCATCGATTTGGGCCAATTTATTCTTGGATTGCATTTTCGTAATTTTGTGGGAGTCGACAGGCCATTTTCTTTGGATTTTGAAGGCCACAGATCACGGATTCGGCCTGAGACTATTCTTCAACGATGATTAAGTCCATTAAGCACCGATTTGGACAGATTTATACCGGGTCCATTTTTGGCAGATTACAAAGGGGTACCATCACAGATTTTGGGAGATTTTTCCGAAATGTCATTTTCAATCAATCCTGGAGGTTACAGATCACGGAATCAGGCCGAGACTATTCTCCACCGATAAAGAAGTATATTGTTCCTAATCTCCACGAATGATTAGTCCATTAAGCATCGATTTGGGCCAATTTATTCTTGGATGGCATTTTCGTAATTTTGTGGGAGTCGACAGGCCATTTTCTTTGGATTTTGAAGGTTATAGATCACGGATTCGGCCTGAGACTATTCTTCAACGATGATTAAGTCCATTAAGCACCGATTTGGGCGGATTTATTCCGGGTCAATTTTGGCCAGATTGCAAAGGGGTACCATCACAGATTTTGGGCGATTTTTCCGAAATGTCATTTTCTTTCGATTCTGGAGGCTATAGATCACGGAATCTGGCCGAGGCTATTCTCCACCGATAAAGAATTCTATTGATCCTAATCTCCACGAATGATTAGTCCATTAAGCACCGATTTGGGCCAATTTATTCCAGGATGGCATTTTCGTAATTTTGTAGAAGTCGACAGACCATTTTCTTTGGATTTTGAAGTTTACAGATCACGGATTTGCCCTGAGACTATTCTCTAACGATGATTAAGTCCATTAAGCACCGATTTGGGCGGATTTATTCCTGGTCAATTTTTGGCAGATAACATAGGGGTACCATCACAGATTTTGGGTGATTTTTCCAAAATGTCATTTTCTTTCGATTCTGGAGGCTACAAATCACGGAATCTGGCCGAGGCTATTCTCCACCGATAATAAAGTCTATTGATCCTATTCTCCACGAATGATAATTCCATTAATCACCGATTTGGGCCAATATATTTTCGAATGGCATTTTCGTAATTTTGTGGGAATCGACAAGCCATTTTCTTTGGATTTTGAAGGCTACAGATCACGGATTCGGCCTGAGACTATTCTTCAACGATGATTAAGTCCATTAAGCACCGATTTGGACGGATTTATTCCGGGTCAATTTTTGGCAGATTGCAAAGGGGTACCATCACAGATTTTGGGAGATTTTTCTGAAATGTCATTTTCTATCAATCCTGGAGGTTACAGATCACGGAATCAGGCCGAGACTATTCTCCACCGATAAAGAAGTATATTGTTCCTAATCTCCACGAATGATTAGTCCATTAAGCATCGATTTGGGCCAATTTATTCTTGGATGGCATTTTCGTAATTTTGTGGGAGTCGACATGCCATTTTCTTTGGATTTTGAAGGTTACAGATCACGGATTCGGCCTGAGACTATTCTTCAACGATGATTAAGTCCATTAAGCACCGATTTCGGCGGATTTATACCGGGTCAATTTTTGGCAGATTGCAAAGGGGTACCATCACAGATTTTGTGCGATTTTTCCGAAATGTCATTTTATTTCGATTCTGGAGGCTACAGATAACGGAATCAGGCCGAGGCTATTCTCCACCGATAATGAAGTCTATTGATCCTATTCTCCACGAATGATAAGTCCATTTAGCACTGATTTGCGCCAATTTATTCTCGGATGGCATTTTCGTAATTTTGTGGGAGTCGACAAGCCATTTTCTTTGGATTTTGAAAGCTACAGATCACGAATTCGGCCTGAGACTATTCTTCCACATGATTAAGTCCATTAAGCACTGATTTGGGCGTATTTATTCCGAGTCAATTTTGGGCAGATTGCAAAGGGGTACCATCACAGATTTTGTGCGATTTTTCAGAAATGTCATTTTCTTTCGATTCTGGAGGCTACAGATCACGGAATCAGGCCGAGGCTATTCTCCACCGATAATGAAGTCTATTGATCCTATTCTCCACGAATGATAAGTCCATTAAGCACTGATTTGGGCCAATTTATTGTCGGATGGCTTTTCGTAATTTTGTGGGAGTCGACATGCCATTTTCTTTGGATTTTGAAGGCCACAGATCACGGATTCGCCCTGAGACTATTCTTAAACGATGATTAAATCAATTAAGCAACGATTAGGGCGGATTTAATCCGGGTCAATTTTTTGCAGATTGCAAAGGGGTACCATTACAGATTTTGGGCGATTTTTCCGAAATGTCATTTTCTATCGATTTTGGAGGTTACAGATCACGGAATCAGACCGAGACTATTCTCCACCGATAAAGAATTCTATTGATCCTAATCTCCACGAATGATAAGTCCATTAAGCACCGATTTGGGCTAATTTATTCACGGATGGCATTTTCGTAATTTTATAGAAATCGACAGACCATTTTCTTTGGATTTTGAAGTTTACATATCACGGATTCGGCCTGAGACTATTCTTCAACGATGATTAATCCATTAAGCACCGATTTGGGCGGATTTATTCCGGGTCAATTTTTGGCAGATTCCATAGGGGTACCATCACAAATTTTGTGCGATTTTTCCGAAATGTCATTTTCTTTCGATTCTAGAGGCTACAGATCACGGAGTCTAGCCGAGGCTATTCTCCACCGATAATGAAGTCTATTGATCCTATTCTCCACTAATTAGAAGTCCATTAAGCACCGATTTGGGCCAATTTATTCTCGGATGGCTTTTCGTAATTTTGTGGTAGTCGACAGGCCATTTTCTTTGGATTTTGAAGGCCACATATCACGGATTCGGCCTGAGACTATTCTTCAACGATGATTAAGTCCATTAAGCACCGATTTGGACGGATTTATTCCGGGTCAATTTTTGGCAGATTGCAAAGGGGTACCATCACAGATTTTGGGAGATTTTTCTGAAATGTCATTTTCTATCAATCCTGGAGGTTACAGATCACGGAATCAGGCCGAGACTATTCTCCACCGATAAAGAAGTATATTGTTCCTAATCTCCACGAATGATTAGTCCATTAAGCATCGATTTGGGCCAATTTATTCTTGGATGGCATTTTCGTAATTTTGTGGGAGTCGACCGGCCATTTTCTTTGGATTTTGAAGGTTACAGATCACGCATTCGGCCTGAGATTATTCTTCAACGATGATTAAGTCCATTAAGCACCGATTTGGGCGGATTTATTCCGGGTCAATTTTTGCCAGATTGCAAAGGGGTACCATCACAGATTTTGGGCGATTTTTCCGAAATGTCATTTTCTTTCGATTCTGGAGGCTATAGATCACGGAATCTGGCCGAGGCTATTCTCCACCGATAAAGAATTCTATTGATCCTAATCTACACGAATGATAAGTCCATTAAGCACCGATTTGGGCCAATTTATTCGATTCTCGAGGCTACAGATCACAGATGATAATCTCCACGAATGATAAGTCATTTTCTTTCGATTCTCGAGGCTACAGATCACGGAATCTGGCCGAGGTTATTCTCCACACATAATGAAGTCTATTGATCCTATTATCCACTAATTATAAGTCCATTAAGCACCGATTTGGGCCAATTTATTCTCGGATGGCATTTTCGTAATTTTGTGGGAGTCGACAGGCCATTTTCTTT